>SRMA01026059.1:30347-235713 GCA_007224835.1 Danionella cerebrum
CTGAAATGAGCATCATCCGGATGGCTTTTCAGCAGGGTGCTCTTGAATGATGTGAAGTTTGACGTACAACAGAAGGTCTCTGCATCACATAGGGAACAGGATAGAAGACGACGACGATAGAGGAAAAATTGAAAAAAAAAAAAACACTAAAACAATCGTGGATGTCGAGTGGTTAATTCTGTCGGTGGCTGATCACAGGGAGCTGTTGGACAAAAATGTGGAGAAAAGGGATTGGAATTTTTCTTCCTATTTCCTGTGCAAAGTCGCTATGAAAATGGTTTCCTGACGAAAAAAAACAATCCGCAATGATAGAGCCGAAATTCATTGGTACCACTCTTTCGGTCAGATGTGTGATGTCCTGTTGACGCTCATGGTTTTCAATCGAGGCGCGATGTAGCATGAAACTTTGCATCGAAAGTTTGGATCGGTTTGTGGAAGCCTTTAGACTTTTGACTGATTGAACAAGTCTCTGAGGGTCAGAAATCTGGCTGATCAAATATTTACATCACTCGGTAATTTACAAACTATAACATAATACATAAAATGTGATTTCCAGATGTTTCTTGTTAGACTCTGTCTCTTACTGTGGAAATGCATCAGTGCTGAAAATTCTATGAGAACTTGCAAAATATCTTAATTAGTACAACTTATACTAACAATGAACACTTTAACGTAGCCTTCAAGAAAATTAAGTTTTACTTAATCTTTACTTTCTTTTTTGGAGATTTTCCCACAACTCTAGAGTATCTTTTAATACATACAGTTCTCCCTCTTGCCACGCCACTTTAAAATGTCTAGACACACATGTGAACTTTATAGAACATTTTTTTTTGCCGGAAGTCGAGTGAATCAAACCTTGTAGTCCCGCTGTAGTTCCGTACTCAAAGAGATAATCAAACTCCAGCTCGTCCTGACAGTTCACCTGACTGAGCTCCTCGGCCAGCCCCAGCGCAGCCTTATCTCCGTAAAAAGAGCTCATCTGTCCCGCTTTGGTTTATCCACACCGCGGTAACTTCATAGACGCGAGGTGTTCCGCGGGAGACAGACGTCCGCGCGAATGACAGCGAGCGACAGATGCGAGCGACAGAAAGCAGCATCCACTTCCGCTTTGAACTTCAATCGCTCAAGCCGCGAGCTCTAATGAAGTGCTCACGCGCTAAAATAAAATACAACTATTTGTTTATATTATAACACTGTTCCTAGAGTGTAGGGTTTATAAGATACTCTTTGAATCAGAAGAGGGGCGGCAGGTGACAGCTATGGGGGTCGTTTCAGATCGTTCAGCATCAGAAAGACACATGCTTCATCCACAAACCACTGCTGCCCCCTGCTGTTCCTGCATGATAACATTGTGCTCATCCATCAACCCGTCTCCAGCTCACTCTTACTACTTGTCAATCTGTCCTACTTAGGTATACAACCTGTCTGTCTGCACATGATGTCTTTCCACCGGCATGTCTAACAACTTATCCGTTTATCTTTCCAAGACAGCGACCTGTCTTTCTGTCTACCCATACAAATCAAACTATTCCATTCTGTCTACCATTCTTGAGTCCTTGTGGCAGTTTACATGTCTCTCTGCACATTATTTTATTTTTGTCTGTCTGTCTACTGGCATCTTTCGGTATAATAGCTGTCGGTCTGTCTATTTTATTATGTCTGTGTTTATATGTATGTCTGTACATATTTCTTACTGCCAGTCACTAATCTTCCAGAGTTGTCTGTTTGTATACAATATGCTCCCTATGTGTCTGTCTGCCTGTCTATATACATCTTGTTATTAGAGGAGACATCTACTATTCTGCCTGGTTTATATGTCTGTCTCTGGTTAACACAGCTCGACTGTCAATGTTTGCCTGTGTCCAGCTTTCTGTCTGTCTGTTTACATGTATATATATATATATATATACTGTACTGTCTGTAGATAGTTACTGAACTATAGGTAGATATATACACAGACAGCCAAAAACATATGTACAGACACAGATGGATGCAAGCAGAGACAAATTTAGTTAGATAGATAGATAAATGGCTATAGATACCGACATGTGTATAGACAGACAGAAATGAGGTAGATAGAGACACAGATAGAGGTAAACAGACAGACAGAAAGATGTACAGTGATAATGCAGACAGACATGCACACAGCCAAATGAACAGATTAAATGCAGACTATGTGACTGTGTGCATGTCTGTCTGCGTATATACATATTTTACATATCAGTCTGTCTGTCTAGTTACATCTATATCTATTTTTGCCACTGTGAACACATCTCTCTGACAATCTACACATTTTCTGTCTGTCTATCTACACCCATCAAAATATCTATCTGTCTGTCCGTCCGTCCGTCTATCCATATGTCTATCTGTCTGTCTGTCTATCTACACCCATCAATCAATCTATCTATCTATCTATCTATCTATCTATCTATCTATCTATCTATCTATCTATCTATCTATCTATCTATCTATCTATCTATCTATCTATCTATCTATCATCTATCTATCTATCTATCATCGTCTGTCTGTCTGTCTGTCTGTCTGTCTGTCTGTCTGTCTGTCTGTCTGTCTGTCTGTCTGTCTGTCTGTCTGTCTGCCTGTCTGTCTGTCTGTCTGTCTGTCTGTCTGTCTGTCTGTCTGTCTGTCTGTCTGTTCGTCCATATGTCTATCTGTCTGTCCATCAATTTATTTATCTGTCTGTCCGTCCGTCCGTTCGTCCATCCATCTATCCATATGTCTATCTGTCTGTCTTTCTGTTCATCCATCCGTCCGTCCGTCCATCTATCTATCTGTCTGTCTGTCTGTCTGTCTGTCTGTCTGTCTATAGTTCTGTCCATATGTCTATCGGTCTGTCCATCTATCTATCTATCTATCTATCTATCTATCTATCTATCTATCTATCTATCTATCTATCTATCTATCTATCTATCTATCTATCTATCTATCTATCTATCTATCTATCTATCTATCTACCTACCTACCTACCTACCTACCTACCTACCTACCTACCTACCTACCTACCTACCTACCTACCTACCTACCTACCTACCTACCTACCTACTTACCTTACTACCTACCTACCTACCTACCTACCTACTCTTGTGATCTTAGCACAGACGGAGAGGTGTGTGTGAGAAAGGGTCAGGATGCAGGTGTCATTCGCCTGTACCGAGCACAATCTGAAGAGCCGGAGCGAGGATCGGCTCTGTGGACTGAGAACTGCCCCGCCACCAGGGGGCAGCAGTGGGGGAGGAGGAGCAGGGGATAGAGGGAGTGGACAGGGGACAAACGGGAACTATGCTCCTCAGAGCTCAGTCAAAACACGGGATGCACCGGGGCCACGCCCCCCAACACAAGGCCACGCCCATATGAAGGAGGCCATTGGACGACATAGTACTATGAAGTACAGGTGAGATAAGTGAAAATAATACCAGTATAAATGTGTGGGGACTGAATGTCCCACAATAATTGGAAAACCAGTTTGCTTTGTTGCACACAGAAAAAGTAGATTTAACTCCCACATAGTTGATTTTAACACTTTGTTGGGTTTATATGCCTCCACACTTTCTAGAGCTAAATGAACACAATCAAAGAATTGATTTTTGAAAAATAACACTTTAAGGAGTTTATTTTATTTCACTCTCAAAATCACTTTGAAAGAACTGAAATCACACTGGCAGCATGGTGGCGCAGTGGGTTGTACTGTGGTGACCTTCCTGGAAGTAGTTAGCATGTTCTCCCTGTGCTTGCATGGGTTTCCTCCAGGTACTCCGGATCTCCCCACAATCCCAAAAACCTGCGTCAGGTTAATTGAATAATTTCCCCTTAGGTGTGAATGTGAGAGTGTGTATTGCCCTGCGATGGACTGTTGGCCTGTCACATGTGTACACATTTTATGCAGTTTTAATATCAAATGGCTTGAAAAAGCTGAACTCTGACATTTTTAAAATACATCTGTCCTCACTTTTCAGCACCTTGTTGTGTGCATGCAAATGCTCACTCAACAACAAGCAAGTGGCTTATTTGACAAAAGATACGCATTTTAATTAGCATGTCACTACACAAGACAAGTCCAGCTTTATACTCTACAACAGAAACTTTGCCCCGTCCAGTGGTGAAAGCCTGCATACGTTTGAAAATGAAACTACATGGTGCCATCTAACTGGACATCGAAGGAACCAAGTGGAAGGAGTGTAACCGCATCTCTTAAAGAGGTTCATTTAACACCTTTGAATCAACTCTGCAAAATAACCATGGCTCAGAGCAACACTTAAGTCTGAATGTGTTAAAATAACTCACAGAGTGTTAAAAACAACTCAGAATGATTTAGCACCCCGACTCTCCAATCAATGTTGTGCGCACAATGCTATTGTAAATCAAAAACACTAATTTAAATGTGTTTTCAGTTTGCAGTAGTGCAAAGTTGATTTGTGTTGTGTTAACAGTGGGAAGAGTCAACTGTTTTCTTAAGTGGTCCGTCACAAACATGGGAAAAAGGCATGATATGGACAGGGCTGAGATGACAAAACAAATATAAAACTGGTCTATGGCTGTCACTCACATGGTTTTGCCATTAAAGGCAAGGTAGTTGACTGTGCTTGAGGGTAGTTGAATAGAGCAAAACAAGCAAAATACAAATTCTACTTTCTCTCTGCTGTCATAAAGGGACAAATCTAGCAAAATATAACAAACACTGGCGTCTAAAGCTATAAACATGTTTGTTCAGCTGAAAAAAATGAGAGTTGAATGTTGGAAATGCTCATCCGTCTGACACCAGCCTCAAGTGGTCAGTTGGTGAACTGCAGTTCCAGCTGCTTCTGTATTAGCTTCTCGTGCGACACATTGTAAAAAGTGACAAAGCTATTGACCTGATAAAACATTATGTCTCCATAAAGTCTTTCCTGAAGGGAGCTCATTTCTCTATTAAGTTTACAGTCTATCTTCGGCCAAGATCATTAATTACCACGATCAGATGAGGGTTGAAGCTAAACTGTGCAGGTGTGTGTTGTGTGTGCGTTCCACCAACTGTTAGGCAGCTGCTTGGACTGTGACGGGGTAATTCTTCACTGCTGGCGTATGTTTTATGGCCTCTTTAAAGATTGATAAGGGCTGCTGACAGCCGTTTTAATACTGAGTGTGTGTGTGCGTGTGTGTGTGTGTGTGTGTGTGTGTCTGTGCTCTATTGGACACTTGAGTTATGGGTGAGTTGAATGAATTGCAAACTGAATGTCAATGGAGATTAATTGAATTTAAGCTTAAGCTTTTGCTGATTTGAAACCATTAGATATGCAAGAATACTGTATGCAGACCCAATCAAGGAAACGATTCGATGATTGTTAACTAGATTCATTTTATTTTATGTTACATGATAAGAATGGGCTCATGCTTGAGCTACAAGTGAGACAGTTGAAGGAATGAGGGACTAACAGATAGTCATACTAGAGAACTTTAGATACAGTGGGGTAAATAAATGCTTGACTTTTAAACTTTAGCAACATCTCAACGGTGAGGGAGTGAACATAAAATAGAATTTTTTTTTACATTTTTTTTTATTAAAAAAATTTAATTCCATTTTACAGCATGAATTAGATATTGATACAAAAAGACAATATATATATTACGGAGGTCAAATGTTTCCTCATGTTATTAAAGGTACATTCCATTTTGTTGACGCAGTAATGTCGTTCTCCATATTCCCCGCCTTTTGCCATCCATTCAGCCAATCAGAACTGTAGAATTTTATTTAAAAGTGATAAAAGAGTTGTGAAATGATTAACAATATTTCTCATTTAAAACTATTTATAGTTACATTGTGTTGTTACACCAGCAGGAAAAGAAACGTTCATATTTTCTAGGCTCATATTAGAAAATGTGACACTCGAAAAGCTGGCGAAACTGAGGAGGTGTCAGAGGTGAATGGATTTGAAGCAGTGATTGTCATTCATTTGAATCTCTTTAGCCCTCTCCGGACGGGACTATTTTCACAGAGGGTCGTTAGAAAAATTTACTGAAATGTAACAAAACTGGCAGCTATGGCTATATGTTTTTTTTTTCAGCTGAAAAAATTGAGAGTTGAACATGACAAATTCTTTCTTCTGACACCACCCTCAAGTGGTCAGTGGAAAAATTTACCTGATAAAAGATTATGTCCCCATAAAGTCTTCCCTAAAGGGCCACGGCCATCCAGCTCCAGTATCCCCAGTACATATACAGTCTATCTTCTGCTAAGTCCAGAGACCAGTAGGTTCTAGGCAGCTGGTTGGACTGAGATGGGGAAATTCACAGGGTTAGTTTTACAGGGGGTCGTACTTTGTGTTTTTAATCTCGTCCGAACCAGTTTTTTTTTCTCTTACGACCTCTGTAAAAATTCCAGTGCAAAATATCTGTTTTCCAGCAAACTCTGCACTCCCGTCTGAATGCGGATGTCTGAGATGTTTTTCTGTTTAAAAGGCATTTCTTGTGTGTTTTGGATAACATGAACTTGCCATACAATCTCTGGCACACCAGAATTCAAGTTTCCAGTATTTAAACGATTTCCGCCGATTTAAAAAGAAAGAAAGAACAAGAAGAGCTAAATAAAAAAAATAAATAAAGAATGGTTACAAAAATATTAGTTTAAGGTGAAATTATTTTCATTAACGTTAATATGACATACATTAAATTTGATCACGTGAGCTTGAACACCAGTCTAGAGATTGCAAGCCAAACTCTGTAGAAATGTGTTTGATTTGTTAAATTTATAACACGACTAGTGCTGACCGAGAAGTCAATCGGATTGTATGCTATATGCTAAGCTATCAGGAGAATGGCTGAAGAGTTTTGAAAATCTTAATGTTTCTTTAAACAGGTTTGCACTCACAGGTCTTCTCGAGATCTTTCACACTGTAGGGCACAGAAGAGTTTCAACTATTCTCTTGATTTTGTACTGGGACTGGCCAGTAAATTCTTCATTGTCCGAGCTGTGTGTTTAAGTCAGGGGTGCCCACACTTTTTTGTCCTGTGAGCTAGTAATAAATGTCCAAGTCAAAATAATATACCTACAATAAAAATGCATATGCACATGAATATATTAAAAGCTCAAGCTTGCAAGAGTGGGGGTATCAAACTCAATTTAGCTGCACAATCTGAGCTTTTGTGAGTCGTAGAAGAACGATCAATTTGATAAATTAAATTGATTCGTTCATTAATAGTTTTCCTGTTTGTTTAGAAAAGAAGTGGAACCAGATTCTGAAAGTTAACTTTTTAATTAACAATAATTTCCACAAAACATTGAAAAAAACTAATGCCAATTTTACTTTTCAATTTCCAACATGCTTTTAGAAGTCAGGAAGAAGGCAGAAATGATTCACTTCAGATTGAAACTCTTTTCACGTCTCTGAGCTCTGGAACTGAACATCAGTCTATACTTAACTACCAAACTAAACAGTGGGTTAAATTGAATAACTCTCTCATTAAATACATTATTTTTAAAGGAATAAAACAGTACTTTTCAGTTTTAAAGAATGTGATGAGGTTGCGGGACTGATAGCGTTGCCAGGTAGCGTTGCCAGGTGCGCATCATCAGGCTGCAAGCTCTTAAGCCAGTGAGGAGAGAGTCACACCGTTCAGCGTGTAGGAAAAGAGGGACTGTTTGGGACTTTTAGATAGATGGAGGATACTGGTGGAGAATGCGGGCACCAGCGTAGCGTGAGAGACACAGACAGACTTGGCACTGTTCAAGGCCACGCAGGGCACTTTAATAAAAATGTGGTCACCCCAACACAAGTGAGTGATTATCAGTTGGATAAACCACACTTCTGAATCCAATATCAGAACATTATCCAGTGAAGATTTATTCATTTATTCAAAATGACAACAGCATTGACCCCATTTAGTAGTCCACACACACACGTACGCACACGCACGCATGCACACACACACACACACTTATGGCTTATTAGTTTGTAGGGCTGTTCATGGTTAAGGCTAGTAGAGCTATATATATATATATATATATATATATATATATATATATATATAAAATTGAAGTCTTTCTGGATTGTCTAAGATTGACTGGAGTTTTTCAGGTGGCTGGAGTATCTGTTTGCATGATTTGAAGCATTGTCAATGTTTTAAGAGCTTGCCTGTCTGTGGTACAAGTATTTAGGCCTGTCTGTGGTACAAGTATTTAGGCCTGTCTGTGGTACAAGTATTTAGGCCTGTCTGTGGTATGAATGTTTAGGCCTGTCTGTTGTTTGAATGTTTAATCCTGTGGTTAGTTCTGTTGTTGAAGGTTTTGTTGGGCTTTCTGTGGTTAAAGTGTTGGGTTGTCTGTAGTTATAGTTTTGCTTGGCTGACTGTGTTTATAGTGTTTGTTCGGCTGTCTGTGGTTACAGTGTTTGTTAGGTTGTCTGTAGTTAGTATTTGGCTGTCTGTAGCTACAGTGTTTGTTTGGCTGTCTGTGGTTAGAATTTGTTGGGCTGTCTGTGGTTACAGTGTTTGTTGGACTGTCATTGGTTAGTGTTTGTTGGGCTGTCTGTGGTTATACTGTTTGTTGGGCTGTATGTGGTTAGTATTTGTTGGGCTGTCTGTGGTTAGTTTTTGTTTGGCAGTCCGTGGTTAGTTTTTATTGGGCTGTCTGTGGTTATAGTGTTTGTTGGGCTGTCTATTGTTAGTATTTGTTGGGCTGTCTATGGTTATAGTGTTTGTTGGGTTGTATGTGGTTTGTGTTTGTTTGGCTGTCTGTGGTTAGTATTTATTGGGCTGTCCGTGGTTATAGTTTTTTTGGGTTGTATGTGGTTTGTGTTTGTTTGGCTGTCTGGGGTTAGTATTTATTGGGCTGTCTGTGGTTATGGTGTTTGTTGGGTTGTATCTGGTTTGTTTTTATTTCGCTGTCTGTGGTTAGAGTGTTTGTTGTGTTGTCTGTAGTTATAGTTTTTGTTTGGCTGACTGCGTTTATAGTGTTTGTTGGGCTGTCTGTGGTTAGTGTTTGGCTGTCTGAGGTTAGTGTTTGTTTGGATGTCTGTGGTTAGAGTGTTTGCTGGTCTGTATTTATAGTTTTTGTGTGGCTGACTGTGCTTATAGTGTTTGTTTGGCTGTCTGTCGTTAGTGTTTTTTGGGCTGTCTGTGGTTATAGTGTTTGTAGGGCTGTATGTGGTTAGTGTTTGTTTGGCTGACTGTGGTTAGAGTGTTTGCTGGTCTGTATTTATAGTTTTTGTTTGGCTGACTGTGTTTATAGTGTTTGTTTGGCTGTCTGTGGTTACAGTGTTTGTTGGGCTGTCTGTGGTTAGTATTTGTTGGGCTGTCTGTGGTTACAGTGTTTATTGGGCTGTCTGTGGTTAGTATTTGTTGTGCTGTCTGTGGTTACAGTGTTTGTTGGGCTGTCTGTGGTTAGTATTTGTTGGGCTGTCTGTGGTTATAGTGTTTGTTTGGCTGTCTGTGGTTAGAGTGTTTTTTTGGGTTGCCTGTAGTTATAGTTTTTGTTTGGCTTACTGTGTTTATAGTATTTGTTTGGCTGACTGTGTTTATAGTATTTGTTGGGCTGTCTGTGGTTATAGTGTTTGTTGGGCAGTCTGTGGTTAGTGTTTGTTGTGCTGTCTGTGGTTACAGTGTTTGTTGGGCTGTCTGTGGTTAGTATTTGTTGGGCTGTCTGTGGTCACAGTGTTTGTTGGGCTGTCTGTGGTTAGTATTTGTTGGGCTGTCTGTGGTTATAGTGTTTGTTTGGCTGTCTGTGGTTAGTATTTGTTGGGCTGTCTGTGGTTACAGTGTTTGTTGGGCTGTCTGTGGTTAGAGTGTTTTTTTGGGTTGCCTGTAGTTATAGTTTTTGTTTGGCTTACTGTGTTTATAGTATTTGTTTGGCTGACTGTGTTTATAGTATTTGTTGGGCTGTCTGTGGTTATAGTGTTTGTTGGGCAGTCTGTGGTTAGTGTTTGTTGTGCTGTCTGTGGTTACAGTGTTTGTTGGGCTGTCTGTGGTTAGTATTTGTTGGGCTGTCTGTGGTTACAGTGTTTGTTGGGCTGTCTGTGGTTAGAGTGTTTTTGGGTTGCCTGTAGTTATAGTTTTTGTTTGGCTGACTGTGGTTACAGTGTTTGTTGGGCTGTCTGTGGTTAGAGTGTTTTGGGGTTGCCTGTAGTTATAGTTTTTGTTTGGCTGACTGTGTTTATAGTATTTGTTGGGCTGTCTGTGGTTACAGTGTTTGTTGGGCTGTCTGTGGTTACACTGTTTGTTGGGCTGTCTGTGGTTAGAGTATTTTTGGGTTGCCTGTAGTTAGAGTTTTTGTTTGGCTGACTGTGTTTAAAGTGTTTGTTGGGCTGTCTGTGGTTAGTATTTGTTGGGCTGTCTGTGGTCACAGTGTTTGTTGGGCTGTCTGTGGTTAGTATTTGTTGGGCTGTCTGTGGGTATAGTGTTTGTTTGGCTGTATGTGGTTAGTGTTTGTAGGGCTGTCTGTGTTGATGTTTATTGGGCTATTTATGGTTAAAGGGATTGTTAGACTGTGAATACAGTTACAGATGTTGCTGTTGTCACATCTGTCTTCAGCCACTTCATCAACGTTTCAGATAAACTAGATGTGCAATTTCATAAAGCATAATAATAGCAGCTGTAATTTTGGTAATGACTCAGAAATGTTGTTTAAATGGCTTCTCACAGAGAGTGAGCAAATGGTCAGTGATCTGTATCAGTTAGAAAAATATTTAAAAACTCATGTTGGATTATGTTTTACATTAGTTCTGCCAGGGTTAAGTGACTTAAAGTAATGTATATGTTTCACTTTTTAATGTGTCTATCCATATAACTCAGCTGTTTAGATGCGACACAAGACCCACTGACTCCAGGTTGCCATATATCTTATGGCATCTTTTGAGGGAGTACACATTTTAATTCTGTTAATTAATCATGTCTCTGCCATTTCATTTTTTTATATCATACACACACTACTTTAAATTGAAAAGATTTTTTAATCCTAGTTTATCACTTTCTGAAAGGGGTGGTTCAAGATCCTTCACTTTCAGCGAAACTGGCTCAAGGCCCACAGTCATGGTGGAGAGTGAGCTTTCACTACTCACCCTACCTTCTTCTCCCAGTGGAGCTGGGGATTGAACCAGAGACCTTTAAATTGTGCTGGCCAATGGGAGAGACGGTCAGATCCGTTGCATTACAGGGGATTAAATAATCTCTTAATGTTTTGTCCTTTTTGTGCTTTTCATTACCATTCTGCAATGTTCTATTGTTGTGCATGCTTTACAGTAGTGAGAATATATGTGTTGTATTTTTTCTCACTGTTTTCTCACCGTAAATAATGAAATTGTACATGTTTTCTTGCTAATTGCAAAATGTGGAGGCTCTGATAGAAATCCAGTATGGGATCTGACTTCACTAAGCAAGGCCATTTGCAGAGTTGTCTATAAACTTCAACGTTGATATATTTGCAGTTTGCTTAGGGTCATTGTCCTGCTGAAAGCTGAACTGCACCTCCCAGAGATTAAGGTTGCTCTGTAATGAGCTCTTAACTAGTCCCCTAATTCCTGATATGATTAAAAGCCCCACAGCATGATTCTGCCACCACCATGCTTCACTGAAGAGATGGTACTGATGTTTGCTAATATCTCTGAAGGTTTCAATCTCTCTCTTTTCAGACCTGAGCATTTTGTTAATTTGTTCATTGTTTTGATATGTGCTAACACAGACTTTTCTTTGCGAACTATAGATCATTTTCAACGCTGTAGAAATGGTTGGAGCATCTCCACTTTTGCACAAAACATTTTTTGTTCATGGATGCTACAGATAAGTCTGAAGTTGCACTTCATTGAAATTAAAACACAAAGGGTGAATGCCAACTCGTGTCTCATCGATCATCTGTTCTGCTTCTTAGCATGCGCAGTATTTGCCTGTGCTAACTCATTATAGAGTACATTAATCATAATGGGCCTTTTACAGCTGCCAGACAGAAGAAATCTCTGTCTCTGCTCTACCTCTCAGTTCATCCATCTCCCTCAACATTGTTGCTCCTTCCTTTCTCTGACACAGCATTTCAGGCTTTGTTCTCCCTCCATCTCTATTTTCTCAGTTTTGCCTGCACTTGTCATTATTTCATTACTGCTTTATCTGCTCTCTCTCTTTCTCTCTCTCTCTCTCTCTCCACCCTGTAATGGTGCACTGCAGTATTCTGTCTGGTTGCCGTTGTTGCCATGCATTTCTGATTTGTATGAATCTACCTGATTGTGTTGAAGTGACTTCCTGTGTGTGACTGAGTCTGACAGAAATGCACATCTCATAAAGATCCTGCCTGAAGTTTGGCACGAACGGGAGCATGTATGGGAGTAGCCATTATGGTTAAGAATGTATAGTCAAATGTTTTAGCAAATTTATGAAAGGATAGTTTGATTTTGATTGTTTTATATGAGTATTTATATCAATATGGTACAATATTTCACGAGTTCATACGAACCAGCCTAGTATCGCACGCACATGTTGTGGGAAAATCTACAAGGATAGATGTCCTAGCATCTGTTGTGATCCAAACTATTGGTGCCTTGATGAAAGAGAAAATTGATGTCATGCAGCATTTTCATGGGCTTGAAACCCCAGTCTGCTCTAACATCATTGTCTGTGAGAGACCTTGTTGATGCAGTATAACTACCGCGTGTCTTGTTGCTGTGTTGCTCAATTTTATCCACTACATGAAACTGTATTTCAGTTTGACTGGGTTTCTTTGTGTGGCATTAAATTTGTGACATTGATCATCATTAGCATCTGATTGGTGGATCATACACCTGGTTATAATTAAAAAAATCACAGACTTTTTTACCTAGAAGAAGTGAACCTGGTTTTGAAGGTTTTTCCATTTTGTACATTTACAAAAAATGAAAAAAAAAAAAATAAAAATAATTATTATAATACCTGCCAAAACTTGGACACAATACTATGTATTTGTATTCTGGTGCACCACTCCTGTTCAGGACCAGCAATGGACTGGTTGGGTGGGTGGATGGATAGATACAAGGTGAGTTGTCTGTTGGAAGGATACATGGGTGGGTGGGTCTGTGTGTGGATGAATGGGTGCATGGATGGATAGATGGATGGGAGGGTGGATGCATTGTTGCCAACTTAGTGACTTTCTTGCTAGATTTAGTGACTTTTCAGAACGCCTAGCAGCTGTTTTTTAACTCTAGGGACTAGCAACAAATCTAGCGACTTTTCCAAGTGTTCCTGGCCACTTTCAGCGACTGTTTTCATTCTGGCTGATAAGCTTTTCAGACAGAGGAAGCGCTTCTGTGCTGTGCCTGTCTGTCTCTTTTTAGTGTCCAAACATCAAATGAATTGAACATGCGCAAACAAATTGACTGCCGAGAATTCCTGGATGGCGTTTGTCAGGAGGAGGACAGCAGTTTAAATCCTTGCAGCCTAAAATAAACCATCAAACAATATAGAAATTAATTTCTGTTTTTCTTTGCTGTAAATAAATTAAGCATTAACACAATCACAAACTCAGTCACAGTCACTCACCTCGCCCCGCCTGCGTATGATCCTCCATAACAGCGTTACACTTAGCTTTAGCTGTAGTATGTCCAAGCTTTACACACAACGGTTCAGAAAGGAGTAGGAACCACACGCGAGTTCGAGGTTTGGTTTAAGCCTTTTATCGATGATGTTTCAAGGGCATATCGCATGCATTGCAAGATCTGGTTCTCAATATTTTAATTATTATTGACTTTTAGCGACTTTTGGGCCAGCAAATAGTGACAACACTGGGTGGATTGACCTAAAGGTGGGTGGATGGATACATGAGTGTATGGATGGATACACGGGTGTATGGATAGGAGGATGAATGGATACATGGTGTGTGTTTGGATGGATTGATGGGTGGATACATGGGTGGGTGGTTGGTTGGATGGATTGATGGGTGGGTGGATGCATGGATACACGGTTGGGTGGATGAATGGGCAAATAGATGAATGGATACCTGGATGAATGGGTGGGTAGATGGATGGATGGGTGAGTTGGTGTTTGGATGGTTGGATACATGGGTGGGTGGGTGGTTGGTTGGATAGATTGTGTGGGTGAATGGATGGAGGGATTGATGGATACTTGGGTGGATGACTTGATGGGTGAGTTGCTGTTTTGAAGTTGGATACATGGATGAGTGGGTGTTTGGATAAATGGACTTATGGCCATTTTGACCACTTTTCTAAACTCCCCTCATGGTTTGTTCCAGCTCTCCATAAACAAAAGAAATATGATGAATTCAATAATTTAATCTGACTTTTTTTGGTGGGTCACTGCCCTGACCTCTGCCTGAGCGTTTGGATGGGTGGAGCTCTCTTTCACGAGGTTCTTTCGCCCGTTGATCTAGTTTAGCTGATCCGGTTCTCGCTGACTCAGTCGTAATATTCAGCAGCCCACGAGCCGCAACATTTCAGTCTGTTTCTCTCACATGCTGCTATGCAAATATCACAGCTTTAGAAGAAGCTAGTGTTGTTTGGGTGGCTTGTTTGTCGCTTATTTCAGATGAAGGAAATAAGAACAGCTTGTTCATTTCACAGAAAAGAGATATATTTTAGGAATACTCCGTAATGCCATGCTTGTACATACCTTTAAAATACAGTATATTTTTTCTTTAAACACTTTTCTTGCCTGCTGCAGATCTCAGCTTCCCATTCTTCCAGCCACAGAGATGCTTCTAGGCATTCCATGAATAAAACTTGATATATGTGTGGACATCTACTAGATCCTACTCTAACCCCAAACATATAATGTACAGTAAAAAACAGCCACGTTGAAGATCTGATTACTGAAGGTAAGTTCCTGGATTCTGAGCCCGTCTATGTTGGAATTCAGTTCGGTTCTATTTAGATAAAGCTTTCCAGAAGCTGAAGAGCCTTTTACTTATTTTCATTGATGCAACAATGGTTTTGTGAAAGATCAGAGGCTAACATGTACTAACATTATTCATTTTATTTTCAACAAAGCTGGAAATGTACTTGCACTTCAGATGTTCCAAACCCAGCCGTATGCGGTGAAATTCCGCCTTGTGCAATAGTGGTGTGACGGCTCCATAACACATCCCTCTATAGCTATTCTCGTCTCTAAAGGAGACTTTAGCCAATCACTGATCACTGGACTCTGGGAGAACTGCATTAGTTTCTGAATGCTAATAACCTGTGTGGCCACATCGCAGAGCTGTTTGTTTTAGAGTTTTTTGTGCTTTTAGATTATGTTTTAGAGCTACAATGTTATTACATCTGAGTCTTTAGTGCCTGAAAGGTTTGATCCTGGATGTTGTCAACTCCATAAAAAATCACCGGGAAGCTCACATCTGTTAATGAACTCTTTTATCTGGTGTTTTCAGGTGGCATATTTAAATTAGGTGCATTAGTGTCCAATACGGTTTATTGTGCTTAAATGTTTACACACACTGACAAAATGTTTGATTGGGTGGCCCTTTCCAGAAAATAGGAGTAACACAAAAACTTTTTACCCCACTCATAGTTAGTGCTTGGTTGAAGCTGTGTTTTACAGTTTTTAAAAAACATTGACATTTTGTTGCAATCCTCTGTTTAACATCAATGACAGCCTGACGTCTCTTGAGGTAGTTGGCGATGAGGTTCTTTATCCTCTGTGTTAGTAAAGCCCATTTTTCTTAGCAAAAAGCCTCCAAGTCTTGTAAATCCATGGGCTGTTCTTGTATGATCTGCCTGTCTGAGTTTTCCTCACAGTGGTTCAATAATAATGAAGTCAGGAGACTGAGATAGTCACTTCACTTTGTTCTTGTGGAACCATTGACCGGTGGACTTGGTGTTTTGGATCGTTGTCGTGTTAGAATGTCACCCTGTAAGCCTCTATGCGCAACCCCCAGGCTGATGACGCACATTGTCTTCCAGTATCACTTCATAACATGCTGCAACTTCCAGGTTTCCTGTGCCTTTGGTACTCACCATCTCCAAAACATCAGTGACCCGCCTCCATTTTTCACAGTGGGGAGTGTGATCGGTTCATGTGGACTCCTTTTGGTGTCATTGCTCCAAATAACTTTGTTCCAGACTCCTCTTAGCTTTGGGGTACTTTGTGGCGTTTGGATGGAAATGGCTTTCTTCTGTCAACTCCACCATGCAACCCATTTTTCTTCAAGTCTCTCCCTACTGTGCTCCTTGAAACAGCCACGCCACATTTTTCAGCTGATGTTATTGGTGGGTTTTACAATTTTTCTGGCAGTTGTAGCAGAAATTCTTATTGGCTTCAACAGAATCCCTCACTTTCCACTTCTTAATTGGTGTTTGAACTCTGCTGATTGGCATTCCCAGTTCCTTAAATTTCTTTTTATATCCCTTTAATGTTTTGAACAGTTCAACTCCCTTTTTCTGTAGATCAGGGGTCACCAAACTTTTTAAAACCAAGAGCTACTTCCTGGGTACTAATTAATGCAAAGAGCTACCACCCTTTTCTGAATTTATTAATATTTAGGGAATTTTATCTCTGCAAAGACACTGATCATGTTCATTATTTCTCACAATGAATATCAACAATGAATTAACAAGGTTGGAAATAGATAAATATTTATATGCAACACTTTATATTTATATGTTGTCTTAGTGCAACTCTTTTTTTTTATTGAAAAAAAACCATATATAAATGTTAGCACTTCAAATGATCAGTTCTACAACAGTCCAAGGAAACCACAATGTCCAATGTACAAATAATAAATCAAATAAAGCTAAAGTTCATTTATTTTTTACATTGTTAACATTTTAACATAAACAATTTTTACATTTTACAAACACTTTGAATTAAACATGAACTGGACGGCAAATCTGGTATCTGTTTCTTTCAGTTATTGTGAAGCCTATTGCGTGCAGTTTACCAGAATGTTGAGCTCTGAGTGGGTCTTGAAAATGTGCATTTCACGCATCTCCGCAACCAGCTGCTTTTACTGCATTCAGTGCGCTGCTCTGTGAATAGTTGGTAGCTTTAGTGGCACGTCGTTGTGCCGCTTGGCTACCGCCGCCACAGTCATCGCGCAAATGAGACAAACACACGCTCCTTCCACAGAGGTAAAAAAAAAAAAACCCTCGCATTCATCGCGAAAATGAAATGATCTTTTTATGAGTCAGTCATCTCATTTTTGCTCATTTTTGCTGTGGTGCTTGTTTGTTTTGTCGTAGGGCATCATACTGACCTTTCAACTCTATCAGGTCATAGAGCTTTATTTTCTATATATAATATATATTTTTTTAATTTATATATTATCACATCAATCTTATGTGCAAGTGTCATTTAAACGAGAATTTAATCATATTAAACTAGATGAAAGTGGCACTATTTGAGCTATTATTAGAACAGGTGGCGGGCGACTCATGTGGTCCTCACGGGCACCGTGTTGGTGACCCCTGCCGTAGATTCTTTGACGGCTCTTTTGCTTTCCCTATCGCTCAGAATTCAGAAATGTCAGCGCATCACTGGATGAAAGAGTCAAGGGTCTATTAGGAGCAAGAAACTCAGAAACATTTTCCTTTACAAGCAAACAGGTCGATGGTGAGGATGGTAAACTTTAGCAGCCTCTCAAGTTTTGTGCATGTTATTAGTTATTAGGTAAAGTTTTGATCAGGGTCTAGAAAGTATCTGTGGTGTCTATGAGCACAAGTAAATATGTCTTTAAAGCAGGGGTGTCAAAATCATTTTCACCGAGGGCCACTTTAGTATAATGGCTGTCCTCAAAGGGCCCGATGTAACTTATAAATGTAAAACAATGTAATCGAATGTAATGTAAAATAAATGTACGTAACTACTCCTTTATGTTAAATAACTCATTATTTATAACTTATTCAAATATCAAATATCAAACTGTCCAAGTGAATAAAGAAAAATAGCATTTTTGTAATTTGTTTAGTGAAAAAAACCCACACAGACTGAAGACGATGCATATCGATCATCATCTTTTATCATCAGGCTCAAGAAACAGATCGTAGATAAACTATTAGCTCCACCCATTTCACATCTTGAAATTTATTTTAGCGTGAGAAACCAGAGGTGTGGCGTGATAAATGGGTGAGTGAGTCTTAATGAGTCAAATGAGTGAGTCTTACGTTCAATGTGTGAGAGTTGGCAGCTCTGCAGTTTCACTCGTGAGTATGGATGTGGAAACATCGATGCGGCTACTGTAGGTCAAAGGCATTGTGGGAAATGTAGTTTTTTTATACACTCAAAACTGTTAAGGTCTTGCAGGCCACATTAGATTACATGGCGGGCCACATCTGTCCCGCGGGCCTTGAGTTTGTTTAAAAATGCGGTTTTCAGATCCTCCGTGATGACACGGAGCTTAGCAAAAGGTCTGATTGAAACTAGATATTCCCGCTGCAACAATTTCATTTTGCTAAATAAAATGCATGTTTCATTTTCAGATGAACATTTAAAAAATTCATTTGATTTGCATTTTTGAAATTGACTTAATTTAAATTGTACTGCAAAACCTGCAATCAGGAGCTTTTTTCTTTTGAGACTTGAGCGGGTAAAGCTTCCAAGATCAAAAAGGAATTGCATTGCAAAACTTTAATGATGCTCCCTCCAGCAAAGTTTCTAAATGCTTCCTCAATATCCCTTTCCTGTTTTTTCTGCATAATTTTTCTGGCATCTTTTGCAGCAACACTTAGAACCATGCACTTCAGTAAGTGTAGGTCAAAAGGAATTTGTATCTAGTGCAAAATTTCCCTGCATTTGTTATAATTGACCTTTTCAGCCGAATTTCAAAAGAAGCAAAGGTCACAGTGAAAATGTGCAGATTTCTCTGAAAAGAAAGGCAAACGGCACCGTGGTGTGTGTGCGTCTCTCTGCGAGTGTAATCATGCATGTCAAACACGCAACTGTGATTATTCGGCGTGATGTTAATGTTTTCTCCCCCGTGGCTTCTCCTCATGTACATGCATGTATACAGTAGACGTGTGTGTGCGTGATTCACTGCTCTAATGCAGCGCTGCAGAGAACGACCAGAGATAAAAATGAAGGATGACAGAGAAAGTGAAACTATTTAAGTCAGGGAGAAAGAGCTTTCTATCATTCTCTCTTCATTTTTAGATGAAATGAAAGATTTAAGCACTAGCTCAGTAATTCATCTGAGTCCAGGCTGCTGATTTGTCTGGATCGGTACACAGAACGGCTCGATCCACATAGACACTCATACACAACACAAACAGTTGCTCAGTTGCAACATTTCTATAAATAGACTGGCCGTGGAAGCAGAAATAGATGCAGAGAAGCAAAAGCGTGGTTCAGCTGCCTGGATCGCACACATAAACACACATTCAGTCTGTGCTTTTTTCATTTTCCGTTTCTCCGACACACAGAACTGATAACCAGATCAAGAGAAAATCAGGCAGGAGTAACACATTGCTCAGCTTTTCACACAAACAGCAGCTTGTGCATGCTGTTACTCCAGCCTTCGACGTCGCTCTTTAAATGCTATATTTCACCAAGTAGTTTTTATTTTTTACAAGACTATTAAAATAGGGAAGCAAATTAACTATAGCAACTGAAATACTGGTAAACCCCCAGCCCAAGCTAAATGGGTGTAACATTACAAATGCGATGGTTTGGTTTTGTGTAGAAACAACGCATGCATCTGTGCATCACATGATATATATTATCTATTCTGAGCTTCTCTTCAACCGCTCTCAAACAGCGTTATAATATTGAGGAAAATGCTCCACGCTGAAAAAAGTTACTTCATCAATGGTTTCAGTTGATAAAAATGAAAACAGCAAAATTGATTTGATAAATGTAGTGAGGGCGACATGGTGGCACACTGGGTAGAACTGTGGAGTTCGCATGTTCTCCGTGTGCTTGAGTGGGTTTCCTTCGGGTACTCCGGTTTTCCCCACAATCCCAAAAACTTGTGGTTAGGTTAATTGAATAATCTAAATTCCCCTTAGGTGTGAGTTTGTGTTGACCTGCAATGGGCCAAGGTGTACCCTCGCTTCTGGAGATCCAGCAGACCCCTTTGACCCCGAAAGGGACTAATGGGCAGGAATATGAATGAATGTTGTTATTTAATAGTTATTTTTCCCAGTTCCCTGATCTAGTGCCTGCAATATCACTGTTGACCTCTGCAATACATTGGCACTAGAGAGTAATCTTGCAGGGGTGAGCAGAAGAAGAGAGCCCATGACCAAGTTTGTCTTATTTGGCCGGCGGAGTGAAGCCAAACCGTGGCAAACGCCCCCTTCTGGCTGACTGCAAATCGATTTTTGGCCAATGCAAGTCTATCGAAAAGGCAAAACTTCAAAAATGATTTCCTCAGAAATTACATTATTTAATTAAAATTTACAACGTTTCAATGGTTTTCAAAAGTTAGCTGTACAGCATATAAAGTATGGTTTTTTTCGTGGCTCACGATGGATCAATTTTCCAAACACTAGGTGGGACTATGTGATTAACAGATTGAACAAACTGACCGCTGTCATCACGTTGTGAGAAAGATCATTTCAGAGAATTTCTTGTTTATTCTTCTTTAAAATTACAAAATACAGTGGTACCCCGAGATACGAAAGTAATCCGTTCCAGGGTGACGTTCGTATCTCGATCATTTCGTATCTCGAAGCAATAGCTCTCCTAATCCGTGCAATGGCTCTCAGAAACAACAGTACAACAGAAAACCAAAGAAAAATCAAGTAACGATTCTTCAATCCTTAAATCTACACATTGTTAATGTAATAAATGACAATAAAACACAAGAAAAATATGTAATATGTACACAAATGTGATGGTTCCATCCTTATCAGGACGTCGCATGTTCCCATATGCACCTGTTAATGGCAGTGTCTAGTTCAGCTCAAAAGTTTTGAAACCATTGTTCTTTTAATAACTGCAAGGAACCATTATTCCCATAACCAATTAAATCAGATAATTAAGAATGAAGCTATTTTAAAAATAATTTTGTGCGTGGAAAGTGAATTGTTGTACAATAAAAGAAATAGTGACTATTGAATGCCATAGTTTAAATTCTCAGAGCATTCATAGTGAATGAGTTATGTTTCATGCGATAGCAGAACTTCCAGGACTGAGGGAATCTTAACCCTGCGCGATTGTGCCACTCTGGCAGTCGTGGCCTAGTGGATAGGGTGGTTGACTGGAGATCAAAAGGTCGCTGGTTCGATCCCCAGCTCCACTAGGAGTCGAAGATGGGATGAGTGTTGAAACTCTCTCCCTTCTGAGACAACCATGACTGTGGTGACCTTGAGCAAGTCACCAGTTACCCACAGCTCCCCGGGCGCCGCAGCCATGGCTGCCCACTGCTCCCGGTGTGTGTTCACGGTGTGTTTATTCACTGCTGTGTGTGTGCACTTTGATGGGTTAAATGCAGAGCACAAATTCCTTGTATGGGTCTCTCCATACTTGGTCGTAACGTCACTTTCACTTCACTTCACTTCACTTCACTTCACTTCACTTCACTTCACTTCACTTCACTTTCACTTCACTTAACTCTGAACTCGACCCCCCTTGGTTCCATGGTTAAATCTTAGAGGAGGTGGTTCAGAGTCTTAAAACATCAACAGGTACCCTATGAACAGCTTTCTTCAAAATATTGCTTAAGAGTCTAGAAACTGACCTCATATATGTACACGCTATATTTGCCTCTCTTCATTCCGGTAAAACCATCACATCTGAAGCACTTATGCCACTCCTGAAAAAGTAAAACTGCACTGAGCACCTAAATGCCCATTTCAAATCTCCCTTTTGTAGGAAAAAATATTGAAAAGATTGTATCAACCCCAAAAAATTACAACCCCTCAACTCTCTCTGCCAGTGTCTTGATTAGATTAAGAGCTAGAACTTTCTTCAGTTTTCAGTCTTCAAAGACTGTAGTAATTAAAAGTATTGTGTGCACTATCAGAAATATGTAAGGTGTTAATGCAGGACAGATTAAATCATGGCTCTGGAGCAATCTGGGAAAGGCTGTGGATATTTTATCCAGTTTTCCTGGAAATGCTTGTGGCTAATGAGGCAAACAAACAAACATTGTCCTGGTCATGGAATCTGTGCTGTATCTGGGGAAGAATGATGTCCGGAGCGGCTGCTGGTCTGAACATCTCCTTTTCTCTGTGCTAGTGCAGAGAGGCTTTGACTAGCCTATCTCTTATCTCTCTCTCTCTCGCCCTCTCTCTCTCTCATTTGTGTTGCTAAAGGCCTTTGCCAGAATTTCCAGAAAATCATTTTCGAAAATCATGTTGAATAAATGAAGCAAAGAAAATAACTCAGTTGTTCAGAATTGTGTCTTGAATGCTAAATGAATACTGAAAGTGAAAATGTGAAAGTGACGTTAGGACCAAGTATGGAGTGACCCATACAAGGAATTTGTGCTCTGCATTTAACCCATCCAAGTGCACACACACAGCAGCGAATAAACACACCGTGAACACACACCAGGAGCATTGGGCAGCCATGGCTGCGGCGCCCGGGGAGCTGTGGTAACTGGTGACTTGCTCAACGCCACCACAGTAATGGTTGTCTCAGGAGGGAGAGAGTTTCAACAGTCATCCCACCTTCGACTCCTAGTGGAGCTGGGGATCAAACCAGCGACCTTTTGATCTCCAGTCAATCACCTTATCCACTAGGCGACGACTGCCTAGCATTAGTGGCATTAGTGCTCAGACGCCGGGCCGAGAACTTTATTCTGTTTCCTGGGTTTCTATAGTCTGAAAGTGTTTCTCCTCCTCTGACATTAAATGATTTGAATCATTAAAGACAAACACCAAGCAGTAGTGCTCAGCAAACTCATCAGCCAATCAGAGGACAGGGAAATGCTGATGTTTTCCTATGCAGCTAGCTGGCCTCTAGTTGACTGTTTGAAATCTACAGATTTTTTAATAAGCTCACTATCTGTGTTTCCATCACCCTTTTTTAATCGCATTTAGGAATACCACATAAAAACCCTGGACGGAAACGGCAAGATTCGCCTATATTTGTAAAATGCACTTAAACTGTGTAGGATAAACTTTTTATCCATTAAGAAAAAAATGTGCATGAAATACAGTGGAAACGCATTTACCAAACAAATCCCAATGTAGTTAATATTTCTGTTGGAACTGGGGCACGATGGGGCGGCATTAATGGACAAACCAACAAAACGATTTCATTGCACAACATCTGAAATGTTGTTTTGGTCATTCAAAAATTCAAAAAGTGTGTCATCAAAGTGGTTCGGGATCATCTCGCGACCGGCTGCGTTCCCAAAGAGCAGTCTCCCGCCTCCAAAACCAAGATGACTGCGCATATAGCGTTTCATCTATGTGTTCACAAGAAAGTTATAGTATGTCAAAAGGCTTCACTTACCGCAGCAACTTCCATTTTTCTTTTTTATCAGGAAGTGACGATTTTGTTCTCTTGGACTCGTTGGATGAAAACTGTGTTTTTTTTTATTCATTCATTTTCATTCCCGCTTATTCCCTTTTGGGGTCACGGGGGTCTGCCGGTGCCTATCTCCGACACACATTGGGCGAGAGGCGGGGGGTACACCCTGGACAGTTCGCCAGTCCATCACAGGGCAACATTCACACACACACATGCACACCTAAGGAATTTAGATTATTCTAATAACCTAACCGCATGTTTTTGGGATTGTGGGGAAAACCGGAGTACCCGGAGGAAACCCACTCAAGCACAGGGAGAACATGCAAACTCCTTCCAGGAAGGTCACCGGCGAGCCTCGAACCGACAACCTTCTACCTGGAAGGCCACAGTTTTTTTATTTTATGTGATATTCTAGTTTTGCACTTATATTTAATTTGCATCTTTGGATCAAAACATGGCTTCTGATATTTAGATTTAATCTGAAATGACCATCAAATAGTCTCCAGCAGAGAGTTAATAGCTTATATTTACCTTTTCTCGTAGTTACTGTCTGGATTTTAATGTTACTGTTCTTCATCGGTTGATTGTATTCAAATGTGCACTAGTGTTGTTGATTCTGATTCCTGTATATTTGTGCCCTCAGTTCTCCACGTCTCATGGCATCTCGTGTATGTTGCATCACTGCTTTCACGCGAATACGTCTTTAAACTCTTTCACTGCAAAGATTCTGCCTGGCTTCTCTGTTTCTGCGTCCTAAGCACACAGAATTATCACTGTTCTAGAGTTAAACTGTCTCTGGAGTTGCTTGGGCTTTTTTCTAAAAATTCATTATGGGGTGTTTTACTTTATATACCAGAACAGTAGAGAGATAAACAGGAAGAGAAAGAAAGGCAGGGCCTGCAGAATAATAATTCTTGTGTAATTGCGCTCATGTGTCCAGCTCGTTGTCTGCTATGCCACCAGAGCTCATGTCTAGAGTAAACTTTTAACAAGTTCTTTTTAAGGTTATTGGAGCACTTTCTTAAAAAAACATATGTGAGGAGGTCACTCTTTCACACCTTTTTTTTCCAAACTCCTACATTTTCAACACCAGATTTTTTTGTAATCTTTGTGTCATTTGTCAAACAGCTCCCTGTGATCATCCACCACCAGTCTTTTTCTTGCTCTTCTTCTTTTTTTTCTGGTTTTACTTCTTATTCACGTCATCAAAAGAGCCTGCTTTCAGTGGTTGTTCTTGCAAGAAACCAATCCCTTATGATAGATGTTCATTTGGTCAGATGTGTGAGCTCCCTTCGACCCCCATGGTTTCTGATCGAGGCGAGCTGTCGCAAGAAACTTCAGACTGAAAATTCCGATTGGTGTGTAGAGGCCTTTAATCACATTATGGCAGCACATAGAGGATGAAATCTGATTGGACAAATATGATATTGTTTAGGAAGTCTTTTGATTAACTATGGCAAACTCTTGCCATTTTATGATTTACATTTATGCATTTGGCAGATGGTTTTATCCAAAGCGACTTTTGAATGAATGAACTCATTTTTGTAAATTGTTTTGCTTTCCCTGGGATATGAACCCACAGCCTTTGCTTTGTTATCGCAATGCTCTACCAACTGAGCCACAGGGAAGCTTATGTTTGATGCCAATAAAACTTTTGTTTTCAGGCTAGCTAAGGAGGTCTTGACTACAAGTATTGGGTAGGGTTTAGCAGCAATCTTAGAATAGAATGATTTTATCAAGTGGCTTTAAATTGTGGTGGTTAAGTCTTTAATTGTCATAAGACATTTTCTAAAAAACAAAAAATACAACTGTTCTTTGTGTATTTTTCTCAGGAACCTTGGGAAGTCGGGTTTGAGAGTTTCCTGCTTGGGCCTCGGTGAGTAAAAGTCATTTTTATTTCTCAAAGAATTCTGTATTTGGCTACATCGCTTGCTGGGTGCTTTGAATAAATACTTCTCATTTGCCCTCCAAATTTTATTTCAAGTCAGGAAAATAACTATTTGACCCTGCTAATTTTGAATGTTTTTCAAAACAACGAACGTCTTTTTTTTGCGTTCTTCAAAAAACATTCATAGACCCTCTTCTATGAGCTCTTATGATTAACTGATCTTGATTAACAAACTTTACATTTACAATTTACAAAAGCCCTTTCCACTGATCTTACTATAGGGTGTGCTTTTTATTGAGCCACTCCTTTATACTTTGGCTGTATATTTGGGGTCCTTGTCAGAAAGGTGTGACCATCATTGGTCATTTTCTGTCATGGTGCATTGGAGGAAGGGAGCAGCAGTGGTGAATAGCAGATGTGTAGATTCGATGAGGTAGATGACGAGATGTTTGAACCCAAAAGAGACACCGAGCAGAAGCGGAGATCCAAAAAGACGAGGAGCTATCATGGAGAGTCAGGGTGCATGAACCATAGATGGGAGGGAGATGGATTGAAGGAGTGTTCAGGTTCTGAGATATGATTGCAGGGGAATTCAGGGAAGTGCCCTTGATTGCTAGCTGGGTCTTTTCCCTGACTTTTTAAATGCCCTGGCCATTGTTCTAACCAAAAATCTGATGCCACGTGATGAGGCTCTCCTTACAAGAATTCAATTTGAGTTGATATCAAAACAGCTGGATTTTGGTCTCATTTCGGATCAAAATCATTGAATTGTTCATTAGTAAACTTAGACTTGCTGATCCTTTTGAGAGCAGTAGGATCATGCCTGCATATCTGGTTTACCGTACTTTTTTACTGTTTTCCATCTGTTTTTGAGCTCCTGTATAGTTCTTGGATGCTTGCTCGAACTCCTCGAAGTGAGATCCCAGAACAATGCAGATATCTTGTGTATAATCTATAAACTGTTGTCATCATGGGACGCTAATTCTGCTGTGGGCATATATCACTTGGGATGAGATACTGGAGTGTTCTTGAATAAATATGAAACTGAAACCAGGTAAGGAAATAATGAAAGAGTGAATATTTACAAAGAACGAGAAGAATAAATGTAAGCTACAAATTTATACACAGCTACAAAAATTCTCTTAGCGACAAGTGCGACTACAAAGGAAGAAACAAATTAAATCCAAAACATAACTAATTTGCGTATTGGAATCTAGTCTTATGTGGAAAAACAAAACAAATAAGCAAAGCAAAACTGTCTATCCTTCCCTACACTTACTTGCAAACTGAAGCAAATCACAAATACCTCCCCAAGGCATGCATCTAAACAGAGTGAGGCACAGCCACAGTAATGTCACATCCTGTTTCTGTCATGTCACGTGTGTTCCCATGTGTGTCTAATTATGTGTATTATTTCCATCTGCCGTGTCCCTCGTTTACCCTGATCCTTGTGGGTATTTAAACCACTTAGTGTCTTTGTTCAGGTTGTCGGTTATTGATGTTTCTCTCTGCATTTCCCCATTTTACTCTGCGTTGTTTGGTATTAAAGTGGACTACTATACGTCTGAACCCCAGCATACTTCCTCTTGCTGACCTGGAGCTTCACCGCAACAGAAAAACTGATGGACAGCTGACAAGACGACTCACCCGTGTATCACTACTGGTACCATACCAGATCTCTCCGGCCTAGACAATGATGGATGTCAGTGCTTCACAGGGATCAAACTTTGGGCGGTGTGCTTGGAAAAGCTCTGGATTGTGGGCACCTGCCAAAATGAGTCAGTCCACGCCAATTTGGTGGTGTCTGCTCCTCCTGCGGCTTTGGTGATTCTTAGGGTGAAAGTTTCTCCAGCGTGTGTTTTGCATCTTCTAGCTTGACCTGGCTCTGGAGCTTCCACAGTGCTGAGATATAGTGAGAGTGAAAAACCCTTGTGTGCTTCGCTGTTGAACATTGAGCACAGCTCCTGGGTCCAGCAGAGCTAATCACAGGGAGAGCTGGGTATACCCTCCTTCTTCTTCTCGCCCCAATATCTCCTGCAGCCTAGCCATCTCCTTCCTCCTCCTGGTTGACTGCTATGCAGTGCTCTTTTGATTCCCTGGTTCTTCTTTAGATGGTTATCACCTCGGCAGTGCCTCTGCTCCTCCCAACTTTAACTGAGCCCATCTGGACAGCCGGGGTGGGTAGGTAAACCTCTGTCCTCTCCTCATCTTGATTGGGCACCTTGATCACGCCTGCTTTACTGCGACCTGTCGCCATAGCCGAGTCACCCGTTTCTTCTTCCTCGCCCCGTCAGGTCCTCACCAGATGCACAGCTCCACAGCGGAGTTCCCAAGTTTGCTTACATTGATCAGCCTGTTATCGCAAACGTGTGGGATGTCAAGGTAACCATACCAGGCTAGCTGTCCGAGTAAGGAGTCTGGGAACGGCAGTGATCCGTACCCTAGAAACCCCCTGCCACCTTAACTAAACTAAAGAGCTTCAACTTGCATATGGGATCTGGGATTAGTATATGCTGAAAGTTACAAGGATTGAATTATGTGTTGTATGGGGGAGAAATGTTTAATTTTATTTTATTCACCCTTTCAAACTTCCTGCATTTTAGAAATGGTGTCTGGCTGAAGAAACTTTAAAACAGGTGGAAAAGATGCTTTATGGTGTGATAAAGGGGTGGAAGTGGAGAAGCTTGATCAAACACTACGCGTTACTCTCGCAGAAATGCACTTAGTATAATAAAGTGCTGGGTAAAAATTGTAGGCGGAGATGGGTAATTGGCTAATTTTCTAAGCTCCTCAAGAATCATTTCTCAGCTCTGAGGGGAACCTCCGCAGCATCGATTTGTCTTCTGGGAGAATTTTTTTGAACTTTTGAACGCTTTGTGTCCCGTTCTTTTTCCTTCCCAGGACCCCCTCTCCAAGGTGGACTCAGGCACAAGGTCGATCCTTTACGGAAGGGCAGATTAGTGTCACATTCCATTTCTGTCATGTCACGTGTGTTCCCATATGTGTCTAATTATGTATATAATTTCCATCTACTGTGTCCCCTGTTTACCATGATCCCTGATCCTTGTTTGATATTAAAGTGGACTAGTATACGTCTGAACCTCATGGAGCTTTGACATAATATAATAACCAGCCGACAACAGAAGGGGTGACTCACCCAAGCGTCTTTGCACCACCATGGCATCCAGGTACCTTACCAGATCTCTCCGTTCTGGAAATTGATGGATGTGTGATTTTCACGCTGAATACGTTGGTTCTGGCGTATTTGGTGCCTATTTGACTTGACAGCAGTAGTGGTGAGGATGGGGGTCTTTTGAATAGACAGGTTCTGGGTCCTGTGTGACCTAAATAAAAGAAATTCCCCACCTCTGTTTCTCTTCCATGCTGTTATGTAATGACGACCATGCATAAGCATTGGTAGATATTGCAGAAATTATATTTAATAATATTCTTCTATATAAGTGCATTGTTTTTTTTTATGACGGTATAAAGGTATTGAAACCAGTACCGTTGCTATTTTTAGATCCCATGGCATACCATATTACTGTATCATCGCCAAATCCTACTTCTAATGCAGGAGTGCAGCTTTTCCAAATCACACTGAGGCTTAAAACAAGAGTTGAGGTGGCAGTGGAAGAGAGATACAAGTGCACACCATTTATGTTTCTGATGTGGGAGAAAGACCTGATGACAGAGCTAACGTGAGCTTCAAAAAGAGAGTAAACCAGCCAAGCACCTAGAGTCATAACTCATGTAAAGTGTCTAAACCATGACTTGAGCTCAGCAGACCAGAGCAGGTGGAGGACAGGAAGGAGATGGCTTTGATGTAACAAACAGCTGAGAATTGGTGGAAGGATACACCATGCTTCATGAGATTCCTCAAAGGAAGATTATCGACCAGAAAAGCAAGAGAGCCCAACACAGATCCCTGGGGATCACCAGAATACTCCCCATCAACGGTATCAACCCATGCAGTATGACAAGCCAAAAGCTTTCTCTCTTTCCTCGCTCTCTTCACTGATGTCGAGGTGAAACTGATGTGGCTTTAAAGGCACGCCCACTGCGCAGTATTGGCTGAAGAGGGGAAACAAGATTACTTGGCTGTCACGATGTGTGACTATTATTTGATTTGCCCAGTTTTTCATATGTTCTTGTTTGGATTTCTTTCCGTATTGTTCATGTGATCAGCGTCCTGTCACATGATTCCTCACTTTCTCTGTGTCTGCAATGTTTTGTCTACCCGTCTGGTTGCTCGTTTAGTACTTAATATTCCCCTGTGTTTTATGTTTGCTTTTGTATAAATTCACTTGCTAGTGTAAGATTGTGATAATTATGTATATATTTTTATACATTTATATATGTGTAAATAACTGACAGAAATCTGACAGTTTTGCAAGGGGGGTGTTGAGATTCGCAACCACTCCCTGAAACTGCTTTGTGTTGAAAAGGTGTTAAAGCGATTACTATCTGCATCTGTGATTACTTTGGTTAACATTGGGGTCTGGTTTTGAAAGATACACCAGATTTGATCACTTTGTCTCTGAGAAACACCATATATGGTCACGTGGTCTCTCGAACATGCTGTCTAATTTACATTTCAACCAAATCCTCCCATGGGAGTGGGCTTGAATCGGAAGAGTACTTTAGGAGGAACGCAAAAGGAGCTTGCGGCTGTTTGTCTATGATATGCCTGTGATCTGGAAGGCTTAGAACCTTTTCAGATCAATCAATTATTTGTCACATACACTGTTACATGCAGCAAAATGGGACCCCTCTGGCCACAGACATAGACAGGGTGAGGACAGGCCGGTGTAGAGAGGTAGTATTTAAGAAAGAAACAGAGAAATGAATATACATTAGGTAGGGTAGCTCAAAAAGAGCCTTTTCCGCACTGTCCTTTCGAAGGGCAATGTGGAGCAGGTAAAAAAAGCCATTGCAATCAAGCAAATATAGACAAATACAGGAAGAACACATTGCAGAATGGGGTAGGGTCAAGGGAAGTAGTGGAACCGCTGCAGTCAGCAGCCGACATTTTCCTGCTGCCATTAACGGAGCTGTACTTATGGCCTGTTCAGATTACAGCGGTGGAGAGAAGCAGGCGGAGGTGATGAGAGAGTGTCCTAATCAGGTGCTCACAGGGGAATGTTTTGACTCCTTCTTGTGGCCTTCAAGGCCAGAGGAGATAAGGAAAAGCCAGATGGAAGAGAAGTTAATTTAAGTCAAAAAATTTTTACTGTCAATCACCGGTCTCCAGTTTATCCAACCTCCGTTGCATTGCTGCCAACCTCTCCCCGATGAGAACCAGTTTGAGGTCACAGACCATTAAATAAGTCCCGACAGATTTAAGTCCAGTCAACATTCCATTCCAGTCGGTCAGCTTAGTGGGGCTTTGAGCACTGACCGGCTTTGATAATAGCTGATAGCCGAGAGGTCCACATATTCTGATCAGCAGAATCCCAGTTATCACAGTTCCAATTATGTAAATGTCTTCGACATTCTCCAAGGACAGGGCTGCCAGGCACACGATCCTCCACTTCGCCCAGGAGTCCATCGTGTAGCCAGCAGCAAAAGTTCTTGTAGGACAGGTGGGTTCCCCCGAACCCACGCTCCTCGTCGAGAAAATGGTCTCATTTGCATTCAGATCACGTAGCCTCAGCTCGTGTTTCACCTTTTTGCTGTGTAACTTAGTGCATTTCTCTTATTATTAACAATTATGAATACATTGTTTACTATTGCTTATTCAAAGCTAATTATAAAGGTAAACAATATAAAGATATGAAGTTATATATGAATATGAGTTATATTCAATAATTAAAGTTTCCGCAAGCTCTGAAAGATGGAACACAGCTAAAACCCATTTTTTGATCAACCCATGGACCACCCTTACACTAGCTTATCGCCCAGTAAGGGAACAGTGTCTTATCGCTGCAATGCACTTCTTGCCAGCTTATTGAAGACTTTTAGGTCTAATGCTGATGGGCTTTTAGTTTAGTTTAGTTCATCCTTCCTCCCCTTTTTGATTTGGGTCTTGTTTAGTTCTGATGTTTATTTTTTGTTTTGTTAAATAAAACGTGTATTATTCACCTCTACTCTTCCATAAGAGTTTATTCTTACCTGCGCCTGACACAGGCAGGGAGAATGTTGTAATTGGCTGAATGTGAGCCACTTCTTACTCCAATCAGACTCCAGATAAAGTGGCTCCTAATAAAATATCATAGATATAGGGGACAAATACTAATTTTCTAAATGTTTATACCCCAGTCTCAACTGTGTGTTTGTAGCTGATCCGGCTCATTGTTTCATATATCCCAGGTGGTTTTATATATCAGGTGGTGACATAGCACCCGTGTTTTTGCAGTCTATAGTTCCCATCACATCATTTTAAAATCTTGTAAAATTATTTATCCATCTATCTCTCTCTCTCTCCCTCTCACAGGCACCTGGGTAACCTTCGGATCTCAGATATCAGATGAGGTAAATGTGAACATTTAGCAATAAAACATACAGAATGATGTTTATTATTTTTAGCAAATTTTTGTGCAATCCAATTCCAAAAAATGTACGCATATTCAGAGAGAGGCATTGGAGCGCTCAGTGTAGGATGCACACTTTCTGATACCTCCTGCTTCTGCCATCGCTTCTGAGCATGTGCAGTGATCATTCTGCATGTCATGTCAGTGCATCATCACAGTCATTTTCCCTCCTAGCGTCCATACCTACACATTTCATTCAGAATGAACCAGAGTGATCAGTCAGTAGTGGAAATGACCGGAAAAGTTAGAAAAGTCTAGATCAAATAAATCTAAAGTTCAGCACCTCCATTGCCTTACTTTATGTATAAGATCATGCTGTGTTTTGAGCTTTTTACTTGCTCCCATAAAAGTACAATCTAATCATGTTTGGAAAAAAAAGGTTAAAAAAAATTATTTTCTTGGCAATATCATGACAAGTGTTTCAATGGTTGTTTTCGTATTTCAGATGGCTGAGAGTCTGATGACGATAGCGTATGAAAATGGAGTCAATCTTTTCGATACTGCTGAAGTTTATGCATCTGGAAGGTAGGAAAGTTTGCTTTATTCAGGAGTTGTTAAATAAAGCCTCTGCACTCAGGGGTGCGTGTGCCAATCACAGCGGCTGTTTTGAATTAAGTAGGAGCGACACGACCCACCTGTTTCAAATCTAATGTGAAGGTTTTAAAACAAATTTAGTTTTGATATTTTTGTTTTAAACAAATCTGTTTTTTTTTTCAAATTCAGGGTATTTGTGGAATTATTTTGTAAAGCAATGCAATTATATTTGTGAAAAAAAAAGAACCTGGGGTGTTACTAAAAAAATCTAATCAAACATTGCAATAAAAAAACTGTTTTAAATGAAAAATATTGGAGCAAATTGTAAAGTAGTAAAAAACAGGATTTCTAAGGGTCTAGATCAGAACGTTTGTTTTGGTTTTAAATACTGTAGTATAGTGTGGCGCTTGTTGTATTTGTGCAGACAGCTGGCCAATCTTCACAGAGCAAATATTGCTTCATTATGAGCCATGTGTGCTGGTGGAGACCCTCCACAACTGGAGAAATCCATTTAATTTATTAAGTGACTGACACTTTTCTGCTACAAACCCAGACATATTTCTTCACAAGATGAGCCCGTGCTTTTTGGACATTGTTTATTTTAGGAGGCACATTGGGGACATGTGTTAAGGTGTTTGTCATATGCTCCCTGGTTCACGGACCACCACACTGTAGAAGCGAGGCAACATACCGCTTTGAGACGTTTGTGTCATCTCAAAAAATAGATTCTTTATGCAAACAACTCTGGTTCTTTAGCTCGTAATCATAGGTGAAATTAATAAACTTTGGCAAGAGTTTTATAACCAGCATCTGTATATATCAAATTAAAAACAACCAAAAAGCCATAACAATTCAATAACAGTACCTCAAAAACCACAAAGTACCAGTGAAGAACCTTTTTCTAAGGGTGAGTGTAGATCTTTTAAGTGAAAATACTTCAACTGAACGAATCGTCTAAGTTTACACCATCAGATGTACAAAAATCCAGCACCTTCTTCGTCCTATTCCCATTCGAATGCTGTTATCCAGGGACCTCTAGTGATTTTATTTTCATTAGCTCCTCTCTATTCTTAATCTCATGTGCATCAACATGTCTGTAATTTATGCGGGAAGAATTCTCCCTTAATTAGTCACTACATGTCAGATCATAACATACACTTTTAGAAAAAAAGCAAGATCGATGAAGTGTTCCAGAGCATTCCAGCTTTAGCACCCCTAAAATGTACCTTTATCATTTCATACTACTTTTGCACATTTTTACACTGTACACTTAATCGGGAAGTTTTAGCTAATTCTAGTCTCAGTTGGCTGCTAGTAGCCAGGTCAGATTTAAACACAGGGTCACTACACTTGATTTTCCATTTCACGCTTACAGTGTCACGGGCACAGCGGGCATCTGGCTGCCACTGACCTACATTCACCAACTCTACACACTTCCACATCACCACATCTCTATAGGGAAAGAAAATAATAAATGTATCATTATTTTCTGTAATGTACTGATAAACATTAGACTTTTCTATATTTCATTTCATTTACACACAACTGGAGTAGTTCAAGCCTTTTATTGTTTTAATATTTGGATGATTTTGGCATACTGCTCATGAATTTTTTTTTGCATATTTCATAAAAACTTTTAAATAATTATTTACAGTTATGCACTTAATACTTAGTCAGGAACACTTTTACAGAAATGACTGCTTCAATGCCGCGTGGCATGGAGGCAATCAGCCTGTGGCACTGCTGAGGTGTTATGGAGGCCCAGGAGGCTTCGATAGTTTCCTTAAGCTCCTCCAGAGTGTTGGGTCTTGCGTCTCTCAACTTTCTCTTCACAATATCCCACAGATTCTCTATGGGGTTCAGGTCTGGAGAGTTGAGCTATCAGGAGCTCCGAAATCTCCTGATAGCTAGCTGCATTGACCCCGCCCTTGATAAAACACAGTAGACCAACACCAGCAGCTGACATGGCACCCCAGACCATCACTTGACACTGTACTTCAGGCATTTTGGCATTTCCTTCTCCCCAGTCGTCCTCTAGACTCTGGCACCTTGATTTCCAAATGAAATGGAAAATTTGAGCAACAGTCCAGTGCTGCTTCTCTGTAGCCCAGGTGGTCAGGCGCTTCTGTCGCTGTTTCTGGTTCAGAAGTGGCTTGAGCTGGGGAATGCGGCACCAGTAGCCCATTTCCTGCACATGCCTGTACACGGTGGCTCTGGATGTTTTTTCTCCAGACTCAGTCCACTGTTTCCGCAGGTCCCCCAATGTCTGGAATCACTCCTTCTCCACAATCTTCCTCAGGGTCCGGTCTCCTCTTCCTCATTGTGCAATGTTTTCTGCCACACTTTTTCCTTCCCACAGACTTCCCACTGAGGAGCCTTGATACAGCACTCTGGGAACAGCCGATTCGTTCAGAAATTTCTTTCTGTGTTTTACCCTCCTGCTTGAGGGTGTCAGTGATGGCCTTCTGGACGGCAGTCTTACCCATGATTGCGTTTTTGAGTAATGAACAAGGCTGGGAGTTCTTAAAAAAAAAAGCCTCAGGAATCCTTTGCGGGTGTTTAGAGTTAATTAGTTGATTCAGATTATTAGGTTAATAGCTTGTTTAGAAAACCTTTTCGAGCCAATTTTTTGAGATTTTGGTTTTCAGAATTTGGGGTTTTCATGAGCTGTATGCCAAAATCATGAATATTAAAACAATAAAAGGCTTGATCTATTTCAGTTGTTTGTAAATGAATCTGAAATATTTGAAAGTCTCATGTTTATCAGTGCATTACAGTTGAACAAGTGGAAAAAAGAAAGTAGTATTACAACTATTAACATATCCTATCCAAATAAAGAAAGGTTGTTGGATCCTAACCAATTTCCTTACATTTAACATTTTAGCACTTAAATATCTTTTTAGAATATCGCTTTTATTTAATCTGTTAAGTGAAGAGACAAAGAACTTTCATTATAAGTAAGCTATTTTTTCTTTAAAAAACAAAATGGTTTCCAAACAATGTGTGTTAGTGGTAAGGGTTGGGTCCATGTTTATTGGACTGAACACTAAAAGTGAGTAGAACCCTTTTGTATATTTCCAATCTACAAAGAACCAACAAGAGCCGGAGTGTGGCTTTTGGTGCATTTTTGAGGGTCTAGAAGTTCTCGAAAAGTCACTGAATTCCACACACATTAGAACTGGTTACAGGTTATGTCTGATTGGGGTTTGAAAAGTGGGTGTTGAACAATGGCTCATGGTGAGCTAACAGTTTGTCATATGAATGAATGAAATCCAGCACACGTGTGCATGGAACCAAGACTGAAATATAAGTATCGTTTTTCCAAAATCAAGAAGAAGTCGGTTATTTAGCAAAAACCCTCGTAGAGATTTAATCTGTCCATCTCCAAACTTCATAAATCTTCCGACATACTGCAAGCTTTTTTTGACTGTTAAAATATGTGCATGTGGCGGCCGTCAAAAGTTAAATTTCACCTTTCACCAAACAGGAAGTAGCTATAACTGAGGCATACAATGTCTGATTGGGAATACAGTTGAAGAACCTACAATATCAGTTATAACGTCACCAGGTGGCCACAGGAAACATAGCATTTAACTTTGATATGGTACTTTTCACCACTTTTGACATTTGTGAGAATACTGTCCAATACAGAACAATTTTCATTCTCATTTATAGCGCCACCTGGTGACACCTTATTTTGTGGTTTTTATCATTTAATTTGCCCATTAATTGGTAATTAAATGGAAATTACCATTTCACTCTTGATTACATCTCCTAAATAAGAACTGGTCATAATGAATGGTGCAAACAATTGGCCAAAAAAGATGAGGTGCGAGAGCCCTTTGAATCTTTAATAAAATTTCGATGATAATCCAAACTGGAATCCACACTCTTTTTTTAACGTATTATTTAATATATAGATATATATTTTTAAACACCTGTATTTTTAATGGATTCTACAACTAGAAATTGTCATGTTTTTGCAAGTTTTAAAATATTTGTTTCATCAAAGCAAGTGTAGAACTACACAAAAAAGGGTCGAATTTGAATTTAATCTCCGCTGACACATTGAAAAGACTCTTGAAACGTTTGAGCAGTTATTTCACAGTAACAGTAATAGTAATGTTACATAATGTTCCGTTAAATGTAGCGTTCTGCCTGTTTGTCACATTTAAGTTATTTAAGAACAGTCAATTTGAGAAGAAAATACATTTCCTTTTGAGACATGCATGGGCAGTTCATCAGCTTCTTAAACAAGGAGAGGTTTTTGGGAGGTGATCATCCGCTGCTTTAGTATGCCACTGAGCATGGCATCCCCATCACCATGCTTGACTCTAAGCAAGACACACTTATATGTGTAATCCTCACCTCCACCTCATGCTCAACACCATCTGTACACAAGACGAATGGAAACAAAAACATGTCAAGAAGCTTTAGATTGATGAGCTCATGCAAAAATCAACATTGTAATAAAAATAAGGTTTTTGAACAGAAACAAACTGGGAATCATGAACAAACATTGAATTTAAATTGTAATTAAATATTTATGTTTTGAAGAAAATAATGCTGTTTTAAACTGTCTTTCTTCTACAGGGCTGAAATCACACTCGGGAACATCATTAAGAAGAAAGCCTGGAGGTAGACTCTTCATTCTACATTTTATTTTATCCATCCATCCATCCATCCATCCATCCATCCATCCATCTATCCATCCATCCATCTATCATGACACTGATCTATCATTGAATGTCACACTTAAAGTAGACTTGTGCTGTCATGTTTCCAGACGACACTTTTTTTTAGGTAAAAGTCAAATTTCAGGCAAAGTAATCCAAGGTCTTCCTCCAATCACACACAACTGTGCAAAACAAGGAACAAGATATTCTGAACCTAATGGATCATATCAGTACACAATCCACGAATTGCACGATTTGCAAAACTTCACGGATTACGTCACGGTTTCACATGTCGTACGTCACATGGTAGTGTCGCAATGAAAATGCTTTAAAAATGGAGTACACGGAAGAAAGTTATTGTTTATGCAGCCATCTTGGAGTATTTGACTATTCGGCTGGTGGATGCAGCATTAAAGCACATTTTTCTTATAAGAAGTACGCTAAGTGATCGTGGCTATGAGAGTCATATCATCTAACATTTATCTCATGTTTATTGTGTGTATAGTTTAAAAAAGTTTAAAACAGACCAACTAATATATATTAAATGGAGACACAGTAAAGCCTTTTTTTTAATTCACAATATTATAAAACACATTTAACACTTTTTAACACATTACATGGCCATAAAGTGTTTCCATCGTGACATCACACTGGTACAGGGAAACCGTGGTGTAAATCGTACAGTTTGCGGATCGTGTAGTCACCGGTCGTACATGAATCAACAATAAAAGTAGAAGTAAGAGAACTTGCAGAGTGTAAGTCGGGATTGTTTACTTTTGGTGGAAGAAGGGGGCACCTGTGAGGGCTTGATTGGAGAGCAGAGAGTCATGGGAAACGCAGTTCTGGTGTAGTCTTTACAATATCAGGGCAGGATCAGAAGGTGAGTGCTGATCGTTATCATTTTCTGTTTCAGACGGTCCAGCTTTGTAGTAACAACCAAGATCTACTGGGGAGGACAGTGAGTATCTCTTCAGATTTACTAAATCAGAAAACGCCCGCGGCTGAGAGGTCAACGTGCTGCAATCTGACAATTTGTTGAAAAAAGGAAATGTTGTCTTAACCATTTTTTATTTAGCATGTGTTGACCTCTATAGGCCACCGTATGAATGTGGTATTAGTACTATTTTAATAAGGATACAGTAACATACAGGAAATGATGTAATGGATTAACGTCACACTTTAAGATATATGAAAAATAATAATGAGGAATTAAAAACAGCATTTCTTTATATGCATACAGCATTTATATCAATAATAACTGAAAGTGCTATTCACTTTCTGGGGCAGTGTGACAATTTAATTAAGAACAGGAATAAAGTCTTATATAATCAAAATAACTATTTTATTGCTGTTTAAACATTAGGAATTAGTAAAGAATTTAGTAAAAATGTTATTGTAAATATTTGATTAAACATGACCTTTGACCTGTTTTCTAATGGCACAACTCAACTCTGTATGACTTTCAGGCCTTTTCTGGTGTGTTCTATAAACTTTAGCAGCATAATGCCAGCCCATATTTCTCTGACTGGAACAAAATTTAATCCACAATAATAATCAACTTTGCTGGAATCTCATGCACAGTGGGGTTTAATCAAAGCTGGAGAGGGTGCTGCAGGAACATGCACAGTAGCATGCTGGAGAAACATGCTATCATGTTTGAAACACACAAATGTAAAACCATGAATTTCCTGAGCTAATCTGTGCATTTATCAATGCTATAGTTCAAACAAAGGGCTGCAAGTATCAATAAAACTGTAAATCTGAGTTAAACGCACATCATTTACAGCTTATCATGTTCACGCTCAGCACCAGTGAGGTACAAGCATTGAAACAAAGGGCTCATCAATAACTAGTAATAGTAATATCTAAGAAAGACAACAGAGTCATTTAAAAGGGGAACCTGTTTCAACCAAACCCTTAAAGTCCTTTAAATCCGTCAGCCCAAAAACAGCCAACACCTGTTATTCAGTTTGCTCAGTGTTTTCACTGAGATGTAATTTAGCAAAATCTGCTAGAATTCATGAAAAAGCGTGTGACCTGGACTTATTTTTTTAACCATTTCACTAGTTTGTTTGGGTATATTTAGCAGCATATCATGGGATGTCAAAAGCCTCACACAGCTGGCCCTTAAATCTGAGAAAATCTGCTTTTTTAAAAAAATACACCATTCACACTCTGAAAGTCAATATAACAGGAATTCATTCATTCATCTTCTAACCCGCCTATTATTCCCTTTTGGGGTCACCGGGGTCTCGAGTGGACTTGGGGCGAGAGGCGGACAGGTCAGGTCGCCAGTCCATCATAGGACAATAACAGGAATTTGTGCCACCTGGTTACAAATGCCTCACGGATCATTGCTTTAAAATATATGTAAACAGCAGCAGCATAAGGCTTCAGTGTGATGCAAGTTAAAATGATTTTTCTTTCATTTTGTTTATTAATGTGGTTACCTTTGAAAGTTTGATTTTGTGACTGGTGATCCTCAGGGCTGAAACAGAGAGGGGCTTGTCCAGAAAACACATCATAGAAGGTAAACAGCTTTTAGATTGTGATGCTAATCTATTTTGTGATCTGGATGCTCAGAATAGACGCTGACGCTGGGTGTTTGCAGGTCTCAGAGGATCCCTGTCGAGACTTCAGCTGGATTATGTGGACATTGTCTTTGCTAATCGCAGTGATGTGAACAGCCCAATGGAAGGTGCAGTATCTCCTCGTGTTAACCGTTGCATGGATTAAATTCTAACTGCACTAAACAGATTGTTAAAAAAGGTGATTAAGAGTGGTTGAATATGTTACAATATACTAATAATGTGAAGTAATCAATCGAATTAAATTCTGGTTTACAGTTGTGCTTATAAGTTTTCTGATTTCTTGGCCTTTTTTCTGAAAAATATGAATGATTACCCAAAAGTATTTTTACAATCATAGTTATTAGGTGAATCCAAACACGACAATAATACAAAACACAAGGCCAAATCCACTTGTCATTGGGTCCATCACAACAAAGAGAAGGTTCTGGAGTGGATCAGTAAACAACTCGGGGCTGAACTCAAACCTGAATTCTACCTCAAAAGACTTCATGCTATCGTTGATGTCAAAGGGGGGGAATATAAAATATTAAGAGTTTGGGTGTGTAAACTTAAGTGTCACAAAAGCTTTTAGGAGACACAAAAAGTAATTAGAAAAGTTTCTGTTATGATTTAAAAAGAATAAACACAGTTGTTAGACAATAAATAGCTTCAGCCAGCAACTTACTTATTTTTATTTATTTATTTATTTATTATTATTATTTTTTTTTTATTTTTTTTTTTTCAGAAAAAAGGGCCAAAAAATTAGAAAATTGTGTGTAAACTTATGAGCACAAGAACACATGAGAACTTTATTATTAAAAACCAACGGTAGACTGTTGATTGCATATCAGTAGATTTCCACCCACTCAAGTGGAAGGTGGAGTACAGCCTCCAATCTGTATCCACTGTGTATCTAATGTATTTTTTTAAATAATATTTACAAAATAGTATTTCAAAACTAAATAAAAAAAACATTTTAAAATTATTTCTTGTCACATATGTTCAGAGAATATAATATTTAAAATTCTATGCAATACTGCAACCCCAGAACATAAATAATACAAAAAAAACTGGAATGCCTGCCATTTCTGTCCTTTATATGTATAAATAGCATGAAAATGGCTACATAAATAAACTTTTATTACTAAGCAAAGTGTACTACATACTTTTCATGCTGCACAGTTAAGCTACAACATTTAAAGTATTGAAAAAATCCACATAAAAACACTGAAAACTGTACATTTATTGTATCTAATAAACAATCCACAGTCTCTAATGCCATTTATAATGTTTGTTTCAAGTACACACACATACACATATATATATATAACAAACTAGTTTTTACTCATTCCTGTTACCTGCACTGGAAAATTTCCATTAGTCAGTTTTTCAGGAGGTAGTTGCATCACTTGGATCTAGGCCATGTGAAGGGCAAAGATAAGTTCTATCAAATTTTTATTTATATATTTGATGATTTTGTGATGATATCTTGAAGCGTCATTTCGAAAATACTATCCTGTTACTCTAGTTATTTCAGAGATTTGATTAGTAAAGTATAAAGAATTTACAAATTTTATTAAAAAAAAAAAAAACCTGAAGGGTGGCACGGTGGGCCTTCCAGTTAGAAGGTTGTCGGTTTGAGGCTCACCAGTGACCTTACTGGCAGGAGTTTGCATGTTCTCCTGTGCTTTCATGGGTTTCCTTAGGTGTGAATGTGTGAGTGAATGTTGCCCTGCGATGGGGTGTACCCGCGACTCTCGCCCAATGTGCACTGGAGATAGGCACATGCAGACCCCCGTGACCCCATAAAAGGAATAAATGGGTTGGAAAATGAATGAATGAATAAAAAAACTATTTTTCTGGTTCTATGGCCATATGCTACATTCCTTGTTGTTACTTTCTGTTCTGTTACTTATATAAAGAATAACAAGACGGTTAGAAAAAAGGGACTCATCTTTTGATTATAAACCTAATAAAACATTTAAATAAGTTACTTAAGATGGACCAATACTCATTCGGTATAAGTCTTTATTCTTTTGGAATCTGTTTTGAAGTTTGAAAAGTTACAACAAGCAAATGGCCCTCATTGGCTGCAATGGCTCATTCATTTTTAAGTGAAATACTCAGGAATTTGACAAATCACATTTTGCGAGGTAATTGTTTTCCACAGAAACATTTGAATACTGTGAATTAAGCATCCTCAAGCTGACCAAAACATGGAAACCAAATATCCATTGTTTGCATGAGCGTTGCAGAGCTCCAGTGTGTGTTGTGTGTGTTGTGTAATGGACAGCATATGGCTGATCTGAAGCCCTGCTGTGTGTTTGTTTTGGCAGAGGTGGTTCGCGCTATGACTTTTGTGATAAACCAGGGTATGGCCATGTACTGGGGAACCTCCCGCTGGAGCGCCATGGAGATCATGGTAAGATGAAAAAGTTTCGAACTGTAAGCTCTTTGAACAGTGGTGGGAAACACTTTTGCAGACATTAACTGTGTTTCCATATTCTTATTTTATGCACATTTTGGAATATCGCATAAAAAGCCTGGATGGAAACACCAATATGTGCATACATTTAGAAATGACGATGAGATATTTTATCTGACTATAAAACATGCTGAAACGCATTTACTGAATAAAACCCAATGCAATGCCAATGTGTATCCTTAACATTAATAGACTAACCAACAGACAGATTTCAATCTCTGAAACTCGTTTTGGTGATTCTAAAATTCTAAAAGTATGTCATCAAAGTGGTTCTGTCACTTTATCTCCTCCCAGAACGATCTCGACCGGCTGCGTTCCCAAAGAGCATAAAGCAAGATCACATGACTGCGCATATTGCGTTTCGTATATGTGTTCTAAGACACAAGTAAGTTATTATATACACAAAAAGGCTTCTTTTAATGCAACAACTCCCATTTTTCTTTTGAAATTTTGGGCCAGTTTATCAGGATGGGACTCCCCTCTTGGACTCGTTGGATGGCAAAGGTGTTTTATTCACAAATATTTTATGTGATATTCCAGTTTTGCGCATAAATTAATTTAGTATCTTTGACTACAAACATGGCGAATAATACTTTATACAGCACACATTTCTTTTCATTTAAAATGAATTACTGCCACACACTTTGTTAATTTAGAATACAGTACATGACATTGTTTAGTGTTGTCACTGAAAGGCTAGTTTTAAAATGTACAAAGAGCACAATTGCAAGCTAAAAAATTTAATTGAATATAAATACAATTGTAATTTGAATGGGAAAAAAAGAATTATTTCCCCATTTTCTTTATTGTTGTGTGTGCAAAGCTTGAAGATTGAGCGAGTTTCTTTTAAAATTGTATAAATCCATATGTTTACATTGAAAACAGGCGCTCCCCCAAAAATACTTTTTTTTTGTTTCAAACTTTTAAAAGGCAGTAATCACAGCTCTCCATCAAGGCATTCAGCATCAGTCAGCAATCGCACAACTGTAGTAATGGTCAAGGGAAGCGGAGATTGAGCCAAACAGCAACACTGACAAGAACAAACCATCTGAAAGAGAACACATCAAGCATCAGAGTTCAGACAGGGATCAAGATGGCACAACTGTCCAGGGAAGAACTCGGGTCAGGCGGCAAACCATCACAGGTCACAGTTCATGATGGAGACACAAGGAATAAAGATCACAAGCTTAGACAAATCCCAAATCAGAGCTGATTCACAAATTGAGATGGTTTTTGGAACATTTCAGATGGGTCATGTGCCTACAAAGCAGCAGTATTTAAACTGAGAGCTGAAGATGGAGAAACCCAAAGCCCCTACGACCTGTTTCATACGAGTTTTAGAACGTTTAAAGCCACACAGCCAAGTCAAGGAAGTGTGGAGTAGTAAGTCACCCAGGTCATTTTCCCCTTCTGAGTATAAATGCAGCACTCCACTCGCCCATTGTGTTTCACCTACTGATAAAATGGGTGGAAATAATTGATAATTGAATTGAATTGAATTGAATTAGCCTTTATTTGTCACATACACTGTTACATGTAGTGAAATTGGACCCCTCTGGCCACAGACATAGACAGGGTGGGAACAGGCCAGTGTTGAGAGGTAGCATTTACAGAGAGAAACAGAGAAAATGGATATACATTAGGTAAATTAGCTTAAAAAAAAAAAAAACCTTTCCGCATTGTCCTTTAAAGAAAAGAGCACTGTGGAGCAGGTTAAAAAAAAGCCATTTGCAATCAAGCACATTGACAAATACAGGAAAGAACATCGCAGGATGAGGTAGGGGTCGGGGAAGTGGTGTAGTCGCTGTAGTCCGCAGCCGGCATTTTTCTGCAGCCATGGGGGCGCTGTCCAATGACCCGTCAGATTACAGCGGTGGGGAAAAATAGCTGGCGGAGATAAGTGGATGCAGGGGAGGGTTCTGAGAGTGTCCCCTTATCGAGTTCTGCACGGGGGATGTTTAGACTCCTCTTCGCGGCCTCCAAGGCCAGAGGAGATAAGGGAAGCCGTAAATTTCCAGATTTTTATAGTCTCCATATTATCCAACTTACGTTTCAATTCTGCCAGCCTTTCCAGGATGAAATCCAGTTTGCGGTCACAGACCGTTACATGAGTTCCGACAGTTTTAAGTCCAGTCAACATTCCATTCCAGTCGGTCAGCTTAGTGGGGCTTTGAGCACTGACCGCTTTTGATAATAAATAAAAATAGAAAATTATCATTTTTATATTTACCATGTGTTCTAAATTCTCAAGGTGTTCTGTAAATAGGGAGCTCGGTCGCAAAACATAAATGTAATTTAAAAGAAAAAATAAACAAGTTATGCCAAATCTGAAGTGTATTTTTTCACTTTTATGAAAAAGGCTATAATAATTTTTCCAAAAAAACACAATATTTTCCATGTAATAAAATCCTGGTTTGTTCCTTTTTCTTTCAGACCACGATAAACACCGGTCTTGTTTTTTCACAACACCCCAAAACTCCGTTAAACCAAGCACAGCGCTGTTATCTGCAGCAAAAATTTTCAATCGAAACAAAGACATTTTCCAGCTGATCACAGTCAATAAAGTCCAGCAGAGACGTCCCAAAATCACAGAGAGGTGAAAGGAAAGACTGCAGGACTCCCTTGACTGCAGCGGATAACGGTTCGAAGCAGTTAGTCCAATTCTGCTAAAATCTGCCACTTGATTTAATATTGATGTTGTTTGTCATTAAGATCTGTTTTAGGAAAGAGCACACCATTTTGGGGGGAAAAACCTATAAAAAATTTGAAAAAATATTAATAGTGAAAAATAATAAAAATAATAATAAAATAATAATTAAAAATATTAAAATCTGGATCCTGTATCTTTGTTTAACTTTTAGATGCTTTTTGAAAGTTTTGAAAAGTACATTGGGATTTTCTTCAAACCACTTTTATGCTAAAGAAAATGAATTTTTACTCCAAATCATTTAAATGGAGTTAGGGAAAAAAACGTATCATGATGTTACAGCTGCAGGAAGCAGCAGCTTTAAGAAACAAGAGCTTTACATTAACAAGGTCTGACACTATTCTGTAAACTGCTGGAGCACAAGAAACTATTGTCAGATTTCATTGGCATAAGCACATGACATTAAATTGTGAGCTTGGTGAAGAGCTTTGGAGAGATGCATGTTACAGAAAACCCTGAAGGACATGCACATGCATGTATACTAAGGTTTAAAGATGGCCGCCAGTGAAATGACTTGACATAAAAGACACAATTGCTAATGTTTTGACGCCTGAAGTTTGCAAACAATGTCATGAGTCAGATCTGGAAGTCAGTTAGCTGAATAATTTTGATGACAGATGTTGGCTCAGGCATTTTTAAAAGGAATAAAGCAAACCAAAAGAACCACGCTTGAGGTTAGTCATGCAAGGACACGATCTGTCACATTTAGTTTTAGTTTCTAATCAAGTTCCTGATCTCCGTCATAGATGTTTCGTCTCATATTTTCTTCCCTATGTTGTCTCACGTTTACATTTAGCCAAGGATCTCACTTGATGAGATGTTCCGTCTTCAGTGAACAATGTAACTATATTTGAGCGTGGGGACGGGTGGAGGCATACGCACTACTTACATACTGCATCGTTGAGAAGATTTAATTGGTATCATCCCATTTAAAGATTTAAAATGCCTTGATCATGGGTTGATCATGCTAACTCCAGCCCCATTTGCCTGTATTTCAGTAAAATGATTGATACCTTTTCAAACTTAGGGAAATGTTTGGTGATTTCTATAATTGAGATGCCTGCCATGGGAATGATGCTGTAAAGATGTGAAGTTGTAAGCTGGCATTTGATTGAAATCTATGAAAAAAAATGGAATTTGAATGTTTAAATATCACGAATCGGTGTGACACACGAGAGAGGAGACTGGCTCATCTCATCTAAATTACAACAGGATGCTCTCAAATCTACTTTAAAGCAACACTGACGTCCTAAAAATGTACATTTGCTTCATAAAAAAAGTTCAATGTGGTGGCTTAAGATGCATCACATAACCCGATATCGGAGGTCAAAGTTGCTCCTAGCTTCCGAAGCGGAATCTGGAATCGCATTGAGTAGGCGGGAACTACAACTTCCACGTCGGCACATGTGATCCCATTCTAGTCGATGGAATTTTTTTCATAGTGCGACCGCCCCATGACAATGAGCAGCCAAGATCCAATATAATAGTCACAAATGTCCCAAAATATTTAAGTATTGACTTCTACTACATTTTTATTCACTGTATAGAGAGATACAAGCGTACTGGTAAAACGTTAACTCATTGAATGATTGACGATCGTCACATGGCCTACCACTTTGTCACTGTTGTTCTCAATCACAACAACTTATGGTGAGAAATGTTTCCCAGTACCACACTGAGCTCCCGAGAGTTGCCAATTTGATCAGAAAAGCAGTCTGCAGCCCGTGTACTCGATTGCGCATAACCATGGAAGTGGCGGGATCAGCCCAATCTCAAAATACTGGAATTTTAGGTGAAATTGTCATTTTTGCACACTGAACAGTCAATGTTTGGTTCACACACTTACACAGGGCATCAAGGTGCTTTCATCGAGGGTTTGAATCAGATATTTATGTAACAGCCTAAAAAGTTATTCACCCATGCTCAAGATTTGTTTTTGCCATCACGTCTTACCAACTTTAGCTTTTAGTGTTCACCCTCCCTTTCTGTTTGATCCCAAATGTATGTAGCTGTATGAAAGCTGAGTGTTTGTTAGCGTCCCAATGCCGAAAGACAAGTTTAAGCTCATGTTTCTGTGTGTTTTGTATTCAGGAGGCATACTCTGTAGCGCGGCAGTTTAACCTGATCCCGCCCGTCTGCGAACAGGCTGAGTACCATTACTTTCAAAGGGATAAAGTGGAGGTGCAGCTGCCGGAGCTCTATCACAAGATCGGTCAGTAAAACAGAGAAAATAGAAATAAAAAGTGATTGTGTTGTCTTTAAATGCTCATGTTTTAACAACAAGATTTTATAACTCTGTGTCAATTTGTTCAAATGCATGTGAGAGCGTAATTATTAATAAACGAGGAACAATAGAACTGTGTTGGAATCAAATGTGCACATCACATGCTCATTTCTATCACAAAACATTTATTTTTATCTCAATGTTTACTATAAAAAGAGATTAAAGGAATATAATGAAAGAATTAAAACGAAGAAACACATTTTCAAGATCATCTGTACATTTATTTCAGCAAAAAGTATATTTTAACTGAGGAAAAACTTAGGACACCCAACCCCCTACAGGAAGTGCTACCCTGTTTTCCCACTTCCCAATGCAGAATAAGAGTGTTTGCTGGGTTTCTTGTACGTAAAGCCCATATCAAGTCACCCCTCAACCTCTCAATGAGTTTAAGATCACGACTTTGACTCTTTGAATTTCCAGGACTCTCCATCTCATTATTTTAAGCCAGTGTTTTATTGATTTATTTATATTTTTTGGGTCGTTGTCATGTTGCATGGCCCAGTTCTGCTTTAGCTTTAACTTTCTGACAGATGTTCAAGTTCCCTCTGAAGCACAGTAGAATTCTTGGTCGATTCTATGATTTGGACCAGCAAATGAGCACCAAACCATCACACTTCCACCTCCATGCTTCACACCGAGTACTGTGGTTCTTTTCCTGAAAGGATGTCTTTGGTTTATGCCGAACATGTTGTCTTTTCTGGTGTAACTTTGCACTCATCTGTCTAAATTCGTCCTGATCTTGATCAACATTCTCTCTGAAAATTCAGTCTGGCTGCGATGTTTCCTCCTTACACACCTCCCTTGGAAAGTTAATCTTTTGCAGTCTCTTTCTAGTTGTAGAGGCTTCACTTTCACATCAGCAGTAGCCAGAGCCTGCTATAGGTCCCGTGATTATATTTTAGGGTTTTTGGTGACCTCTTTTACCATCTTGCGGCCTGGGCATGTGAGAAGTTGTTTTAAAAACCTTCCATGTGTAGTCTCCTTTCTGCACTGGGGAATGACTGGAGATCCTTTTTAATTATTTTCCAAACTCATAGTCTGCTATAATTCTTTTTCTGAAGGACTCAGGAGCTCTTTTGTTCTCGCCATTGCTCTTGGTGCTCACTCATCAAGTGACTGATGTTTAAATTGGGAAAACCTGATTTAAAATACTGGGTATTGATCTCCTAATCCTGCGTGATACACCTGTGTGGGATTTAAGCCATTGGAAGTGGGCAAAATTTGAGGGTGTCTTAACGGTTTCCTCAGCTAGAACAAACATTACGTAGCATTTACAGAAGATCTCAGTCTTTACTTTAGTTTTAATTGTTTGGTTGACTTACTTTAATTTTTTTGTATTGTTAGAATTAAAATTAATGTCCATATATTAAGAAATGCTTAAAAATAACCAGATTTTCAAAAGGTATCCTAATTTTTAATGTTACAATATTAAAGGCAGGAGGGGAAATTGTACTAAAACGTTTCTGATTGGAGCCTTGTTCCCAATTAAGCCATTAACTCCTCACTGGGGGAATAACACTGATACACAGCTCACCTTTTAAAACCTTTCATAAAGCATTGACGCTTAATTTTAACACTGTAAGTCTCTGAGCGTGCACAAGCTCCATTCCATTTCTATTAAGCATTCCGACCGTCACTTCTGCCTCTTGCTCACATGCCCATAGTTCTGCATCATGTTTTGCGTGAATGAGAACAAAACAATTCATTGTACAGGACATAATGCAACCGAAACCCATTAGTAACACACATTGCGTTCACTTATTGATGACATGTAGATTCCACCTTGGAGTTTAGCTAAAATAACACATTTTCAACCATGTATGTAAGGTTCCCAAGTAGTTTTGTACCGTTGTCACACGGTTTAAGAGAATTCCTTGAAATTATTTTGAAAAATCTGAGAAAATGAAACCAAATTTTCAAGAGATGTTAAATATCAAAGAATATCATTCCTATATGAAAATATAAAGTGACGCTTTCATGTCACAACATATGGCAGCTTAAGATACTGATGCAAATTTGCAGAACCTGTTTTCCATTTTTTTGTGTTTTATAGGTGTTGGGGCGATGACCTGGTCTCCTCTGGCATGTGGTCTGATCACTGGGAAATACAGCGACGGAGTACCAGACTGCTCAAGAGCCACCATTAAAGTGAGAAATGGAGATTGGGTTGTTTAATGCTGTTATTAATGAATTTAATTTGTTTTAGTTAGCTGGTGTTTATCTGGTGTGCAGCAGTGCTGTGGTGTTAGAGGTTGCTCTCAGACTCTCAAGGTCTTGGTCTCATCATATACTAAACAGGGGGTCTTGTGATTATTATATTTATAGAAGTGTCTTGAATATGGAAGTATTCTTTCTGTGAAAGAATTCAGTAAAATTCTGTACGAGGCGCCTCATATTCAGTTCTAAAGTTGGATGAATCGTGAGCAAATTGTGATTAGACTTCGAGGATTTTGTGATTTCAGCCACAAACATGAAGGTGTTTCTGTCTAGGGCTATCAGTGGCTGAAGGAGCGAGTGTACAGTGAAGAAGGACGCAGACAGCTGGCCAAAATCAAAGAGCTCCACCTGCTGGCCGACAGACTGGGTTGCACCCCGGCGCAGCTCGCCATCGGTTTGTCTGCAGTTCACACATTATTTAAACTCTGATCATGTTTCCTTTTTTCAAATAGAAAAGAATAAATTAATGCTGAATTTATCTGCTTTGTGTCGCTCCTTGAAATGAGAACAGTTTGTGTCTCTATGATGCTTTGGTCATCAGATCATGATGCTATAGCTGTGAAAGTGAAAACTATTTATTTTTAAATTTGAATTCCAAGGACATCTGGGTTTTTTGATTGTAAAACAAAGGTTAAAATGGCAATTAAAGACTAAACTACACAAATTTGATTGATTTTTAGGCAGCACAGCACGTATAATCAATACATTAAAAAAATTATATTCTTGTTTTTTTTTTATCAATCCTTAGAAGTCTCTGCATGCATCGGATCATATGCCAATCACAGCATCTGTTTAGAATTAAGTAGGAATGACATGAGCTAAATGTAATGTGTATGTTTTAAAAAAAGTTATCAGTTTTGATATTTTTGGTTTTAAATGAAAATGCATGATTGTCTCTAAGGTTCATTTTACAGACCCCAAAATAAGTGCCACCAATATCTTCTAGTGGTTAAAAGAAAAGATATCCTTTGGAAATACAAGACCTGTGATATGGCTTATGTTTTTAAAAGTTTTCAGACCAAAAAAAGCACAATGGCATAAAAAGTGCCATTTTTCCTCCCTTTTTTAGCCTTTCTTTGGTTTATTGTGGGCTTTATGTATTTTTATTTAGTCTCAGCACTTCTGAATTTTCTTATAAATGTAATGCTTTGTAATTATTATGTGATGTCATTTTAAAATTTTTTAAAAATGTATGTCACAAAATAAATGGTTTAAAAGATAATTCATTAGAGCAAATTGTAGAGTAGTAAAGACCTCTGAGGGTTAAAAAAAAGACAAACTATTCTTATTTACAGTTGCACTTCTGAAAAAGTTTCATATTACATGTAATTAATTTGTCTCTCTATAATTGCTGGGTTAAATCTAAAATATGTTTGTTGCTTCGTAAATAAATGCTAATACGAGAGTAAACTGTAAACTTTCTCTCATTCAGCCTGGTGTTTGCGGAGTGAAGGTGTCAGTTCTGTTCTACTTGGAGTCTCCAACACAGAACAACTTCTTGAGAACCTCGGAGCTCTGCGGGTAACACACACTCTGCACGTTTCGAGGTTTACTAAAGGGAAAAAAAAACTGTTCCAAAGATCATTTTTCACCTGTGGACAGTTTGGACAAACCTTATCCTTGAATGTTTTATGCTTGTCCTTGAATGTAAAAAAGTTGCACAAAATGCTTGTGAACCACAGTGAATTTATTCGGAGTGGATTCATTGCTTAGTTTTTGAGATACACTTAAATTATAAAAAAAAATTCTAAGATACTTTAGATCATAAATAACTTTGTATTATACAAATTTATTGTATATATATATATATATAAATAAAATGTAAAACTAGTTACTATACAAGCTATGTACAGTGCAACAGTACTGCACTCAAGAGCTGTGGGTGGACTTGTGACCGTTCCTGATGCCCTTCTCATACCTCACACATGAAGGCACTGCATTTACAACTTTGCTGCACTTTCTTCACCCCTGTGAGGCTTTTTTTCAGCCTGATGACCCTCTCATATGTTATGGGATGTTTAGGAGAATATACCAATTGAGTGAGGTTTTTGATGAGGAAAAAAAAAACTGGGAAGATGACGTCACGCCATGGTTCACGGGTCATTACCACTTTTACAATGTGATGAGGAAATATCCTTCATCGGAAGTGCTGTTAATGTCTACAGTGTGTATTATGATGTTTTTATTGTGTAAGCTTTTTATGGATTTTTTGTCATTTTTTACTGGAATTCTGCACACCCACTCGTGGAAAAAACAGCTCTATGAGGCATGTTTCATACTTCATATACAAGTCTAACTCCTGTTTAATGGCAAAAAGAATTATTGCTCCATGTTATGTGGTTCCAGTTTTACCAGCATTGAAAATTGGTATGCAAATGGGATCGCCGGCGCTCCCGTAGGTCTTAAAGGGTTAAGAAAATATAATAGAATGCTTTATTAACTTTAAAACATTTAGAATGCTCAACAGCTAACAAACCATGCTGCATAGAGAACAAAGAAGGAGGGGGAAGAGGGGGGTCTGAAAGAGTCAAGCAACTCTTCAAACAATCTCCAAAACCCTAACTTATAGAGCCTGGCTGTGATGTAGCTTCCAGTTCCATCTCAGAACAATAGGAAGCAGTGTGAACAAATCCCCTCTGCAAGGGTATCCAGATGACTAAAGCAGAACTGTAAATTATTTTATTACTGGGGATTGCTGCTGTGAAGCGGCAACTTTGACACAGTGGCAAGATGTTTCGACTACTGACAAAACAAGAGCAGAACAACAGTCCAACAGTCTCCATTCGCACCTGAAGCGCTGAGCACATCAGTCAGAATCATTCTCATCAAAACAGTCTTTAAATGCCTAATAAATGGTGGTGCAGCAATAATTAGCAAAAGCATAGCTGCGGGAGGAACAGGTTGTGTTTTGCAGAGTCAAAAAGTATTAGTTGTTTCAAAGATGTTTTTTACAATTAATATTGCATTTACTAAGTTACTAATGGTGCAGTGCTAGTATAGAGGGCTCAAATATTTATTGTGATCGAGTGCCACCTTAAGTTTTATGCAGTTTTTGAGTTTACGAGTGGAACCACTTTATTTAATAATGCGTAAAAAAAAAACTGTGTTCATCTGGACATGGCTATTGTATGTGCACTTCTGGCTCTCCGCGGAAGTAGAAGGTAAACCCATTTTAGAATGCTTTGAATTAAAACATACCCCTGTTGTAAACTATATAGCATAGAAACCGTCACCTTCATACATGCGAGGTCAAATGTTGGGGGACATCCAGTAAAGCTGGCCATGATTCTGTGCTTGCTTTTGTTTCCTCCAGAAACACATTTTCTAGAATTAAATTAACATCACAAGTTTTCAACTATTGGCTTTAGCAGTTAATACACCAAACCTACTTCTTTTCAACGACAACTTTTACATTAAATTAAAGTATTTTTATATTCACCCCAGGTGCTGTCTCAGATGACGCCTCAGACCGTGACCGAGATTGATGCTCTCCTGGGAAATAAACCTCACTCTAAGAAGGAGTCTCGTGCATGAGGAAGAGTAAGATGGGAAAGACATGCAGCCTGAAGAAAAAAAGACATCATGGAGGGGAAGATGGAAGACAGCGTCATTGCTTTCTGCTCCTTGTATGTTACAACACCTGCATGCCTTCTGCAACATGCTTCCAGCCCATCCCAACTCAGCTGAACCGACCAATGAAAAGCGGCCCACAGCAGTGAGGAAACGTTTTCTTCTCCTCACTCAAGAGGTCAGGATTCGGTCTTCCAGGAGCAAGAAATGAACGGGAGAGTAGATGGAAAATGCTCATTGAATTTAAACTTTTAAAAATGACATTCCTCTACAGAGATTCTCCAACTCAATCAAAAAATGCCATGAAATTACATTTTTATGACAAAAGAATTACACGGTTTTAATAGCGAAATTCTTCTTGATACACTGTGGAAAACTTTCCTGATTATTGTTCTTCCACTAACCCTACAGTATTTGCAGAATTAACAAACGCTTATGATTCCATTAAATTAAGCACAACAATTTGCAGACAATCCCCTAGAATTCCACTCACTGCAGAGCTAGTACCGTTCAATACAGAATCCACTTTAGCTGCATATCTATCCATCACTATAGAATGACAAGGGCAGGACTTTAAAACCTGCTAATGTTGTTGGATACAAATCTTCAAAGTTCACCAGTGACCTCTCCCTCCAAGACCTCCCTTTTTGGTTTTAAACGAACAAAAATTCAAATTAAAATGTGAGAAAATGTGCAAAAGTCTTTCAGTTTCATTTTACAGGTTCTAATTCAGTGCCATCTAGTGGTGAAAAGAAGGGATAACCATTGGAAGTACAAGACCTGTGATATGGCTAGTGTTTTTCAAAGTTCTGGCACAAAAATAGCTCAATGGTACAAAAAGTGCTTGGAACAGTGTATAATATTTAGCAGAGGTTCGCCTAGTGATTTTTTGCTGCTTTTTTGGGGGTGATTTTTTACTTTGTTGCACCAATTTTGATTTTTGTTATAAAACATAAACATAGAACTGTTTGTTTCTTTCAGTAAAAATGGCAACATTTAATACTCAGAATTGTACAATTTCAGGTTTGCTGTGGAATTATTGTGTAATGTAACGAAAAAATATTAACTTAGTATAAAAAAAGAAGATAATGTTGTGCTTGAAAGACTTTAAAGGTAAATTATTGGAGCAAATTCTAAAGTAGTAAAAAAATGTAAAAATAAAATAAATAATAGAGAATAGGGAACGTATGTTGCACTGACAACAATATAAATAAAAAAAAAAAGCTATCAATCAAAAAGTGTTGAAACTGAAAGTTCATCCAACCTTTGGCAACCAACACTGCATCCACTTCTCCAAAGAAGAACATATAACGTTTTAGCCAATCAGTGTCTTGCTTTCTGACAGAGGAACCCTCTGAGCACTTTTAATGTGGAAACCAAGTCCCGCTAATGAAAGAAACAACATTCAGGTACATTTTCAGGATAGTGAGCACTATTTCTGTTTAAAGTGCACAAATAACCAATGCGTTTACAAACTTATTAGCTTGCCCTGTCAAAATATCAATCAAAAAGTAAAGAGATAGGGATTTTAGCTTAGATAGGTTCTACAAGAGAATTCCTCTGAAGAAATCTGCAGTTTTAACTGTGTAATTCCGCTGACGGAGAAGCATCACGGCTATGAAAAGTGTGAAATTCAACCCGGGACTCTATTTTAATGTTACTCTTGGCCGTGAAAGCCGTGCGGTGCAAATCAAGCGAGGCAGAGAGTCCTGTGTTTTTACTGGAAGCATGAACAAACTCGGCAAAACTTACAGCAAAAATCACTCTGGGAGGTGCATCAAGTAAACAACTTCCTCGTGGGCATTCCGCTGTATTTTGTTGTGTGGGCCAGAGTGTGAAGAAGAGTTTGCAGTAATGCATGTATTGACTTTTTAAATCCAGCTCTCCATTTCGGGTTCGGCACCTGAGGAACTCACAAAATGGACAACAGATAGACTTTATACAAAAAAAGATGTATCTGAGAGCTGCCATCTCATCTTAATATTGTCTCCCGGAAATTCTGCTGTGGACAAGACAAGAACAATGGCAGACAGACAGGCAGCTGTTTGGACACATCGCAAGTCTTCCTCAATTCCCCTCCGTTCCTTCTTTGCTTGTGTTTACAACGGTGCACCTGTCCCTTTAAGAGAAGCCGTGCAGATGGGGGAAGGGCGAGCCTGCAAACATATTCAGACCCTCACAAATTCACTTATTTTAATAAGGCTGAAGATCAAAAGCAGACTGTAGTACTGTCACCTACATATGTCTGCCGTGTGATTTTGTATATGTTCCAATATCTCTCTAATACTAAAGAAGGCACTTGATCATTAACATAAACTAATACAGACCAAACCAAATGGTACCTGTGACTTTTATAAGCACAGAGCAGATCTTGAACTTTTTACAGAGCAGATCTAGGATAGGTTTGTACTCACGAGATACTTGAGTCTGCAGCATCAGCAGTTTAGCCTAGCATTAGCATCCTAGCAACTGAATTTGATTCTGACTCCACTGCTTTCTTGTAAATCCTTTTGGTCAAGCCACCAAAGGCATAAAACTACAGGTTTTTAAAAGGCAATACAGTTCAAGTCATTGTTAAGATTAAAAAAAAAAGCTGTATTTGTCCAAACTGTTTGAGCCTGTCTGTTTGAGTGAGGCCTGGGTCTGTTAAATACTCTACCACATCTAATTTGCATTATAATAATACATTTAAATTTTTAATTTTATTTTCTACATTGATACTGAATATTTTGTTCTCTTTAAATTTGTTTTTACATAAATAATAGGGGTGTAAAGAAACACTCGGCTCAAGATACGGTACATACCTTGGTATTATGTCTGCAATAGAATAGCATCACTGTATTTTTCAACGAGATCTTGAACCAACGATTCAAAATTTTTGTATAATACAATCATTGGAAAAAAAATGTTTTGAGAGCACAAAGTTTAGAAAGCTAGGGTCTAGTTTGATTTGTATGAGAGTGTTTGATACAATCCATCCACTAGGGGGCAGTGTTAATGTTTGCATCAAGTCATCTTTTTTACTCTAAGTGAAGGAAAGAGCTACGTTGATAAACTTCTTGCTTAAAATTTGAGCAAAGAATAATTGTATTCTAGTAAACTTTACATAAAACAAGAAGAAAAGGTAAAGACCTTTCAGAAATGAGGGGGGGTGTGAATAGTTTGGGGGTCTGAATATACTGCATGGCCTCCGCGGTCAGCATTTTTTGCACTAAGCGGATGAAATGTAAACTTAATCATATTTCGATGTAAAAGGGTCAGAGGTTATCACGACCAGAGAACTGTGCTAGATTTTCTTTTGTGTGTTTGACATCCAGCGTCAGTGACAATGAAATCTGCAGCACTTCGATTTAAAACATGATTCTTTTTTTATTAATGAATTTCAAAAAAGAGGTTGATACAATTGATGTGAAAGTGGTAGTTCACCCCAAATATTGTTTATCTGAATTCATTGTCCTCTTCTGTTTAACACATTTGGTCAAAACCTGGAGACTGGAACCAGTCGATGTTTACAGTGTTTATCAGAATATTTTCATTTGTGTTTAGCTTTAGAAACTCATAAAGAGCTTGGAAAATCAAGACAGATGTTTAGATCCAAGCAGACATATACTGCTGAATGTCACAAGCAGTGTCTCAAAGTAAGGTTCATTAAAGTAAACCAAGTGATGATTACCACAGAAAATTAAATCTAAATCATTACAACTTTTTGATATCTAGCTGCAAGCAGTAATGCAGAACCAAACAGCCACAAAAAGAACAATATGCGCCAGAAGGGAGTTTTTCTAAAACAATTAAAAACTATCCATGATGTGGTCAATGTGAAGTAAAGATGACATCCAAGATTTTGGGCTTGTGTCATCACATCTCTTATTACATAAACTGAAACAGTTGCGCATAAAGCCAATGACTCGTAAGTGTTGTCTGACTGTTGTCTACAGGGCAAGCGACTCACAGCTGACTCATGGTGTTCGACATGTTTCATTTTTTTTTATTTAAACCACACCGGTGCAATGACACCTATAGGTGGCGCTATAACTGACATTGTAGGTTGCCATTTATATTTGTTCAGACATGGACTCTTAACAAGCATGGCGGGTTTGAACCCGATTAGACATTGCATAACTGAGTTATAAACAACTTCCTGTTTATGGCAAAAATTGGAATTTCGACAATCGCCACACGGACATTGATGAAATAATTCAAAAAAGCTTTACAATTTAACATTCCATATGACTTAGAATTTAACTGATGGATTTTGGAGATGAATAGATACAATCTCTAAGAGGAGTTCATTAAAGTATATAAAAATAACTGACTACTTTCCGAGTTTGGAAACACTATCCACATTACTAATAGGCTGAATTCCATTTGCGTATGATTAGTTAGTACTGTTACGTAAGCATAAACGCACTATAGGTGGCCCTATTGAGCTATTTTTTAACAATTACTTTCAAATCCGAATCAGTGTGTGAAATTTGAGTTCAAGCACGTTAACACTCTCGAAAATGTATCAAAAGCCGCAAAACAATACAACTTTCGCCTGTATCTGGGCGCCAAATTTTACTTTCCCAAAAGAGGTACATTTCCAATAAATCTTCCATTGACAGTTGCAGTGGTTAGTCCCAAATTAACCCAGTATCAGATTGCTGTCAAGCCCCGCCCACAGCTCTTGATTGACACCAACCAGCCAAGTGTGATTTTAAAGGACTTTTAATAATTACCATCATGCTAAGAAGATATGTGTCTAAGCAGGATCTAAAATCACGGCAATGGATAACGATAAAAACAATTTTGCCCCACTACTAGTAATTTTCTGTGGTAACTTCTGAAAATTTTTAAGATTTAAAGTTGTACAACATTAGAGATGAGTCAGGTCCCCGCCTTTTATAGGGTTATAATCGAGATGCCTTTAGAATCATTTTATGTTCAGTACTTCATTTGAGAAACTAGTACAGAAACTTTGCAGTATCATTACTACAACACGTAGAGATATGGATCATTTTTATGTGGTTACAATATATTGGGGAAACTCAAGATGCTTCCCGGAAGAACCCAAGAACTGTTCAATATACCTTACAAATGTGCTGAGGTTTTAGAAAGCCCTGGCGTGAGATCAGTGTCAGATCCTAAAAGAACAGGGTCAGATGGGTCACTTCTGTTTTCTCCTACAGCACCACTCTGTTCTAATGTCTTTTTGTATTTCAAATACTCAATCTGTAAGTATTGCTAGATGGGAACTTTTTATGGATGATGGAAACAACTGATCTTTTTAATCAACTTGCATAAACGTTAGCAAAGCTGCAGTGCACTGCCTTTAGTTAAGCTGAACTAATGAGTATATACACTTAGTGCACTCCCTTGTGTGGTCATTTTGCCTGAATATGTTGAACTTACTGTCATGCAACAAGTAAAACTGAAAAAAAAGAAAAATACAAAGATCATGCCCTGTACTGAATGTATCTTGCTTGCCTTTAAAATGTGTGGAGATAACAACTGTCAAAGTGTCTTTTATCTCAGTTCTATCTCTTTTTACAATTACACGAGATCACATGACTCATATATTTCATTCAGGTAATGTCCATTCCTCCAGATTATCCCTGAGATGGTTCTACACGTTCATTTGAGTCCAGCTGTGCCTCATTATACTGATTGGACTTGATTAGGAAAGCCATACCCCGGTCTATATAAGACCCTGCCGCTCACAATGCATGTCAGATGAAGGGAATATATAATAATATACTCCAGAGAAGACAGGAGAGAACTTGAAGTCCAAATATTTACTAAGAGTTTCATGAATAACACATTACAGATATATCTGGGTGAACTAACTACATTACACAACAGCAACGTGTGTCAAGCTCCCGTCGCAATGCGTTAGTTTGCACACCCCTCTCTTGTGACATGGCCTTATATATGTTCTTAAAAAATGCAAATTAGTTGGGGCGTAGTTCCGTTTGCTTCTGGCCTTTTGGACGTTCACTTCCTGTAATGGTGGACTGTCTTAATCCTCTGCACAGAGAAAAAGGCACTCATTTACTTTTCAGCTTAATATTACTCTTACTACTCAAATACTTACAACATAATACACCACATAGTTAAAGAAAAATGAAACTGTTGGGAGATACCTAAATTATCCTTCACAGAGAAATGAGAGTCATGAAAGGAACTTCATGAAGAGCTCAAAGTCAGAATCGTGGCAAGTTTAAGAAAATGGTTGTTCTTGACAAGGTTCGCACAATCTGCATGAGGGATTTTGGCCCACTCCCTCATACTGATCTCCTTATAAGAGCTTTCTGTGTTGTTGCTGAGCATAGAGTTTCAACTTCCTCCAAAGATTTTCTATTTACACCAGGAGACTGGCTAGGCCGCTCAAGAACCTAGAGCTGCTTCTTACGGAGACACTCCTTTATTTTCCTGGCTGTGTGCTTTAGGTCATTGTCATGTTGGAAGACCCAGTCATCATTAATTATCTGACTAAAGGAAGGTTTTTTTTCCCAATACATGACCCTATTCATACTCTCCTGAATACACCCCGAGCATGATGCTGCCATCCCCATGATTCACCGTAGGTATGGTATTATTGGGATGATACTCATCATTATTCTTCCTCTAAAAATCAGTGAATGGGGTTAAGACCAAAAAGGTTCTACTTTGGTCGCATGTGACCAGACTCTTCTGGATCATCCACATTGGATCTTCAGACGGGCCTGGACATGGGTACCATCCGTGTGATGCGGGTAGTTCTGGGCTGATTTTTCTTGAATCATGAGTGTAGCTGGACTTTTTAAAAAAGCAAGATAACAGGTCTTTCTTACTTTCTTTTTAAAATTCTGTCTCTCATGAGTTCAGATCAGCTTAGACCAATCGGAGAGAGATTGTAAAGGAATAAAATATTATTTATCCAAAGTTTTATTCTTGATGCTGATAGAATTGCAGTGAGGAAAATGGTGGAAATATTGTAACAAAATCTTACTTTTTTTTTTATTAAAAGTAGAATCTGAGGCAAGACATCATAACCTGGTCAGAACAGACCACATGGCAGAGTATATTGTTAGTTAAGAAAGCATACACTCTTACTATTTGTTGTTCCTTTTGTCTTGTTTTTGCTTTTGTGGAGTCGGGTGGACAGGTAGACTTTTATTTATTTATTTTTTCTGTATCCCAGGCTCCTCTCTGGGTAGATAGATTCCCCAGCACACCATTTGCCAAGTAAGACACAAAAGTATGCTATTTTTCCAGGTAACCAACATGAATGCATCCTGAGCAAGATCATGGAAGATGAGGAAGAGTTCACAATGGTGTTGCCTTGATGGTCCCTGAATTTTTGAACCCTTCTGACAATCAGGGATATGGCACCTTCTAACTCAAAGATATGGGGATCCTCTAAAGCCCTATACACATTTACATTGCAAGATCGTGAGATACGACTTAATCAAAAACTAGGACGAAAACGTGACATCACACATCCGACCGAACGAGTGGTGCCCACGAAAAAAAAGAGGGCTATATCGGATGTTTTTTTTCCCAAGGAGGATGACCAATTAAATTCTCTCTTTTGATGATGCAAGTTAGACGTAAAAGAGCCACTTGCTGGTGCTCACACAAAGATTTTCTTCATATTTTTGTCAAACAGCTTCCTATGATCAGTCACTAACAGTCTCAACACTAGATTTTTTTCTGTGATTTCTTCTCTTTCGTCATCATCTTCTTCTTTCCCGTTTCCTTGATTAGGGCGGTGAGCATATGTTGTACTGCAAATACCATCTTCAGGCAGGGAACAACAATATTTCCGCAACACAGATGAAGAGCGTCCTGCTGTAAAGCCATATGAAGAGTCATGTGAATCTCAATTCAGACGATATGTGGAGGGCTTAACTCTAGGGATCCTTTCCCTAGGTCTCTGGGATCTCAATGTATTGTATTTCAAGGTGTGGCAGACCCTCATGTGAGTGGTACAGACTCTGGTGTGTTCTTGTTCTACTTGAATGTACTATCAGCAAGTGGGGTCACCCTGCAACTAGTGTCACTCTCACTAATTAGACCCGAGTAGCAGCTGATGAGGTTACATAGGGGATTCTCCAGGAGGAATCTCCTTCTCTGGGTTACACCAAGATATTTAATCTCCTTTATGACTGGCGGCTAGCCACATCAGTTTTCCCATATTTCTATTTCCTATGGAAAGATCACAAATGGGACGGTTTACAAAATGGTTACACACAGCTTCTGTGCATCTCTTAATTGTAAGAAAGAGATGTTCATCCTGTTATCGAATAGAGCACTTTAGGAACACAAAATTAGAGTTTTGTTATCTGGGGAACTTAAGACGCAGATGGAGCACTCACTTTTTGGCACAGTCTTGTGTACCTGCCTTTTAACTCTGGAGCAATCTTGGCTGTGGCACTGGTAACATCTACGGTAACCCATGTTACTAAAAACAGGAATGTTTTAAGCAGTGGGTTCTGGTTCAGCATCAGAATGAGAATTTACCATCCTTTTGGATTAATTGGCATTCAGTATAAAATAAAAGTATTGGAATTCGACTACGTCTGCTCCGGACATACCCAGTGTGGTATTAGTTTGCAAGTGGATATTTAAAAAAACGTAATGTCTACTGCAATGGAGCTGCCAAAACTCTGCACGTCTCTCCAAATGAATCGAGAGCTTCACACATGAGTGCAGCAGCTCTGGGATTTTCCACATAGACACAGACCGTGATAACATCTTGGCAAAGATCAACTCTCCTTTGGACACTTGGTGGACGAAGATGTTTAGGATAGCAAAGTCAGCATTACATTTTGAAATGTAAGATGCATTTCAGGCAATCATCAATGCAACTCAAATGTAGTAAATGTTTGTAAAGGTGGAAGTCGATTCAAAGAAGAGCAAGATGTCTCTCCTACTCGGAGTGAGAGCTGTTTTCATAAATAGTTTCTCTCATTACTCATCGCACTTTTTCTACTGGGTGAAGATCTTAGACGATATCTCCAGTAACTCTGCCAATTTCTGTATGGCAATATATTGTGCCATGATGCATTGCTACACCCCAACTCTGTTGGATGTAACTAGAAGTCAACATTTATTAAACATGACCAGGAACTTCCTTGATCCGATTCCTACAGGATTTCTGGGCTCAACAATATAAAAAATTGCGTTCAAAAAATAAAATAAAATACAATTAAATGAAACTAGTGAAAGGTGAGTATAATTCTGATTGTTATTTATTTAGTTTTAAACAGTTATCTCTCTACACTTTCTGGCAAACAGTTGTTTCCTTTTATACTAAACTCAAAACAAACACTGTTTTCTGAAACTCAAACTGCTTTGGAACTGAAAAAGAAAAAAATCACAACTAGCTGACTTTTATAATGTTATGTATGATTAAGACAAGATATATATGGATATAAACATGTAAAACAATAACAGGTAAATGTTTAGGATCATGCATCCCATGTCATCTCCCAAAATGAACATTTACTCGAGAAGATCCAAACCTTTACATTTCCTCTGAAGAAGGATTTTACAGAATGTAGTTAAGTTTCCAGAGCCCTTCTCTTGAGCTCAGGAGATCTGGAACTTAATGAAGGGTGAGAAAAATAAAATTCCAAACTACACAACAAACAGTTTCTTCATGTAACAATGTGTCAATAAAAAGCACACAGACAGCATCCCATACAAGCCAACCCAAACTCTTTGGTTTTTCAGCAGGATAAAATAAAAAAAAAAGAAGATATTTCAGGAACACCTCCGCCACTGTTCACTCAAACTAAGTTTGCCCAGAATTTCATTTTTTATGCATCCACTCCAACAGGATTTGAGTTTTTAATGAAAGAATAATTTAACAGAACTCTATATTTATTTTTAAACACATTTGAAATTTATCAACTGATATAACCCCATAGCCAAACAAAGAAAACTAAAGATTTGTTATTTCCAGATTTAATTTCTGGGAGAAATAGAGTTCAACTCTCTGAAAATAACCTTTTTAAAAAGATAATCTCCACATGTTTTTTAATACACATCTCGGCCGCACACAATACCACCCATAAAGCACTGAAGGCATCAAGCTCTAATATTTACAGAGAAATAACATTTCATTAATAATGTTTTGCTGTTATTGCACTGTGCAGATTAAAGGGGAAATTCATCGAAAACAATAAACTTCTGTCATCTTTTAAACTAGCCTTGCTTTTGTTCTATCTTTGCGGGAACAACAATGGAATTCATTGTGAAGTTTAAGTTCGATTCAATAAAAAAATACACAGAAACTCTTCTGCCACAAAAAATATTTGAAGCCCTGCAGAGCTCCTTTCAGAAACTCATTTTTACTCAGCTTTCAACAGAGTTCCCCAAAGAAATCAAACACATCCTCGAAACATACGCAGAGAAACAAGATGAAGGGCGTCCGTCATAGAACAATCTGTGAAGGTTAACCATTTCCAACACTCAACATCTGTTCAACAGGTTTCAACCAAAACTATTGGGTTTGACTGTTTTAAGAACCTTGCATACTGAGCCCAAACGTGTCAAAAATTCACCACTAGGAACCTTTTACACAAATGACCTCCACAATTAAAATGTGCGTTAAAAAAACCATCTGTATTCCTTTAAAAAAAACTATATTCTTCAAGCTCCGACTTCCTTTTTGGAAGCATTTTTATCAGTATTTTGTATCGTCTTTTCTTTGAACACAGCAACAGAGATGGCCCTGAATCCTCAAGATTGCAGATTCTGCTTCATGTTTTCTTTCTATTCTTTAAATTGGCTTCAGTTGTGATTCCTATATTGAAGTGAACGCTTACTCATCGAGAGAAACGGAGGTAAACACAGTTACTTTTGCTGTGATTGTATTTGGGTGTTTGTCACATAGAGATAAAAAAAGTGATATTTTTAGTAAATATATTTAAATGCTACCCAAGGTGTGTAGCAAATTCTACTTGGATTGTTGATCCAAACATTAAAAATGTCATACGGCATTAAATTCGTCACAATTGAGTCAAAAACTGCTTTTTTGGTGGAAATTCGTGTAAATATCTATAGAACACAAGGGATTTAGTATCTTTAGTAGGTTCTCTGGTAATTGTTTACCATTGTCATAAGGTTCAAGAGCATTTATTGAAACATTTCAGCAGTGATGCCCTCAAAAAATACACCACAGTTCCAATTTTTCCACAAACATGTTAAATATCAAAGAAGTTTGAGGAAGTGGGCTGAGGAAAAACCGTACTCCATTTTCACATCACACCATATGATAATTTAAGATATTGGTGCAGCAAATGCATATTTTGAACATGGCACTTTTCCACTGCACAACACGGTTCAGTTTGGCCAGTTTGCTTTTCCGTAGGCTTTAGTGTCATGTCAGAGGGGGTGTATTATCCTCAGGGTATTTTAGCACCACACGTAACAAAGAGAGTGACATGAGATCAATGCATGCCGAACGCGCCAGACGACTGATGTTTTTGATTTATGGGTTACGGGTGTTTAAATTAACTTTTAGTTGCGAGCATCTAAAGAGAGGTCCGCTCTATGTTTATGTTCAAAGATGCAAGCAATGACGAATCTCTCGAACCAATCAGCACTCACATACGTCATGCTTGCTGGGCCAATCAAGAGAATGGTGTCAGTTCAGAGTGATGTTGTGGGTTCTAGAACTCCCTCAAATCGAGTTCCAGAACTGGTGTCAATTCCACGGCGACATCGCAGTGGAAAAGCCGCTAAAGCCACACTGAACTGTGTCGTACAGTGGCAAACCGCCATAATAGAACATACACAAAAAATATTTCACGCATGATATTTGGAAAAAAACTTTTCCAGCTTATATGTCATCCACCCATATATTTCTGTGGAACTGGAAGCTAATTTTATCCGAGCTCCGGTTTCAGCAGCTATGATTGGCTGATCTCTTATATTGGGGTAAATCAATATGTTAATCACATTCCGGAAACATTCAAAGGTGGCGGTGCTTTACATCCAGGACTGTATACATCCAGCATTGTTGTACGTCATGTTTTAATCTGAACTTGCTTAACCATCATTAGAAGCATACGTTCTACGTTTAAACAGAACAAAACAAACTACATTCCGCATCACATGATCCACTAGCATCAGTTCATTTCAGAAACATTCAATGTTCTCATGCTAACTCCTCACCTTCTGTGTGTAAATAGAAATATTTTATCTGGAAATACCACTGTTGGTGCACCTGCTGTTGTTCATCATTGCTTCTTGTATTTTATCAAGTTTGTTGATGCTTTTGGCCAAATCTAATAAAGTAACTATAATATTTACATGGGACCTGCACACTTTCAGGGACATCATTATAGAATCACATATTACTCGTTAAAAGCCTCGTAATCTGCAAAAATCCACTGTAACCATACTCAAACTGAAAAGCCCCAATAATGGATGTGAAAGGGTCGTAAATTGTTTTGGAAACCTCCACCAACAGGTTGACAGAGATGCAAGTTTATAAATATATAAAATATGTAGTATCATATGGATTTATCACAGCAGCTCTTTTTCCAAATCCCCTCCTTTATATGACGCTAATCAGCAGCTAGACCTAGTCTGATGTGGTTGGATTTCCACCAACACGGCTGCAAAGCACAATCTTGGGACTATAGTGCTGTGGTATTGTTAAAAAATTGACTACCTCGCCTCCTCCACAGTGAAATCAGAGAGTCTTGTCAATTTTATGTGAGAGCTGAAAAAGCCTGATCATCTTTTGTAATTCAGATATGAATAATCTTTGTGAGAGAATGGTTTGGGTGAGTTTTTAGGTAGAGGCCATGTTGAAGCGATCATTTTTTTGGTCTAATTGTAGTCATCTATAGCTTTCCTGTAGCTCAGTCAGTAGAGCACTGTGCTAGAAACACAGAGGTTGTGGGTTCAAACCACAGGAAATGCAATAACTGACAAATTGTGTTAGTTTTTTTGACAAAGTCATTGAAATGTAAATCAATTTGGATAAAAGTGTATGCCAAATGCATAAAAATATAAAATGATTTTGTAAAGCACTATATTTAATTGCCACTAATCTTGGGTTTGCATTTTGGATGCTCCTGGAGGAAAAAAACCCACACTCACAATTGTAATTCACACAGGAAGCTACATAAAGACTACGATATAGAAGGGTGCATTTGACAATTAACTGACATCTTGTTACCGTAAAGTGATTTCACTAGATTGTAATGCTTCCACCATCAGTGGCATTTCTTTCCAAACAAACAATGACCTAAAAATGTTGACCACAAAACTTGATGCCGATGGAAGGATGTTTCGAGAAAGATAAGAAGGTGAATATATATTTGTACGCCAAGGAGAAAGTGGCAGTGGCGGTTTTCAAAGAGTTAAACTACGCCGCTGCTCCATAGTTTTCTTCCTACCCATGAAAATGTCCTACCTCTGCTCATAGTGCACGTGTGCACACATCCCTCAAACCTCTTTGGCGTGTGTGCATAGAAATGCACAGATCTGTGCAAATTCTTCAACGTTTTTAGTTAAAAATATGAAAAATATGTATTTTTTTATTTAGTTGCCCCATGCTCTTCTTTTTCGAAGGCAAAACATGCTCTTTGTTGTAGAAGACAAATGTTTCCAATGTTTACAGACTTTTCAAATCAACATTTCATCTTTTTCACCACAAGGCCCAGTTTGGTAGCTTTAGTGCCTTATTTGTCTCATTCAACACACTGTGCCTTCGGTGTTTCCAAATGTAATGTTTTCAGCATTGTATTTTCTTCTTAGAAGCTAAGGAGACTTAGTTTTTCTCCTCAGCTAGCGATCCAGTTTCCAGTGGACTAACAGTCAACACATCTGACTAAACGAAATAAAATCTGACGTTGTGACTCGATTGGTCTATTGATATTTGAACCGAAATGATAATATAAATAATTAGAGTTTTTAATTCTCTGAAATAATTGATGTACAATAACCGCTGCTTTAAACAATCGATTTAATTTTTATGTTAAGTTTAGGGTTTGTATTAATGTTTTATATACTCAATGTAAGTGAATGATGGGAAATTCTCCTGAGGTAGGATAAAACTTTAGGACACCATAAGTTTCAAAATCAGTAAACTGTGATCGCAGCGGGATGTTTTCCAGACTACGAGAAAACAACGTGGCACTGAAAGATGTTTTGAACAAGATTATTGTCGTTTATCCTCTTTCCCTTGAAAAGTTTGTTCCTTGATTAACAAGCGATAGGTTTTTACATGTTTGCAAATGATGTAAAATCAGTAAATTGCTAATGAAAGTAGTGTTTGAGGAGATCGCGCATCTTGGTCTATGTGCACAGACGAAACTGTGAAAGATTTGTTTGAGCGTAGAATCGTTTAACGACTTTGTAAAGTGTGTATTAATATCTATATCATCGAGTCCAGCACAAGCAGATGAAACCTCACATTTTCGACTCAGTATGCAAGAGCCCCTGACACAAAGGCATCAATGAAATCAGGTCTCCATTGGGGTGCTAGTGCATTCTGGAAGGGAAGATGTAACAGGATGGCCGTCACACCCACGTTGGCTTATTTCCAGATGATGGCTGTCTTGATTATGAGGGTGCTGGTAATGGTTGTACTCTGAGTGGGGGTGTCTGTAGAGCCCTTGTCTGCTGTGGTTCTGCTGGAATCCATCTCCAACCGATGGCTCTGTAGAAAAATTTGGGTTGTACCAAATGTATCGTGCCCTACCCTGCTTTTGTGGCCCTTGGATTGACCCAGTTTCGTTGTGCTCCCCATTCCCAGCTTGTTCACTGGTTAAATATCCATCGAATGGACTTCTGCCTCTGTTTCGTGATCGTTGACGATTGCCCCAATTCCCGTAGCCTCGGTTGCCATGGTTGCGACGTTGTTGGTTATTTGGCCACTGGCCTTTATTTGGTGGGGGTGAGGACTGGAAAGTGTGAACAAAATCAGAATGTGTGGGTGACTGTGTAGATGATGAATCCCTTGAGGTTTCTTGGTTTGTAGTGGGGCCCCAGTTGAAGCCTCGATGTTGTGGATTATTCTTAAACGGGAATTGCAGTTTCCTCTCTTGGGGAGGCAAAAAACGTCCGGTGCCAGGAAGGAAGGGCCCGTTAGGATTTCGAGGGTTTTGAGGATTTAAAATTAGGTTTGTGGGACGAGAGGGTGCTGCGCTAAAAGGGTTGTCCTGAGAATGGCCGATTTGAGCCACATAGTTATTTGGTTGATTGTTGGTTCCTCTACGGCGTTTGGGGTCATGGTATTTTTCTGGGTACTGCCAGCGATGGCGACCACGCCGATAGCCAGAATCCTCATTTCGTCTGTTGGCTGTTGATTCATTGTTTCTCTCCACAGCATCATCAATTGGAACATCCTCATTGCCCTGAAACAGAAATTCATAGCTAAGATTTTACATTTCTAAAAGGTATTTATTTATGTGATTTAAATGAGTTATTTGATCAACAAATATAAAAATACTAATGGTAACTTTCTTTTAAACTCAGGTCTTGAACACAAAAGCGGTAAGCTCAACCCTAAAACTAGAAGTGGGTATGTGGACTAATCAATAATGAGATTCGTTGTTGTCGATTGCAGTCAATAATTTTTGTCGATAACACTAATCAATTGTTTCAGCCCTAACTAGTTTATATTTTCCTTTACAAAATGTTAACAATAGGGATTAGCCTTAATTACACGGACGCGAATGTGACATTGCGTCATTTTTCAAGAAATGCACAGAGCCATTTTGTTTTCACATTGTGCGTCAAATGCTGTGATTGGCTCGTTTGGTCACGTGTCTTCAGCCGGGGAAGGAGGCGCTCAAGAACAAAACGAGGAGCAGTACTCCCAGAGGACTGTCGGAGCAGCATCCAGTTGTTGTTGAATTCACACAGCACGACTTTAAACAGAATCACAGAGAACTTTGTCTGCATTCTCAAACTGCGTCTCACAACCAACCCACCATGTGTGCCGGACCCAAGAGGCACTGGTACACTCCGACTGTCACTTTCTAACTATTGGACACTCCAATTGGCTCTCTATTGGATAGCACACAACACGTGACTTCATCCATTCCTGAAGCACAGTGAGGACACCAAACTTTAAAAGTGTCAATGTACAGATTAAAATAAATGTTCAAATATTGTGCTGTAGTCTTTTCCCTGAATCTATCATGTGGTTGATTTCTATAAAACTGTGGTCAGACATAAAACTGTTCAGAGTAAATTATTATTGTACTTGAACCTTCACATTGTTAATACCTGTGGTATCGTGGATAATCATTACATATTCACATATTCATTTCTGCATAAATTAATACTTTGTTTTGTGATTGTAGTACACTGAAGACCAGCAGAGGCCGCTATGGTAATTGCGGTTTACCTGGTTAATAAAAGAGATGTTAATGCTATAGAAGAGAATGTTCGTGTAATGTAGAAGTGTTCTTCTCCGTTGACTTAAAGATGCAACAATACCTGTTATGAATCTTATGTCAAATTAATTTTATCTTTAAACAAACTGCGCAGTTTAGAATTAGTTGTTTATACCCCTATTCTATTATTAAGGGGTTTGTGCTAGTAAAAAAATATATGAGAGAGTGCATCTGAAAGAGAAGTGGTTTGTTTTCCAGAAAACGAATACAGTATAACCTCGCTACTTTGTGGTTTGACTATCGCAGATTCATGACTTTGCGGATTTTTTCCTTTACGTACGCATATTATAAGAGAAAATATATAACGGATTTTCCGGAAAGGTCAAAAATAGTTGCGATATATGAAGACCCCAAATATTTCATAAATTCCATTAATAATTATTAATATCCGCTAGTACTGTATGTACGTATTGTAGATATCTGTACATTACCGTAAAGAATGGTTTGTTAACAGTACTATGTAAAGGGAGGGTTTTAAAAGTCTGAATACCTGGTAAATAAATACAGTAAATATGCTGTCCCTACTTCACGGATTTTCAGCTATCGCTGCCAGTTCTGGAACCTATCTACAGTGATAAACGAGGGTTCACTGTAGTTTGGGTTTATATGAACAGAGCTCACCCTCTTCCCTTTCTCTAGCTCACAAAGTGTGCATCTGCGCCACCGTGTGGCATGGAGTGAATTAAAGTTCACCGAAGCTCCATCTAGTGTTCAGGAGAGGTTCTGTGCACTCATTTTTAAAAGCAAGAGAAAGACGCAGGGAGCTGATGACGCAGTCGCAAAGGTTCAGTGCAGCCAACACATAAGTGTGTAAAAGCCTCAAGTCTTCTGAATATTATAATTATAAATGGGAATGTAACTGCAATCAATGTTTTCAAATGTTTTTTTTTTTTTTGCATTTTTAATGATGATGACTACCTTTATTTTTATTGGCTCGTTCACTTCAAACCAGAAGTGTTTGTATCTGCTATGTTTCTGAAAGTTAAATATGGCTGTTTTTCACAGAGAAGCTGCATGTATGTAAAGCATGCCGGGGCACAGCTCCAAGCTCCATCCAACGATGTTCTCAGAATGAAACCTGTTACCTGCACATCGACTGGGAATATCTTCTCCATCTTGACCATGCGATCCCTCAGCGATCGAATCTCCTCATCCTTCATGTTGTTTTGCAGCTTGACCTCCTGCAGTATATCAGTTAGCTTGTCGATGTGTGCCTTCAGGTCTCCCATATCAGTCTTTCCTCTCTCGTTCGCTCCGGCAGCCGCCGCTGTAGTCCTTTGCTCTCGCTCTCCCTCTTCTTCTCCGATGCCCACCGTCTCACACACGTCCTTGGCCACAACCTTCCAGCTCTCTCTCTCCTGAGGGTCTTTTTGGCTGTATGTGCGACAGAGCTCCTTCATCCGGACGATGGCCAAGGCCTCAATCTCTTGCCGAGTGTGTTTGAAATCCCCAAGTGCCACCTTAAATTGAAAACAACAAGAGACATCACCGTGTTGAGAAGATTTTGTTCTATTTTATTTATTTAAAAAATGAATACTCAACAATACTGGACCAAACAGTCATGTGAAGGAAGCTTGTGATGAATTTCCTATTGAACTTGTTTGGATAGAGCTTCATTGTTGCTTTAACCCTTAGTAGTCCAGGGCCTTTTTGAGCATTTTTGACAACTTGACAAATTAGCTCTAACAAATTATCTTCATTTTTAGGATAATTTAATTTAAAAAAAATTTTTTTACAACCCCAGCCTCTTTCTTTTACAAATATTTTTCATTACATTGCACAATAATTTTACAACAAACCTGAAATTGTTCAACCTTCAAATTCAGAGTAGTTCATTTAGTCAATTTTATGTTTTCTAACGTTGTTGAGACAAAATAAAAATACATATATTCCCCCACTAAGCAAAGACAAGGTCAAAACTATGTTAAATTAGTATCAAAAACCAGGCGAACCTATCTTTAACCTTAAAAACACTGTTCCAACCACTTTTTTGGTGCCAGAACTTTGGAGGGAAAAAAATAAAAATCAAAGGTATTGTACTTCCAAGGGTTATCCCTTCTTTTCACCACTAGATGTCACTGATGGCACCAATTTGGGATCTGTAAAATTAAACTGAAATGCGATCGTACATTTTAATTTGAATAAAAGCTGCAAGCAGCAATCAAAGGGCTCGAGCACCTTCGGAGCCATCAAAACTCGGTGGCCAGTTTGTTGCACTACAACAGATCATATTTTAGGAGATGTATTCTCTGTGGCCACCTAATGGCGCTATAACCGACAGTGTATATTGTAGATGTGTTCACGCATTGATTAACGTAGTTGGTAAATTTGCTGCTGCAGAGTTTCACTTTGTCTCTGTCTGCACATGCTCAGTTTGAGAGAATGAGTGAAATCTGCTCGTAGCTCTGCTTCAGTATTGCGATAACCTCACAAGAGGCTACGATATTTTCAAACAGGTTTGATGTTCTGATGACAGTACGACTGCTGATCCTAAGCTGGTCGTGACCCCATAGACACTGCAAGAAGCACAACACACAATTTACTGAATATTTGGGCGATTTCCAAAATAGTCACACAAATTGGCTTAAAATGGGTCAGTGTGTGCCCGGCTTCTAATTGTATGCAAGGAAAATGACACTTGACTGAACATGACCCTTTCTAAGGCCTGAAGTTGGGGTTCGCATTTGAGCTCCTGGTGGAAAGGCCAGGTTCAAGATGGGCATTACCTCCCAAGGGCCCACCGCTTACAGAAAGGGTCATAAGGGGGCGGTTAAAGTTAATAATAATAATAATAAAGTTGTCTGAAATCGGATATTACCTTCGACAAAGCATGTAAAATGATCATTGATAAGTCTGTGCAGCTTAACGGGCCTAGTAATGCATAAGTAGTAGCTAGGTTCATAATGTGAGGTTGAACCCTGGAGCCACACGGACTGCCTCGTAGATGCTGTCCTGGAGTAAGGGGCTGGGGAGAGATTGATGGAGGCTAAGAGAAAAGCGAGGTACCTCATAGCAAATCTCTTTCACCGCCTGTGTGCGCAGCTCCTCGATGGTGAGGCGGTGCTTGGCCTCCTGCGTGGAAGGGATTCGGCGGCGCTGGGGGATCTGGTACACACGCAGAGGCTCTCTGCGCTTCCCACTGCTGGGCAAACCACACTTCTTCACAATAGACTGCATCTGCAACGAGTCAAGCTAGTCAACACTACTGGACTACAGCTGGAAATGAATCACAATCAGAGTGAGTTTAATTTTATTTGTATGAAGGAGACCATTGAGGTTTAGATCAATGGAATCTAACCTTGTTGGCAGGGAGTTTCTCCCGGAGTGAAGAGATGAGTCTCCAGCTCTCCTCACATGACCTTTTGTCCGAGTCATCGCCACTGTCTGAATCCGCATACTTCACACACACATAGCGAAACAGAAATTTCATGTAAAAAAAAGTCATAACATTGTTTTTTTTTGTCTTTTTCTTTGGACAAAAAAATGTCATATTATTCATATCATCCCTTACCCACTCTAGCTACAGCCTTCAAAGTTGCCAAGATACCCAAAATGGTGTGACCAGGGTTGCTAGATCTTTTCAGAAGAATATAAGTGGTAATCGCTGAAGAATGCTGGGAAATTTTCCATTGACTTAACGCTGGGTCAAACTATAGGGAAAACTAAACTCATAGAAATCTCAAACTAACCACAATTGTGGATATTACCAGTCTGTACAAGAGCCTGTCAATCAATGCGCAAAGATATCTGAACCCTAGGCTCTAGAAAGGGTTAAAAAGTTACCATTGACCTTAGATGAGGAAAAAAACTTCCTAAATGTGGAAAAAAACATCATTGGGGTTAATCATAACAACTTTTTTACGACATCCCAGACAGCAACCAACTGTTTACCCTTAGCAACCAAAATTTCTGAAACCCATCTCAGCCTTGGTAAATATCAACCTGTGTGTACCCCAGCAACTGATAAAGAAAATAGACAGATCACCTCAGGAAGATCATAGATTAATGGCGAAAAGTTTATAGCACTCAGTCATAAAAGACACTTAAAAAACAGTTTTAAACAGAATTTACTAAATAAATTTAGCCATCCAGTTTGATCACTGTGCTAAATGTGCAGATTATTATGCTCAAAATATCTCGGCTCGGCAAAGTTACCCCACAAACATAAAAATTAGCATTTTATTTGCTCACAAGACATTTTAATCAACAAAAAAATGTTAAATAGCTCTGCTAAGATCAATCTTAAGTTAGATCTGGAGAGCTGCAGCTGGTCAACATCTCAACTGCTAATGAGGCTGAACCTGAATTGAAATGGTACAACCTCCATCTATGAAACATTAAACCATTATAAATGTAAATATAAACCTAGATTAGAGCTAGTGTCTCTTACCAGCCTCTGCTGCTCCAGTATTTGATCAGCCTCTTCCTTTTCCTTTCGGTACTGATTCTCCAGATCCTGCAGTCTGAGAATTAGACATTAAAAGACGAGGAACTTTCGCGTAAACATTTGTGAAAAGAAAAACACTATTTTCCCCTAAAACAAAAAAAAAAAAAAACTTGCCCAAAAGCAAGGCTTTAATTTAATTTTAAACTAATATAGCAGGTCGCTTCATGCTCTGGTTAGTGTTCAGTGGTTGTGAGGAGAAAATAAAACAGAGGCTCACTCAAAATGTTGCCTGATCAGCAGCTGACTTTCATTTCTCCTACTGACCCCTGCCCTTCAGCCCTTTCACCAAACCATCTCCTCAGCCCTTGAAACTGAGGCTGAAATCATACCTCTATGAACAAGGACACCCCTACAAAGCAGTATTTTTATTTGTCAGACTTGACGTGATGAGCTCTACATGATTTTATTGTGTAAAATTAACGATTTGAACCTATTCACCTATTTATGGGAATGGGACGTGAATCACAAAAGGTTGGATTTAATAATTATAAAACCTTTATAAACTACTGAAATTACTTAGATGTGGGTCTCTTTGGTCACTCTTGTGTCCATTTTACCCAATTATTTAAAGTGTTTACTCCTTCATTCAAAAGAGAGTTGGGACACCTCTTCACCTCATGTCAATGTAAAAAATGGGGGTAAAGTGAAGGGTTAGAACTGGAACTCAACAATAATTCAGCTCCAGCAAGATCTAAAAAGAGAGCTTTTCCTGAAAGTAGTAAATTGTTTCTGAAGGACTGGACACAATTAGAAGGTGGAGATGTTCTGACCTCTTCTCCATCTCCTGCTTGATATCAATGCCCTGTTTCTCCAACAGCTCTTTTTGGGCATAGCTCCAGTCAACTGGCTCCCCCTGTAGCTCTGGAGGGGCGCTGCGCTCTCTTTCCAGACGGGCCTGCTCCGGGTGGTTGAACCGGAACACGTGGTTCTTTCCCATCACGATACGGTTACCTGCACAAGCACAGGACCAAAAAGCGAAACGGTTACTATATCTCATTGTAGATTTGATATTTTGCAGTATAAATATTTAATATAACTGATCAAATAAAACTGAAAAATCACCTTGTTTGAGGACTACACCTTCATCGATTCGTTTTCCATTGACGTAGGTTTCTGCTCCGACCAAAGGCTCCAAAGTCACCACCACTAGAGGATCGCAGAAAGCTTTAGGTACATTCACAGTCAGCTAAAACACAGCACATTGTGTCAGGCATCCCCAGAGTTCTGAGCTTCTGCAACTCCTGAGGAGAACCAATAGTGCCGACTGGTGGACACTGGTGGTAACATTACTGCAGTTTATTGAAGAGCTCATCTGCTAATGCTCAGCCATGACATATTTCAATTATAACACTAACCCGATTTGACATCAAATAAAATCAAAGCTGCAAGCCGTGATCAAAGGGATCAAGCATCTCTGGCGCCATCGCCTGTTGGTGGCCAGTTTGTTGCAATATGCACTACAACTCATCCTTATATAGATGATGTATTCAAGTGAGAATTGTTAACATTTTCTGAACAATACAGGGAACTTAAATAATGAAAACCACAAGGGCCGTGCCCCCAGGTGGTGCTGATGAGTCTAAATATTTTCTGGTATTGTTTTGAGAGCATGTTGTAGATATGTTCAGTCATGGACCGTTCACATAGTTCGTAAATTTGGAACCAGTCAGATGTTTTATGACAGACTTATTGTAAGGGGCAAATGTCAACTTGCGATTGACAAGCAAATGTGTTTTTTTTTTACCCAACTTCCTGTCAATTTTAGAAACTTGCTCTTATTGCCTTTTTCGTAGGTTCTGATCTTTTACATAACTGTTCCAGATTTCAAACATGGTGTGAAAAAGTGACTGACAGTGTTTTACCGACACTGTAGATTTCTATATAGATGTCTTTAGACATGGCCTCTTAACACACTTGGCAAGTTTCATCCTGATCGGACATTGTATAGCTGTTATTAACAACTTCTTGCGTGATTGTGAAAAATCTAAATTCAAATGACCACCAAGAACGAACTACTCAACGAACTCAAAAAAAGCTTGCAATTCAATATTGCAGTAGCTTTCAGATGAGACTGCAAGTGTAATGGTGACCAATTCAAATCTCTAGGAGTCTGTTAAAGTACGAAGCCCAGAATTAATAAATGTACATTTTACAAGAAAAAAAAAATAATAACTGACTGATGATTTTCAAACATCTTCAAACTCTGAAATAGCAGTACAAGACTGCAGAAAGTGGAGAAAAAAGGTGGCTCAAAAACTGACACTGAAAGAATCTTTATACCAAGCTGCAGACACGGACTCTTAACATTTATGCCAAATTTGAACAACTTCAGTTTTTAACAACTTCCTGTTTATAGCTAAATTATGACCTAAATGAAAAGTTCCATAAGCCTTAAGAAGAGACTGATGGAGATTGGAGATGAAATCTGTAGGAGAAGATCTTTAAAGTACAACATGAGCCAAAGTGGCCATTTTTAGAGGTTTTGTCGAAACACAATCCATATTACTGATATTTAAGTCTTGGCAAATTACACTTGTGTGCCAAATATCACTTGTGTACGACAACCGTAGAGTGTATCATAAGCTGAAAGTCCTTAGGTGACGCTATAGAGCCACAATTAAATATACTTCCTCACCAGTTCTGATAAGTGTGAACTTTGGTCATTTTTTCGAGAATGGTCAGGCCCTCGAAAATGCACCGAAAGCCACAAAACAATAATGCTCTGAACAATTCCAATTGGGTTGATCAAAACAACCATTATATTTTCATCACAAACATTAATTAAATTTGTTTGGGATTATTCCAGATGGGCATTAGTGTGCCCACACTTACCCTCATTACTGTCATTGATATCACTGCAGAAGACGCAGTGCAGCTCCTTAATGAACTGACCACTCAGACGAATGTCCACATCCTCCTGACCAACCCTACACAGAGAGAAACAGATATGGATCCCACAGTTTCTGGATCAGCATGACGGATGGGAAAATGTGAAAAGCTGTGGCAAGTGGTTCTTCCCGCAGTGGATATACTCTCTCTGTACTTTAGCTCTCTAGTGAAGCTTGCCCACCATCAACCCACCCATCTGAATATCAACCTTTATGATCATGGAAAGAAAAATAAATGCGGTGCTCACCTGGTGACTCCATCTTTAATGTAATAGATCAGACACTCCGACATCAAAGGATCTTCATTCAGGTTCACAAGGTGAGGCGTCTGTGGAGAGAACAGTCCAGAAATGTAACAGCAGCACCTTTGCTTCAGGGCAAATGTTCTTGTTGTGTGAACAGTAAACTAATATTTTAGTCGTCTCACTTTTTTGGGCGAGAAGACACCAACTGTTCCTCCATCTTCTTTAACAGAAACACCCATCTCTGCCAGCAGTGACTCCCTGTCACAACAGAAGAGGGAGAGTAGGAGTTACACACTTGCTCTAGAGTAAAACACTGCACAAGGCTGCAGCAAATATTAGCAAGTCAGGCCTTAAATTACACGGAAGTACACAAACTGTGAAATGTGCAGGTGAAGAGAATAGGAACATATGTTTCAGAAGAGAATAACAACATCATTTTGTAAATATGCTCAACAGTGTCTTTCTAAAATTGATGTCTTTCTTAAACAGTGTCTTTCACACAATGACAATGACACACCCAACATATTTCAGCTTATGGTTGGGTAACAGGTTGTCATAGGCAAATGAAATTTGGCACACATGTGTAAGGTACCAAGACTTAAATACAAGTTAATTGGATCACGTTTCCAAAATCAACAGTAAGTCTGGAATAGGCAAAAAAAAAAAAAATATATATATATAAATATATAAGCATTTTTTGCTTCTGTCATACTTTAAAAACTCCTCCTAGAGAGTTTACCCGTTCTTTTACAGACAGCCTCATTCTTATCTTAAGACATATGGGATGTTGAATTGTGAAAATTGCTTTATTGACTTTGTTGAAGAGCCCATATCATCATTTTGAAAAGTTAATATATTAGTAAAGGTTAATAGGTTTTTGAAATTTCCAACAACAGGTTGAAAAGCATCCTTGTAATCCTTTATTTTTACCGGATTTTTAAACAAATTATTTTACCAATCGTTCCTATGAAAACTCCTCCTCTATGAGACAAAACCTGTGATGATTGGCTGTTCGAACCGTCTGCTCTCATTGGATACTGCGTGTCATATGCATCTCCGAAGTGGACATCTAACAACAAATATTACTCATATATTATGTAAAAAAAGCATTAAAAGTCAACAATACCATGACTTTGCAGAAATTGAGAACTAAAACCAGGAGCTGAGGATAAAGTACAGAGTTTTATTTTGTAAAAAAACGAATTAAATTTATCACACACACAGGTTCTAGTCAGACTCACTTTTGAACATCGAACAGCATTGCATTGTTTAAACCACAAAACAGATGATGCATGACAGGGAACACCGGTGAATGATGAAATGATCAATGTACAGACGTGATAAAATAAAGGGGACATGGGAAGTGGGGAGGAAACAACAAATTGGAGAGGGTGAATGACAAAGGTAAAAAGGACAAACGGCCGCTGTAACAGCTGAGGAAGGCAGGGAGACCGCCGTGGAAGGCCCAGCGCGCAATAATACATAAACAAAACCCCAGGAAGAAGTCCTGCGTGTTTAACAAAACCTGCGTCCGAGGAGGACGAGGGCTCAGGGGCTGATGACTGGAGCAGGCTTCCTATCAGTGGTAAACATGTTTTTGTAAGTGTGGTGTAATTTTTGATCAAATCTATGTAGGTGCAAAAGTGGAAACTGCAGTAGGTTGGCACTGAGAGTAGGAGGAGCTTTGATTTAAACTATTAATGGATGACTCGTCTGCGGTAGGAGGGGTGTAGTATTGTGTGACGTAACACTTTTGAGATAAAGATTTGAGTTTATTTATTTCCGAGGTTGAGGTCCATAAAACACCCCGCATCCCGAAGCTGCTCATGACAGCAGTGGAGGAGTGTTTTTACCTCTCTTGACGGATTGCCTCGGTTTTCCTGAGCTTCTCTTCCCATGTTTCATTCAGCTCTGCGATGATCTTCTCAGTTTCCTATTAAAGACACAGAATGACGAACTGATCTTCCATCGATTCTCCTTAGTGTTTGCACAACATCTTAACTATTACAAGTAGTGTTTGTATTAATGCTAAACAATATAAAAATGGCAACATCTCTTACGGTAGAAATAGATGAATAAGTCTAATACTAAGCGTAAATACATTTCCACACAACTGTATCCACTTCACATGCACACCTTAATTGAACCTTGATGTTTACATCATGCAAAAACAAAATCTTGTGAGTGTGTGCCGTAAATGAACTGTTTTCATGTGTACCATGAGCCGCTCTGCTGCCTCTTCTTTGCTGATTGTCTCAGTAGGGCCAGCAGGCATCACCCCCTCCATTGATGCGTCAGAGGTAGACTGTGTGTAAGAGAGTGAGGGCTGTTGGAGTTCACCAGATGCCCTTCCTAACGCCAAACAACCCGTTTCAGACCCTGCGAGAGATGGTTATTTACATATTATTCTATTCAGAATTTTTGTTCTGCATTTAGCCGAAGTCCATGTGTCCTGAAATTCTGGAAGAAACAAAATCGGAATTTTATTTAGTTGCGTGACAAAATAAAGTTGAGCAATCACAAACCCAACGGTATCAAAATATGGGTTATCAGAAGAGTGAGCCACGCCCCTGTTCCATTTTTCACCTACCCCTTCCCCTTAACCCTTTCCTTCAACTTTGTGCATTCATATGAGGTGAAGGGGTGTTCCGATTCTCTTTTGAATGAGAGGCAATGGCCTCTACAGAAATACATTTTTCCTCACACAATATCTAATTCATCAACACTAATTCATGTTTTAATAAAAGGTTAGCTCCACATGTGTCATTTCTCAGTCTTCCATCTCTTTCCCTGCTTCACTTACTGTCTTTAAACCAGTCCATAAATATGGCAAATATAAGGGCTGAGAAAATTACTAATTAATTACAAAAAACAAAGTATAATCTTGTAATTGCCACGTTTAAAAAACGCTAAGCAAATATGTTAAAATGATAGGCAAAGTAAATATGTATCTAATATTTTGTTAAGTGGAGTTCCAGAAAAAAAAAGTAAAGTTTGTAAAGAGCTTTGGCTTATAACCAAATATTTTATAAAATTTCAACCAATTTTTTTAACCCTTTTGAAAATCAATCTAAAGATGACAAAAAAACGTGTCATTCAGAAATTTCCTGTAAGTTCGGGGCTTGTATTAAAGTTTGAACATACATGGAACACATATGTTTCATTTGGAGGTCTATTACAAAACTTTGTGATTTCATGGCAAAAAGTTGAGGGCAGGTAAATATAACGGGGCAGCAAAAGCTAGACGTGCCACAGGGGTGCGACACCAGTACCACAGATGTTACCACAGGCCAACATCACTCCGTAATCCTTGTCAGAGAGCAAGATGTCGAGTCGCCATCGTTTGTGTACTATATTATATGGCAATATATTATAACGTGAGAGGTGGAAGGGATTTGTGAACTGCAAATTCATATTTGAGGGAGTATTTTGTAGGGTAGCATCTCATAATGATGATTGATTCTGAAAGGAAACTAAACGTTTTCTGAAAAATGTAGTGGGGTGTGTTCATTTATTAGGACCAGTCCAACATTACCAACACCCAGAACTTAGCCGGATAAATGCTTCTGCAAAATATTTCAGGTGTGGAAAGTGGCCTATTAAAATTCCATTACCATTCCAGGTTTTCTGTACACCGTGCCAGTTTATCCAGAGAAGAAATAACTTCCAGAACTGTTAGCTTTGAATTTCCAAAGCCTTAGAGTGAGGATGTACCTGAGGCAACGATGAGGTTGCTGAGACCCTGAGACAGCAGCAGCTCTTTGAGTCGGTTCACTTCGTCCTTCAGTTCTCGGACCAGACGGGCGTTTGGATCCTCATTCACTACAGCGTTGCACTTGATCTGCTTCGCTCGGTCTGCATACCTGCATCCAGAGACACTGGTCACTACAAAAACCTCAGATGCTGCAGTTGTTTCTCAAGCTTTTTATGGTCTTCAATCTGAAATTGGCTTTTTTCAATGATGGAATCCGCACATTTTCGAGATTATCTAGACACACGGTTGATTCTTACGGTTGAACCCATATGTGTTGCTAGGGATGTTTTCAGCCACTTCAGGGTCATTTTGAGCCTAAATTTCTCTCAAAATCACTAATTTTTATCAAATTTTACAAGCATTTTAGAAAATGTTTTGAAATGTTTCAAAAACTGAAAAATGCTACCTGAGCAAATGTACTATATTTTCGTGTTGTTTGTGGCTGTTTACAGTCACTAAATTAAACTGCTGTAAAAATCGATCAGATCAATATTTTTTCCCATTATTTAGCATAAATCTCTCTATCTGCCTCAAAATTGTAATCATCAGTGAATTGTCCCCTTCCCCAACAGGAATGACCACCAACAATCAAGATGGCATGATTATTTATCATGGCATTGCAGTAAAAAGTCGCTATAATGGAAGTCAAGGTTGCAAATAAAAAAAAAGAAAATCTAGTGCTACACAAAAATAAAACAAATCCACCAATAACAATGTTGTTACCAATGTTTGATATCTCCAAGACTTTGTTAAAAGATTAAATATATATATTTCTCATACTTTTTTTCTCCTGAAATCAGTGACATCATGTAAAATCTTGGCGATTAAAGGGAAAAAATATATTGCATATTTTCAGCAGTTCCTGTCAACAGCCACAAACAACACTAAAAGAAAAGTGAATTTTGAGCATGGCCAGAGCAAAAAGAGAGTAGTAGTTCCTTTGCTGTCACCCAATTGTGCATATCTCTGCGCGGGGGTGGAACCTGCTTCAAAGCAAAGTAACAGAGCATTTTCAAGTGAAATACTGTTTACACATTAAATTCAGGTGGCGACTCTCCGCTCTCAGTCAATGCAAGAGACTCAGCATTTCCAGCAAAACAACCAGTTGTCAACTTTAACATACTACACCGACAAACAACTGAAAATACGATCGAGGAGACCGTTTCTTTTACTCTAAATTTAGTGGCAGAAACAGTACAGGAATTTCTTTCTGGGATAAAAAGTTATAAAATTTCTGAATGATTGAAGATTGTTGCAATTAGAATAAATTTTGCCATCCAATTGTTAGCACAAGCTAGAACACGGAAGACTGCTACTTTTTCAGGTTGGTTGTGAAAGAGCTGTGGGTTCATTGAGAACAGTCATCATTTCAGCTTTGGTATTAATCAGAATTTTAATATGTGACTGTGGAAAAAAAAACAGATAATCAATAGCGTGCACTTCACAGAAAAGCTACCATTTATATCCTGCCATTGATTGTTTGGGGTCTCATTATGCCGTTAAAACTGTAGCTATTGATTTCCCCTTTTGAAGTCTCCAACACCAGTTTGGAAAAACCTTTGATTCATAATACAAAAAAAAAACTGTAGGAAATGCTTTAATTCTACATTTACATTTACGTATTTTTATTTTATCCAAAGCGACTTACATTGGGAGTAAACATCAAGCAGTTTGGTACAAAGTGGATTGATCAGAAGACATACACATAGAACACTTTCAAGCTAGCACAGAAAATGAATTCAAATCAGTGCTTCAGAGGGTTTTTTTTTTAGTTAGTTAAGTTAGTTAGTAAGTGCTTAAGTGAAGTTAGTAAGTAAGTAGGTTAAGTTAGTAAGTGCTCTCGAAAGAGTAGAGTTTTTAGCTGCTTTTTGAAGGTGTAAAGAGATTCAGCTTTCCGTAATGGGACAGCAATGGAATTCCACCAGCCAGGAACTGTGAAGGAGAAGGTCCTGGTGAGAGATTTTTTGCCGCTCTGAGATGGGACCACGAGACGCTGGTCATTTTCTGAACGGAGGCATCTGGAGGGGACGTAGAGCTGGAGGAGTTCGTGGAGGTATGAAGGAGCGGAGCCTGTGACTGTCCTGTATGCCAGCGTCAATGATTTGAACTTGATTCGAGCCTCAATGGGAAGCCAGTGGAGAGAGATGAGGAGAGGGGTGACGTGTGCTCTTCTTGGTTCCTTGAAGATCAGTCGAGCTGCCGAGTTCTGTATCATCTGAATCGGTTGAATGTTCTGTAAGGAGATGTCTGATCTTTCTGATGTTGAACGGGGCAAATCTGCAAGATCGAGCAGTTTTAGCAATGTGTTCCTTGAATATCGGTTCCTCATCGAAGATCACTCCAAGGCTACGGACAGAGGTGGATGGAGAGATAGTCACGACCCTATTTGTATGGTGAAGTCATGCTGGACAGTGGAGTTTGCAGCGATAACCATCAGTTCAGTCTTTGCCTTTGATGTAGGTAGAGAAGAGTAGGGGACCAAGAACTGAGCCCTGTGGAACTCCTGTGAGCAGCTGCAAAATTCTAGCAATCTTATCTTGTTATACCTGGATCTGAAGCTTTTACCTGAGAGTACTGAGTGTTTCTTCATAGTTGATATCCGCTGGGCTAAGAGCAGCAATCATGGCAGTACGAGAGTTTCCCCCTTTAAGCACAAACACATTAAATCGTTGCACGTAGTTGGACTCCATAATTCTCATTTCACTACAAAATGTAAACAATGACAGTGGGTTAGAGGTGGCAAACCCGGGTGCAGAGCTGTGTCAGACTTGATGGAAAAGATAAAGGCGGTATACCGTAAAAACATACAGGTGTTTTTTTTTTTTTAAACAATATTAATTTCCATATACCCCTATACGGTGGCTGTGGGTGTACAAAGTGGCATGAACACAGAAGTGCGGAACGCAGCGCCACAGGACATTGTTTGAGAGAGGGAATGTTTTGCAGTGGTACCAAACACAATGTATGCGGCTGCATGAGAGCAGTGAAACATCACCAACACTGAAGAACGTCCGAAAAGTGGCGGATCGTTTTCGGTTGTGTGGAAATACTTTGGCTTTAAAAAAAATTCTGATGCTGATCAAACAACCATCATCTCTAACGTTTAGTGTTGTGGGGCTAAAGTTGTAGCTGCAGGAGGCAAAACAAGCAATTTGTTTAATATTGAGAATGTTTCCCAAAGTGTTCCCATGTTTTGCATTTACCTGTGTCAATACTGTTTATTGTTCCCTAGTGAAAAGATAGAGAAGTTTGCCGTTCCAGGGCACATGCTGTTTACATTGAAGCCAGCTTATAGATCTTTTCAAGTTGCAATTGTGACTGCAGCAGTCATGCGTTCTGATTTCTTCATCTCATTACAATTTTGATGAGTGTTCTTTGTGACCAGCAATCTGGTCATATTAAGTCAATTTCTCTACATGATTAGGACATGGAGTTAACACCTAGTCATGCAAGAAAAAAAATACAGTCAAAAAATACTAACACTGAAATGTTGAAAGATGCCATGATACAGTTTTTGGTCATTCGTCAAGCTTGTTTTGGTTCCTGAGAACTTACCTAGATTTTCTCTCAGTAGCCATGTGAGAACTGAATCCCTGTAGGGGATGAAATCAGAGCGTCGCTTCTTTGAGCCCTGCTGTGGAGGGGAATCACATTGTTAGTGCTAAACAAAAAATTCAACACTGAGTCAAACGCTACTTGAACAAAACTCAAACAACAGTGAAAACAGCAGAGCCAGGAGTCTATTGTTGGTAATGAGAAGTTCAGCAGAAGTTCTTACCATGTCTGCCAGTGCTGAGATGACCTTTCCCAGTGTCGTCAGAGATTTATTAATGTTAGCTCCTTCCTAAAAATACAAAAAAAAAAAAAAAAAAACAGGTAACTCAAAAATAAACTTTTTGGATATTTTAAAGTAAGATGTTAAAAATTAATGTAAACAATTTCAATTCAAAATATGATTGTTTATTAACTTTTTTTGTTTAATTTGTAACGTGGCGTGATTTTTTCACGTAAACACATCCACAGAAAAACATGAATATCCTCCAAATTAACTGTTAGCTTGAATACAATATTTCATGCCAAAAGGAAACCTAAATAACTTAAAAAACTCATTGTGAAAACCTATAAAAACCATATGACTTCAACAAAGGACGAGGAACAAACTAAACTAACTGAACCAATGACCAGGATTGTGTCGCAGGGAAACATAATGAGTGAATCATCTGATGGACCTCCGATCACATGACCAAGGTAGAAGTAAATACATGGGGGGAACTATGAAATTGGCGAAAAGGCAGAAAATTAAGGCATTAATATAACAGACTAGTCTTTCTTGGTCTTATTCATACCTCTTAGCACATTAAACACACAGAAATAAAAACACATTTTGGCTATAACGTTAATGCAACATTACAATAATGTAATTAAAAGATGTACAAGACAAGTACAAGACAAATAAACTATTTAAATTCAAAATCTGATTGTTTATTGGTAACTTTTAATTTTCTCTGAACCAAATACTGTTGTAAAATATTTTATATCAACTGTGTAAAAGCTAACAGCCAAACATGTAACATGAACAGACAGTAAACAGTAAAAGTAACAAAAAAAATTTGGTAATGCTTTTCTTTGCCCCCACTCATCACTCTAAAGTCCACCATTCGTTATCACCATCACTGTTCCAGTGCAACATTGCCCCCACATTAGTAATACCGTAATAGCCAGTAACATTGTCACATTACTAATAATAGCCAGTAACATTGTCACCACATTACTAATAATAGCCAGTAACATTGTCACTACATTACTAATAATAGCCAGTAACATTGTCACTACATTACTAATAATAGCCAGTAACATTGTCACTACATTACTAATAATAGCCAGTAACATTGTCACTACATTACTAATAATAGCTAGTAACATTGTCACTACATTACTAATAATAGCTAGTAACATTGTCACTACATAATAATAATAGCTAGTAACATTGTCACTACATTACTAATAATAGCCAGTAACATTGTCACTACATTACTAATATAGCCAGTAACATTGTCACTACATTACTAATAATAGCCAGTAACATTGTCACTACATTACTAATAATAGCCAGTAACATTGTCACTACATTACTAATAATAGCTAGTAACATTGTCACTACATTACTAATAATAGCTAGTAACATTGTCACTACATTACTAATAATAGCCAGTAACATTGTCACTACATTACTAATAATAGCTAGTAACATTGTCACTACATTACTAATAATAGCCAGTAACATTGTCAAAACATTACTAATAATAGCCAGTAACATTGTCACTACATTACTAATAATAGCTAGTAACATTGTCACTACATTACTAATAATAGCCAGTAACATCGCCACTACATTACTAATAATAGCTAGTAACATTGTCACTACATTACTAATAATAGCCAGTAACATTGTCACTACATTACTATTAATAGCCAGTAACATTGTCACTACATTACTAATAATAGCTAGTAACATTGTCACTACATTACTAATACTAGCCAGTAACATTGTCACTACATTACTAATAATAGCTAGTAACATAGCCAGTAACATTGTCACTACATTACTAATAATAGCTAGTAACATTGTCACTACATTACTAATAGCCAGTAACATTGTCACTACATTACTAATAATAGCCAGTAACATTTTCACTACATTACTAATAATAGCCAGTAACATTGTCACTACATTACTAATAATAGCTAGTAACATTGTCACTACATTACTAATAATAGTCAGTAACATTGTCACGACATTACTAATAATAGCCAGTAACATTGTCACTACATTACTAATAATAGCCAGTAACTTGTCACTACATTACTAATAATAGCTAGTAACATTGTCACTACATTACTAATAATAGCCAGTAACATTGTCACTACATTACTAATAATAGCCAGTAAACATTGTCACTACATTACTAATAATAGCTAGTAACATTGTCACTACATTACTAACAATAGCCAGTAACATTGTCACTACATTACTAATAATAGCCAGTAACATTGTCACTACATTACTAATAATAGCCAGTAACATTCTCACTACATTACTAATAATAGCCAGTAGCATTGTCACTACATTACTAATAATAGCTAGTAACATTGTCACTACATTACTAATAATAGCTAGTAAGATTGCCCCCACATTAGTAATAATACAGTGGTTCGCAAACTTTTTTAGTCGAGCCCCCCTTTAAACCTTTAAAAGAATCTGGGCACCCTCAGATGTAAAATAATACTTATTTAATAATTAATTCATAATTTTTTTTAGTGTAAAATAAATGTAACTACTCCTTAATGTTAAATAACTCATTATTTATAGTTTATTCAAGTGACAATTCGGTTGCATGGTGTTAAGATATGATCCTTATGCGCTCTTACCTGGTTAGCAACACTACCCAATTGCAGAACACGTTACTTACGTTTGTTATCTCGTATGTACATGTGTGAGATGTACCGTTGAGAGATGATTTGAGTTTGAGTTTATTAAAGAAGAGTTTTAGTCATTGAGAGAGAGAGAGAGAGAGAGAGAGAGCGCTCATCTGTGCACCTGACGTCAACACACGGAAACAATTGTAAGCTTGCTGTTCTAATATAAATCCTTTTGATTTTTGTCAGCTTATGAAAACCCACATAACTCCATTAATGAAGGATCAAACTGTCCAAGTTTGTGAAACTGTCCAAGTGAATGTTTAGCGGAAAAAAACCCTCACAGACTGAAGACGATGTTATCGTCAGGCTCAAGAAACATTGCAGATAAACTATTAGCTGTGCCCATTTCACATCTTGAAATGTATTTTAGCGTGAGAAATCGGGTTTGTAGCGTGAGAGATCACTCAAATACGAGAGTCTGATGTTCAATGTGTGAGAAACGGCAGCTCTGTAGGGGGATGCGGAAGCACCGCTGCGGCTACCGTAGCCAAAGGCATTGTGGGAAATGTATTTTTTTTTCATTTTCGTTACGACCGCGCTATGGCAGAGATGGGCGATGACGTCAGCACCGGGTGTACAAATATGGCCGCAGCTTTGGCCTTGCTCCGGAGCTCCGGAGCTCTTACGCATCTCATACGGCCGTGACCGGACTTCGCGGCGCTCTGCATTCCCTCGATAAGACGCACCAACTTTTCCCCCTCAGTTTTGGGGGAGAAAAAGTGAGTCTTATGAGCCGAAAAATACGGTAATTTATTTTTCTCAGTTTTTATTTTGCTTTTTTTGTCAATTGTTTTTACATTTTGAGGTTGTCGACCTTTTCTTGAACGTACATTGTAATATGGAAGATATGTTGTACTTATCAAAAAAAAAAAAGACAGCATGAAACAAAATGAGGGAATCATGTGATGGGACTCTGATCACATGACCAAGGCGGAAGTAAACACACGGAAGGGACTATGAAAAGAGGAAAAAGCCAAAAAACAAAGGCATTAATATAACAGACTGTGACAAACAGTTGCCGTAATGTAAGCAGGATTATTTTGTAGCATTTGCATAATAATGGCAGAAGTAATGACCTTATTGTGCTCCTTGAAGCGCCACACCATGTATGTTTTAATAATGCAACACATTGTACAGCAAGTTACAACAGTTTTGCTTAGAGGTCACCATGTAGTCCTGCACCGACTTCACCAAAAACGTTCATAGCTCCCATAGTTCTCAAACGACATCAAAGAAAAGACACTTTACAGTTTTTTTGATTATTATTTATTTAGGGCAAACTACCTTCAGTCTCATGCCCTTGGCTCCCGAGGAATCCGCTCTCTCGCTTCCTGCCAGATCTACCAAGCTGATCTTGCTCACCTGTGGAGGAGAGAAGCTAGAGTGAAGTAAACAGAAAGCACTATATTCTCTCTCGAAGTCTCTCGTACTGACCTTCTCAGTGTCCAAGTTGGTCATGTGATCATGTCGCCGCTGTGTAAAAAGGATGGTGAAGACGGCGTGTGAGCGACTGCTTGTTTCGTTCATATTGGTGGCCGCTACCGTTCTTCAGAATGTGCAAAAACACACAATTAGTTCAAACCGCGAAAATTCAGCACAAATGTATCTATGAGGGTTTCACAATGTCAAATTGAAGACCTTTTTAAGACCAATGAGAATCAAACTTAAGACCTATTCTTAACTCACAAACTTCAATAATTTGTATGGGCTCGAGCACCAAAGATACACAAGACCCTGTTGTAATTGGTCAAAGTTTTGTGGTTTCATAGCTTTCTGTGATTGTTCAGGGGATAAAGGTGCTCGAAAAGTCACAGAATTTTGCACACACATCAGAACTGGTCCGACTGGGGTTCGGATGAGGTGTGGAAATGTGGGTGTGGAAAAATGGCTAAATGGCGCCACCAAAAGGGTTTCAGCTTATGGTTCGAACAGTTTTTCGTAAACAAATAAATTCTACATACTTGTGTAGGGTACTAAGACTTAAATATAAGCAAATATGGATTGGGGTTGCAAAAACGATAAGAAGTTGGTCATTTCGCAAAAACCTCTAAAAATGACCACTACTTCTAGAGATTTTATCTGTTCGTCTCCAATCTCCTTCAGTTTTATCTTAAGATACATGGAATGTTAAATTGTGAAGCTTTTTCAACTTTTTTAAATGATGTGCGCAAAACGGCCGTTGAAATCTCAATTTCACCATAAACAAGAAGTTGTTAATAACTCAACCATGCAATGTCTGATCTTTCCATCTCTGAACAAACGTATATAGCAACCTACGGTGTCCGTTATAGCGTCTACCATCTAGTAGCACATGCATTCTCCCATTTTATGCTGTTTTGTGCTGCATGGACATGTTTAAAATTGTTGCAATAGGTATGTATGGGACCAAGACCTATAACAAAGTACATTTAAGCGAGTTTCCAAAACTGACAGGAAGTCAGATTTTAAATGACCCCCAATTCAAATGATATTACAAAGGCCTCTGTAACATTTGTAACATTGTAAAGCTTTAGTTATAGCACCACCAGGTGCACACAAAATGTAAAATTCATACAGCACTTATTTTGCCAGTGTAGACACGTGCCACCTGGGGTCATGACACATTACGGTGTTGTTTACATTATAGGTCATAGCACATAGTCAAACTGGCCACTGAGGGGTGATTGCACCAGAGGTGCGAGAGACCCTTGACAACTTCTTGCAGCTTTAATTTTTTTTAATATTTGATTTTATATTTATTTTATTTTTATAAAATATAAATCATGAAAAAATATTTATGAAATACATAAAAATGCAAACTTGCAAAATGCAGCTTTTCAGATGTGTATTTGTTACACGAAAAATTATTGTTTTCATTTATAGAGAAAAACAATTTTTAAAAAATTGAAAATGACAAAAATCACTTATTTGTGGTTGCAATGGCAGCTATCTTTGTTAACCAAATCTGTCTCAAGCACTTGATTTGAACAGTGAACTTAATTACATTTTAGTCTTTTTAAGGCCTAAAATGTGGGCTTTTAAATATTAGCTAGAAATGCTTAAATATTGTATAATTTTTGTGCACTTTTAAAGATACTTTTTTTGGTGTCAACTAAGACAGTAAACATATGCTAACTTCACGAAGCAACTTACAGTTAATGAATCCACTGCATTAATACCTTGCTTTGTTGCCAGTGTCCATGAGATCGGCGATATCGCTGTAGTTGGTAACAGCCATTTTGGAGAGATCCTCTACATATGGACCCATGATGGGGTGCTCTCGGACCCTCAACGCACCCCTGCTTTTCGGGTTCAACAAGTCTCGAACACGTTCACAGTAAATCTCCATATAGGACACCTAAAAATTTTTACAAAAAATTATCAAATTATTAATTACTTCATAACCTTTTGCCAACATTTTCTATTTTATGGAAAAAAAAATAAACTGATTCAAAAGACAAGCCATTCAAAGCTGTATTGATATAGAACTAGCTCTCAATAGTAACTTCTAGTTAGCAAGAGCAATTACAATATTTTCTTTTTAGCTTTGAAGACATGATCATATGAAATAATTATGAAGAAATTTATGAAGTAATAATGAAGAATATAACGTGAAAAAAATTGTTGATTTATATAGAATTGTTCTATTACCAAGTCCCGCCCAAGGAGAACAGACCAGCCAATCACTGTCGAGCATAGCTTCATAGCACTTGGACATTAGCCATGCTTGATGCAAAGATACCAATAAAAAAAAAATAAAATAAAAAAAACTTTTTCCATCCAATAAGTCCAAGAGAACAAAATAGACACTTCCTGATAAAATGGCTCCAAATATCAAAAGAAGATTGGAAGTTGTAGCATTAGGAGATGGCGAATTATTCCGAACTACTTTAATAAATTACAATGACCAAAACAACATTTCAGAAATTGTGAAATGTTAATCGATCTGTTGGTTATGCCACTAATGTCTCCCCATTGGGCCCCAGTTCCGACAGAAAAATGTAATGCATTTGTGTGACAATCATGTCTACAGGATCATTATCGCCTGTTCTGCTTTCCACCTTCAGCTCCACGATTTGCATATTCTAAGAGACTTTATGTATTTTTAATAATGAATTGTGCAGCAGAGACTTTGAGGGAGATATTTTATTGCATGCTGTCTGGTAGAGTTGACATGCTCCATCCTTATTGGTTACAGTTGGAATGTTCCATTCAGAAAGAGAGAAGTGGTATTTAAATATTCATGATATGACACCGTTTTGTAAATTTGTGATTCCTAAAACATGTATTTAGACAAATATGTATGTTGTCTTTTCACATTATGTAGTCGGTTAAATTGGTTTAAATCCTGATTGGCATATTTAAGGGCCTGGTTTCAGTGCCCTTGAAAGGCACAGCGAGGAAAGAGGAGAGATGTATTGCTGTCTCCCTAAAATATGCTCTTGAACCTGGATTTTGCTTGAGCTCAAATTAAACCTTCCTCTTTTGAGAGAAATACATCTGACTGCGTCTTGTTAGTTTATTTTGAAGCCATCACCGTTTCATTTATTTTCAGCACTGGTTTATTTATGTTTTTGAGCTCAAGTGTTTTGTTTGTGGACTTTCTGTTTATTTGCGGTTTTATGTCAGTTTTGTTTGTTTGATCACTTGGTGGCATGTTTTTTGCAGAAATCTTGTGTACTGGCCTCTTTCTGCATACAGATCCACCTCGACAATTGCCATTTATTCTGTAAATGTATTTCCATCGTAGTTTATGCACATTTTTTGTTTATCCTACTCAGTTGTGCCCATTACATTTTTATGGACATTTTCAAAATTATTGCCCATTTTTTAAAATCTGATTTTCCAAAATGCGCATAAAAATAATTGGATGGAAACACGCCTATTATTAAACAAGGTTTCTCGGTTCAACCTTCTAAATAAGTTCTACCTTATTTCTACAGCAAAAAATAAAAATAATAAATAAATATGCATCTTTCTTTTAATTATTTTTAACTGGCAACCACCATCTCTGCTCAGCTTTTCCTGAATTGTACACATTTCCTGAAGAGTACAATTGACACTTTCTTTTAATCTGTAAAAATTGTAATAGGCCTACATTGCAAACCAGATGTTTGCAACATTTCAGACAAATCTGTCAATTTTTGATCCCTTACCAAATATTTATTTGAATTAAGGCCCCAAAAATCTGACTGACCTTAAAGATCTTTGCAAGAAAACATGAAACTAGTCCCACAATAACCGGTGAACTAAATAACAATTTGCCCTGTAGGAATGTTCTTGAATAAAAAAACGTACACAACTAAATCTCAAAAACAAGTCAACTTTAACAAAGAGAAAGAAAAACACACCTCGACAGAGAAGGACAGGTCGGGGTCAGCGTTCTCTGCTGTCTGTCTGAACAAATCCTCACACATCTGTGAGGAAACACAGTGATGAAGAGGAATAAGCACGTACGAAGAGAAGAGTACCTTTGCCTAAAGCACAACTATTATATTTAGCAGAACTGGATAAGTTTGCATAAGTGGGTATTATGAGTGTTGGGCACCTGTGGAATGATGCCTTGCTGCCCTGGATCCTGTTTTCCCATCATTGTGTAGGACTTTCCTGCTCCGGTTTGTCCGTACGCAAAGATACAGACGTTATAGCCCTCGAAAGCATGAAGCAACATCTCCTCCCCAATGTCCTGATACACCTTCCTCTGAGAAGCAAACAAAGGATCTTCTTCCTGAAACACAGCCAAACATAAAAGTCTGTGGGAGTTTTCTGTTCGTACACTGTAACTTTTGAGGGTTGCGTTTGGTGTAATCGTGCAAAATCCATCACGACCAGCGCCATCACAAACCAGAAACTCAAAAAAACCTCAAACCTATTTGCAATCCACATTGATGAAGCAGATCTACAAGAGATTTGAACTCAACCTCTGCTCTGCACAAGTGCCCTCAAAAAAGTGGAAGTGAAACTTTAGACATGGAAGCTCAGGCTCGATCTGGACGCAGGCAAAAATCACTGGAATAATGCTGGGTACTGCTTAAGGGTTTTAACACCTGGGATTGAGTTAAGCGGGAGCTGAGGCAAACAAAAGAACTAACTGTAGTAAATGCCAAGCTTAAGGATGGCACCCATAGTTTTTGAAGAAACTTCTGCCCAAAAAATATTCAATAGCCTGAATAAAATAGAGAATGTACACAATTAATTATAGAATAAAAGATGAATCAGTCAGAATCTGAATGTGGAATTTCAACTGAGGTCACAGATGAGACAATGCCACTCGACTTTGAGGGCATAGCATCTCCATCACCTTTCTCCTCCTGTGCTTTGGTCTCCACTCCTCTGCTCTTTGTTCTTGTCAGAGTTTTATGTTCCAGTGTCTTAAGCCTTTTGCAGAAAACATCCAGAACTGAGTTTCTTTGGCTGTTCCTTCTTCACCTTGATCTGTCTTATATGGCCCAGCAGAACTGAAAATTTATGCGCTTTTTTTTTTTTACTCACGAACACACACTCACCAACGTGATATTTAAAATTCTGTCCACTGCGCAAACAATTTCTATCTCACCTAAGCTTGCTGCGAGAGATTTCAGATATCAAGTGAGAATAGCAATAACTGATACGACCATCCCGTAGCTTTTGGTACGCAACAAAAACGTCCATAACCAATCAGTTCTACCAATATACGCCATTTTTACAATGGAGAATCAAAAGTAACACAAATTCAAATGCAATTCTACATATTTCATAGTTTCTACAAAATCTGAGAGTTAGCAAAAAAAAAAAAAACACACACAGTACAGTAAAATGATTGATTTTGGGTTTTCGAATGTAATTTGTTCATGGTTATTGCGTTTTTAGCTAAAAGTAACCAAATGACCCTGTGTTCTGAGTAATATTACTCATAAGAATGTAGAAAAACAAGTTGAGAAAATGAGCTTTTTGTAGTGTCTGAAACTCACCGTATTGTGCGACCAATAGGAATAGTCAAAGGTGAAGTTCTTGGGGGCCTCTTTGGGTTGTTTGGGATTGATGATACCTATGAAGCAGACATCATTTTAGAGTTGTAGGTGCAACTTTCTTAGAGTCTTAAAACGAAGTGGCCATTTTCAGATGTGTGCCATCCATACCAAATAAGTTGTTCAATAAATGTAAAAATATATATATATGCATTGCATTGAGATTTATTCAGCAAATGTGTTTCAAATAAAGTTTGGCATCACATCAAGGTTTTTTAATGCAATATTACAAAATGCGCACAAAAAAAGGTGGATGAAAATGCATATTGTTTCATTCTCTAATCTCCAGCACTCGTGATCTCTTTCTCAGTTCCACTTCATCTATTACTCCTCCTCTCCTGTCTTCTCTTGTTGGCTTACATGCCTCCCCCTTCCTCTCATACCTCTGTCTGTCTGTCTGTCTGTAGAATCTGCGGTGCTGGCAGTCTGATGCGTTGTTAGCATTAGCACTGACGGCAGTACAAACACAGGGCTGTATATGTTGGCATAAGGAGCAGAGTGCTATTGTTAGCTTTATACTGTGAGGCCCGTCTCGATCACTGACTTTCTTTTACATTAATGTGGCCCTACAAGTTAAAAGAGAATTTTACCCAAAATAACATGCTAAGATTCCGAGGGAAAGCAAGAACTGCTCAAAATATCTTACTTCAATTTAGGTTGCTTTGGGCAAAAATGCCTGGCAAATGCACACACCTGTTACTCATGACTCACTTAGCCTTGGCTAAGATGTAGATGTAGGAGTCTGCTGTAAATAATGCATATTTTGTTCCGGTTATTTATTTTTATTTTGTTTCATGGCAACAATTCGAAAGCAAATGTTTATATTTAAATGCTTTGAGGGGTTCTTAACCTCTTAAGCCCTAAATTTTCCGAAAATCCTATACCTTCACTTTATAAGGCATTTCTCAGCTTTTACAAGGTCTAAACTGCAAATCTTGGTATCAAAATGAAGATAGGTTCTTGGGGAGTGGTGTGAATGAGTTAATTTGACAGTCAAGCACACTGGGTAAGAATTGAATTGGCCAAAAAATTAACTAAAAAAAAAAAAACAAAAAAAACTACATGTTTCCTCTAATATCTCCTTATTTTACTTGTAAACAAGCAAATAAACACAATCAATTGTAACCACTACATGTGAAGGACATCTGTAGCAAGTTTGGTGTCCATACTACAAGAAACTAATATTCTGTACAGGTTTTGATTGAACAAAGTTCAGGCGTAATCCAAAAGCTTGGCACAATAATTGAAACATGGAAAAAATCTTGTCCAAAGCTTCAGCTACGTTCATGGTCTTCTTTTCTTGCTGACGGGACATGATTTCAGCAAAAAAACTCCTGAAGAAACGCTGTAAAAGGGGTGTTGACGCCCCTTTAGCTGTCTTCATGCGCCATGCGTTAGCTCCCATTTATACCACTTCCAACCTTGTAATTTCCCCGTGTGCCCACCCCTCGACCGTCTGTCCAATCCGGGAGCTCTATACCTCGTTGGAAAGCTTTGAATCTGTAGAATCCAATGATATCCACCCTTTTGAGACAGGAAACTGAGGTGAAGAGGACTGCTTTTACGCACGGGGAGTGTTTCCATATTTGGTCATGTTATTCTTAGAAAAGAGATAAGGAAGAGACCCAAAATGGAGTTTGCGCAAAGTTATCGACCGGATATAACAACAAACGGACTATTATCGCTATGGAAATAACTTTGTTGAAAAAATGGCAAAGGTAAGACAAGATTTACACGCTTGCTTTGTTTTTACTGGCGTTTTTTCGTGGAACTTTCGCTCCCTGCTCTGAAATACTTCATGCAATGTAAATGAGTTGCATATCGCTGGATTCAGCTGGTTGTTAGCTTTCATTTGATGCCATGGTTTTGGTGTTTCCGTTTATATTGTGGATACATATCGCACATAAACAAAAACATAAATTACACTCCAGACATGTTGTTGTTTATTTGCATGGCGTTAGAGCTGTGGTTCACGGATATGAAATTGAATTAGATACGTTTTTAGAGGAGTTTCCGATGGGCACAACAGTATTTAATATGTGTGGGTTATTCTCAGGGTTAGTGAGCTATGAGCGAAAATGTAACACACAAGGGGGCAAGTCCCCGGTACAGGGGACTCTCGGGTTTAAGAGGTTAAAGGGTCAAGACACCCCTGAGAATCAGCAGGGGGCCTTCACACCTTCTGCAAAGTTCAGAGTGACAGAGTGTTTGTGCTTCAGGGAGCAGCATAAAAATAGAGGAGTGTTTCGATGCTTCTTGAGTTCGGTTATAAAGGCCTCTACACACCGGTCCAACAACACACCTTGAGAATCAATGGTAGCTCACCGAACGAGTGGTGCCAATGAAAAAGAGTCTCAGATTGCCGTATGGGATCTGTTTAGGAGAACAAAAAGTAAAAGCTGGCCTTTTGGTTGACATGAGTACGTCGTAAAAGACATTCATACATTTTTATAGCGACTTTGTACACATATTCTCCATTTTCTCCACATTTTTGTCAAACAGCTCCCAGTGATCAGTCACCAACAGTTTAAACCAGTCAACATCCAGGATTTTTTTTTGTTAGTGTTCTTTGATTTCTTCTCTGTAATCATCTTGTGTTTCCTTGGAGTGCAGAGTGGCGTTGTATCAATATACAGACAAACTTTCCTGGTTTCCAGTAAGGCAGACCAGGATGTTTATTCATATTTATAGTGTACACATTCAGGAAAACACTGTGATTGGATAGTTCTTAACTTTTTCTCCAGTGTATTAACCAGGCGATGTCAGTTTTGTTACCTCTAAGAAACAATGACGAGTACAGTGCAACATACAAATCCGTTTAAGACAGAACCATGACATCACAGTGTCAAATTTGACACCACAGTGTCAAAATGAAAAATTAACCCTTTTATTGTAGAAGATAAAGTAAATGGTTCAAGTTACAGTCTTCAGCATACAAAAAGCAATGTATGTGTTAGAAACCCTGCAACAACACTTTGAGAAACTGTCAAATATAAACTTAAAGAAGTTTTTAACAAGATTAAGATTTAAATTTAAGACCCATCAAAAGGTCTATTTAAGAACTTCAGATTTGCATCCAAATGGCGTAACTTCTGGTCATTTGTACACTTTTAAACATGAATGTGTGCCTTACACAAGGCTATAATGAAAATCCTTGATGTTATTACATTGTTTTTATTTAAAACTTAAATTTTTTTGTGATTTGTAATAACTTAGTTAGACCTATATGTATGTATACACTTATGACGCATACAACGATGGATTTAAAATGTTATGTTTTATAAAGGGTTTCATCTCTTGAGCAAATCCATTGTGACATGTTACTGTTATATGGTTAACAATGGTGCAATTTTGTTGTAAAACTAATCTCAATTACATTTTTGGACATAAGTGTATTTGTTACATGAAATCCAACATAAAACAATTGTTTTCATAATTCTAAAACCTTTGTAAATGACAAAAATTTATTTATTTATGGTTGCTATGGCAACCATCTTTGTTGAACAGCTCGCGTGGTGCACGCTGTGAAATCTGTCTCAAGCTTTAGGGTTGGGCGATTAATCAAGAGTAAGACCCTATAATCGATCAAATTTTACCAGGTTAAATTTTCAATAACTTTCTCTTCTACTGCGTGAAGTCACGTGACCCTGTTCCACTTCCTTTGATTATTTTAAAATCAATTATTGATACCTTCAAAAACCTCTCACTTGTAATATGTGAGCTAGGGCTGGGCAATATGGACCAAAAGTCATATCCCGAGATATTTAGGCTGAATATCGATATACGATATATATCCCGATATTTTTATCAAAAAGTGAGAGCAATTGTTTAGTCACAGTCAAACCCAAACATTTCACAAGTAGTTTTATTTAAACTGGCCGGATGAAACAATACACAGCTGTTCCCTTGTTTTTGGGAATAAAATATAAATATATTTGAATACGCAAATAAAATATAAAAATGTAAAGTTTGTATAATGCTGTACATTCATAAATTATTAAAATATTCAATGCTGTAAGCAACTTAGGCGATTGCATTCTTTTAAACTTTTTAAACAATATTTATAGTTTTACAATGTGTTACAACTAAATTTGACATCTACGCGGCATATAAGCAAAATAAAAATTAAAACTTTTTCACGAGTAAACATTTTATGTGAACTCTCATTGGCTTAGTCTGTGTAATCACGTGATTGAATGCGCGTTCACGCAAGAGGGGAGTCGGAATCTGCCGGGGAGTCGAAATATGGCACAACAACGGAACACCGCGGGAAAAAGAAGCTTGAAGGGAGCTTTGTGTCGGGGCTGGAGCTTTTGCGGGTTGCGGTTGGCTTGCAGCTGGGGCCTCGGCAGCGCGCAGTTTCACACACTCTTCATACTGCAGTTTGTGCCACTGTTTTAGATGGTGAAAAAGATTTGTAGTGCTTCCACCCCTGGCTGTAACTTCTTTATGGCACTCCCTACATATGACATGGTTTTGTTTCCCATCAGAAACTTTGAATCCGAACCATCTCCATATTACTGAGCCGCTACTTTTTTGTTTACCAACTAATTTCTCCGCATGCTCAGCAGATGTTGTTGCTTCCTCCATGTTTGTTGAAGAGTGCCGGCGGATTGTCTGCTCCAGAGTCCAGCCCCTCCCCTCTCTGTGCCTGAAAGAGGAGGGGCGTGGCCAGGGGCGCGCGAAGTAGTGCTGAGAGCTCCGGGTTAAAGCAGTTTGCTGGAGCAAGGCTCACAGCGCAGTTTGAACTACGCAGCCTATATCGATATATGCGATATGGTCAAATTTCATATCTCGTTTAAAAATATATCGATATATTTTTAATATCGATATATCGCCCAGCCCTAATGTGAGCATATTTCCTGTACAAAACTTGTCAGTGAACTATGAGGGGGAAAAACATTTATAAATAATCTAAAAAATCGTTCATTTATAGTAATAAAGATAAATCTTTCAGTTAATTGAGAATTTTATTTTAGGCCAAATTGCCCAGCCCCATCTCAAACACACAGAAAATTAAGACCTGTGAAAAATTATTGAAGACCTAGAAAAAAAATGTAATTAAATTAAAGCCTACAATTTGGGTTTTTACATTTTAAACTTTTTACCCTGTGCTGTGAGCATTTAGATCAATAAAATATTGAGCTGGTCACTGGTAACTTATTATTTTTGAGAATTAAATGCATGTTAAAATCGTGCATGGTGTGTAAAAACATTTCAGTCGTGTTAGTACCCTTGCCCTGGATACATACCTGCGCTAAATTTCAGGACTGGCCTCTGAAATTTACAAATTTCAGTAGTTGCTTTCTGTTTAAATCTCAGCTGGATCTAAAAATATTGAGGCGTAACTGCTGAGTGTAGTGTGTGAGCTGAGATTTCTGGGCAGAGCTCTGATATTGTGGCTTCGCCTGCGATCACACATTTTTCAGTTCATGGCCGGCTGCAAACGGCATGCAAACCATGCATTTCTTTATAATAATGCTGCCAGTGCTCCAAATAAAGAAAATGACCAAGTTAAATCATTTTTAAAACACAAAGTCTTGTTTTTACAATGTAGCAGTGCAGCAATATCCTATGATCCTATGCAGCTCACAACCCTTTATGTGGAAATATCCCAGAGAGCTTCCTGTGTTGCCATTTCCTCCTGTTGGAAGTTGTTTGTGCTCCATGCTTGTATGTGGATGTTACCCGGGGTTCCGTGGAAGTGAGTCCCAGCTAACAGAAGCACCAGAGACATGCCCGGTACGCAGTGTGCCCAGCCCTGCATTACTGCTTTGAAATTTGCATTTAAATTTAGTTTGAAATGCTGACATGAGCAATCTTTAGGCAGAAACTTCCAACACTTGATGTAGAACAGTTTCCATTGGAGAGCACTGGAGAGGCAGACGGCTTTGAGTGTGAACCAATGGCAGGATTTCAAAGCGCTTCAGGTTTGTGGTCTGCACCAGATGTGAGCTATTTCCCCCTCTTTCAATGGGTTGGTGGGTGGAGACAAGTATTTGTGGCAGTGATTGCAGTGGAATGGGGTTTTTCTCCTCCACAACTAAAGGTACAACACGCATGTTGTAGCTGAACAGTTACAATTCACTTTGTTTGATGATCTTGTGTAGTTTACTTTGTATCCCTATGCAAAGTTATTTTTAAAGTGTCTGTTGACAAACATCTTGATTTGTTGCTAAGCTAAGACCCATCAGCTAGTCATGATTGAGTATTCTGGGCAAGTTCATCAACACAAGACACTCAACACTTCCTCCATACAATTTGATGGACAAGTGATCTTTTTTTTTAGAAGACTAATTTCACACGTACACATTTGTCTCTTCTGGTTCTGGCATCGGAGTCTTAACTTAGTTCCAGTGTACACATTAGCAATGCTCAGAAGCAAGTCGTTTTGGTGTCAAAGGGCTCATATTATGCTCTTTTTACAGCATTTACAGTAAAAAGTCTGTTGGTGAAATGTCTGTGGGCTTCCAAGGATTTGTCTTTTTTAAAATGTTCTGATGTGTATACCGTAAACAAGATAGTTCACAATGTTCAGATATGTTTTGGAGGTAGTTTTGCTGGGAGCTCATGGGATCTTGAGGGCTAAAAAATGCCACTTTGTCAATATAATGCCCCCTATTTTGAAGCACTTCACAGTATTTAATAGGGCTGGGTACAAAATATAGATTTTAGTCGATCTTCAGTTTAACACAATAATAGTGATTCGGGAAATCCCTGAATCAAATCTTAAAGCACTAATATGAATATACACCTCTCGTTAAAATAAAAGTTGCTTAAAATAACCCTATTAATAATGTAGATGTGTATTTCAATAATAAACTTAAATTGGAGAGCTTCATTTACCAGCTTTAATATGCAAATATGGACCCCATGTCTGCAAAATTAACACTTAAAAATAAAAAAAATATTGATAGCTCATCAATGTTGAATCGAATTGAATTGCCAAATTTGTCACAATACCCAACCCTAGTAAACACACTCCATTTTCTCATCCAAATTCTCTTTTTTACCCGATCAAAAAATTCAAAATGTAAATAGTTCAAGGAATGTCCAGTATTTCGTAGATGGGAAAAACAGTCTACCACTCCAAAATGGCACGTGAGTGATGTCAACATCAACAAAAAGCATGTGACCCACAAAGACTAAAAAAAACTGTGTGTGCAGGAGACCAGGTGGAAGGGTAGCAAAGCAAGTAGTATTGGAGGGGGATACAAACTGTTTTACTATGGTGTGGATAGGAAGAGAAATGGAGTAGGAGTGAAGGAGTTTGTGAGAAATGTTTTAGAGATGAAAAGAGTGTCAGACAGGGTGATCAGTTTGAAGTTAGAAATTGAAGGGGTGGTGATGAATGTAGTGAGTGGTTATGCTCCACAAGTAGGCTGTAAATCGGAAAAGAAGGAGAGATTTTGGAGTGAGTTGAGGGTGCCGAGAGAGGAGCTGTGGTCCTGTATGAGGATGTCTGGAGTGACAGAGAAATACATCAGAGTAGTTCAGGATATGTATGAGAGGAGTAAGACAGCAGTGAGATGTGCTGTAGGTCAGACAGAGGAGTTCAAGGTGGAGGTGGGACTACATCATGGATCAGCTTTGAGTCCCTTCTTATTTGCTATGGTGATGGACAGGTTGACAGATGAGGTCAGGCAGGAATCGCCGTGGACAATGATGTTTGCAGATGACATTGTGATTTGTAGTGAGAGCAGAGAGCAGGTGGAGGAAAACCTGGAAAGTTGGAGAAAGAAGAGGAATGAAAGTCAGTCGCAGTAAGACAGAATACATGTGTTTGAACGAGAGGGAGGGAAATAGAACAGTGAGGTTACAGGGGGCTGAGGTCAAGAAGGTGCAGGAGTTTAGGTATTTGGGGTCAACAGTCCAGTGTGACGGGGAGTGTGGAAAAGAGGTGAAGAGACGAGTGCAGGCAGGTTGGAGTGGGTGGAGAAAAGTGTCAGGGGTGTTGTGTGACAGAAGAGTGTCAGCAAGAATCAAAGGAAAGGTGTACAGAACAGTAGTGAGACCAGCTATGATGTATGGGTTAGAGACTGTGGCAGTGAGGAAGAGACAAGAGGCAGAGCTGGAAGTAGCAGAGATGAGGATGTTGAGGTTCAGTTTAGGAGTGACGAGGATGGACAAGATTAGGAATGAGCACATCAGAGGGACAGCTCAGGTTGGTTGTTTTAGAGACAAAGTCAGAGAGGCCAGATTGAGATGGTTTGGACATGTGCAGAGGAGGGATAGTGGTTATATTGGTAGAAGGATGTTGGAGATGGAGCTGCAAGGAAAGAGGTCAAGAGGACGGTCAAAGACGAGATACATGGATATGCTGAAAGAGGACATGAAGTTAGTTGGGGCAAGAGTAGAGGATACTGAGGACAGTCAGGTGAAAACAGATGATTCGCTGTGGAGACTCATCAGCCGAAAGTAGAATAAGAATCTCTTAGAGTAAGTCAATAGAGTAAAATTTTATACTTAAATAAGGGTTTTAGAAAGTGTCTTACACAATTAGACTAAGAGACGGGAAGCTTTACAATTAGATTAGGAAAAGTACAGGCCGAAAACCTCAAAATGCTTCGGGTTACCGCCTGGTACAAACAGTGTTTTTAATTCATATTACCGATTTCATGTCCTTTTATAAGGTCTAAGTTTAGTCCTCAAAAAAACAGCAGTGGGGACTTCCTGCGTGACTCAATCAGAGGGGCGCAGGGGTTAAATCTCTTATTAGCTCACAAAGTATACTTCTTTTTTTCTTGGCACTAGCTGTAATATAAGTCTGTTTAAGAACATTTTGATATGTATATATATATATATATATATATATATATATATATATATCTGAAAAATTCAGGAGTGTTAGATTCCAACATGTGCTTTGAGTTCATGACCCCCAGTAAGAAATTTGTGGAAGACAAACTGCACAATGATTAGGTCACTGTGTGTTTTTTCAAAAACCAATAACCTGATTCGAGCTCACTTAAGAACTCAGAAAACCATAGGAAGACAAAGAAAAAGATCTAAACCATGTACCTCTGAGAACCTCTGTGCATATGATCATCAGGAATGCATGTGTTCATTTGAAAGGAATGTTCTTTTTGAGAACAACGATAGGCCAGGGTTTAAATCTCACTGTTTTAACCAACAACAGTCAGGATTGACTGTATGTGCAGATGTACAACACACAGATCCTACAGTATGCCAGGCTTGAGAGATTTTAAAAACAAACTCGATGACTAAGGTTCATATACAAACTTTGATGTTGACTTAAAAGTGTTGTTTAAAACTTTAGAAAATGTGCCACTTATCAATAGGAGTGAGGTGAGCTATTAGGGGTAAACAATCTGGTTGCTAGGAAAATCCAATCACAATGATTTTTTTTAAACTATTTATTTGTATAATAGAGTGAGACCTATTTTATGTGCATTTTGTAATATCGCATAACCCTGAATGGAAGTGCAAAGATGAGCATAAATTTTGAAAATGGGAATAAACTAATTATGCACAAACAGATAATAAAAATGGGTAAACTTTGAAAAGCATTTAACGAAAAAATCCCAATGCAATGGCAATGCGTTTTTCTGTCGTAACTAGGGCACAATGGGGAGGCATTAATGTACTAACCAACAAACCGATTTCATTGAACATGGAAACAATGCTTTATTCTTAAAAATTTAATGCAATATTCCAGTTTTGTGCAAAAATGTAATTTAATTCTCAACTTCTTACTCCTCCCACCATGGGTTGTTCTATAAACAAGTTACATTTTGTGAGTAATGCATTACTTATATTTCAGTTTCTTCAAGATATGTAGAACATTGAAGGAGAATTGCAAATCCTTGCAATTTTCTCAATAAATCCATATATGTCTATAGCTTTAATTATGCCCAGTGTTTCCCCTACCATTAAATAAGGCTAACTCAAGTTGCTCCCCATCTTTCACAAGCCATTTTCAAATTCTTCACTGTATTTGTAAATGTATGTTTTGTGTACTCACAGGTGCTCTTGTCCTGCATCTGAATGATGCATTTGGCTCCTCTGTTACTCTCCCGGCTGTTGAAAGGCCGTACCCTCACTGCCACCTTCACAGAGGACGCCGCCATGATGAATTGAACCAATCAGCCCTACAAAGAAAAATTAACAGGAATTAAGGGAAAATATAACAAAACACTTTGTTCTAGTTGTCTAGGTTCTCAGAACTATATGATTGAATGAATTAGACAAACTCTCAAATTATTTTCCTCTATTATTATCAGCAGAATATAATATGGGCATCTACAAATAAAATAATTTCCCTTCTTTCTAAACCTCTTCAAAAATAAACATTGCATTTATTGCTTTTTAGGCATGTTTCTTACTCAAGTGTGCTCATTATCATATGTAAATGTATGCAAACGAGGCAGAGGGCAGGGTGGGGTTTCTGCACTCATTTTCACCTTGATTGGGATAGATGAAGAGGATCTGCATGAGAACCTGCGCACAGGCAGATTTACTTGTTGCATTAAAATTATTTTCATACTTTTAAACAAGACATATTTTATATGTTCAAATAATCATTTCTTTTAGCTGTTGTCTTAGATTTATAAATGTTCACATTTACACATTTCAGCCATTTATTCTGCTTCTTGACTAACAATGATGCGCAAGTCTCCTGAGTTAGGAAGTCAAAGCAGACACAGAAGGTCTTCACTTGAGCAAGACACAAACTTGAAGAGAGAAGTTAAAACAGCAGCTCCCTTTCTATTCTAAAAGTGGTCATAGCCATTTAGCTTCTGAGTGACATTTACAAAAAGCACATCCTCCATTCAACTGCATCACAAGGATGTGCCTCCGAGCTCAGTTTATGGCGTGCCCTCAAAACCAGCACTTGGCGATACTGATTGATCAACTCCGCACCCCATTTCAATATACACCAAGTTTGGGGTCACTTGGAATTTTCCTTAGTTTTGAGGCAAAAACATTTCTTTTATTTTAATGTAGACCACTTTAAACTTATCAGAAATACACTCTATACAGTGGTAAATGAAAATTCTAGCCACAAATGTCTGTTTATTGGTGCAATACCTACATAGGTATACTTCAGTGTTCTTCTAATGGTACAACGCGTTTCTTATTGTGGCAGAAGCAAATGGATGATTAGAAAAGTTTAGCTGCTTAGAGAAGCAAAAAACTGACCTTCCTTTGAGCAGGTGGAGTATCTGGAGCATCACATTTGTGGAGTGGATAAACCGCTCAAAATGACAACTTTCATGTGAAACTTGGCAGACTATTATTGTTCTTAGAAATGAAAGCTATACCATGACAGAAACTGAAGATTTGCTACAACGATGTGTACTTCTCCCTTCAGAGAACAGCACAAACAGGCTCTAACCAGAGTAGAAAGAGAAGTGGGAGCCCCGCTTTCTACCAGAGTAGAAAGAGAAGTGGGAGCCCAGAATCTCTAGCTTGAGAAATAGATGCCTCACAGCACCTCAACTTGCAGCTTCATTAAATAGTATCCGCAAAACAACTACAGTAAATAGGCGACTCCGGGACGCTGGCCTTCAGGGTAGAGTGGCAAAGAAAAAGCCATTTCTGAGAGTGGCCGATAAAAGAAAAAAGATTAATACAGGCAAAAGAATACAGACATTGGACAGAGGAAGATTGGAAAAAAAAGCGTTATGGATGGACAAATCAAAGCTTGAGGTTTTTGGATCACACAGAAGAACATTTGTTAGACGCAGAACAATTGAAAAGATGCTAGAATGCTCCCTGACTCCATATGTCAAGCAAGGTGGGGGTACCGTGATAGTCTGGGGTTGCTTTGGTGCTGGTAAGATGGGAGATTTGTTCAGGGTACAATGGATTTTGAAGGCTATAGTTTCCAAAGGCATGACATACTCTGTGGACAGTGCCTGATTGGAGCCAATTTCACCCAACAACAAGACAATAACCCAAAGCACACGTCCAAATTGTGCAAGAACTAATTAGAGAAGAAGCAGCAGCTGGTCTTTTATCTGTAATGAGTGGCCAGCGCAGTCACCAGATCTAAAACGCATTGAGCTATTGTGGGAGCAGCTTGATCGTATGGTATAGGGGTCGACTGATTATCGCCCCTAACGATTATTGGCGCTGATATTAAGCATTTTCACGATTATCGGTATCGGTTATTTTCAAAACCGATTTGCAGAAAAAAATTATTTTTGAAATGCGCTCTTTGGCTACGACGCAGCATGTGAGAGCTCACCACTCTGTGCCCTAGAGCAGTCTTCGCCCACTGCGCATCAGATTTTTTGGAAGTCGCGAGTCCGACCAATCAACTCCAAGGCTGTAGGAAGTAAAGACAGACAGAACGTGCTTGCCGCGTGCGGCAGACTCCAGCAGTAATCACTTGTCTCTCAAAGGTAAGTCCGCAGCAGGAGTTGATTGTGTTTTAGTAATTCACAATCCTTTACGGTGAAGTTACAAAAACACCTCAGTCCGACCAACGAGTGAACGTATAGCAAGAGCGCATGGGTGCGGAATAAAACTGAAAAACAGTCCCGCGTAGACATCTACTGTACACTTGAATTGACTTATGCTATGGACTAGTATCTATAAACATTAAGGCACAAACAGAATGTTTAATTATGAATCCAGCGCTCTGTGCTTGTCTCTGTCTGTATACAGTGACACAGTCTCGCGGTGTTTCAGCATCTAACGTTACTGCCTCACTAAATGAGGACGTATACATTAACAACATCCCTAGAACTGCTCTCAGAATCACTTCATGAGCATTTGACTGTTTCATTTGACTAAAACTATCTCTATATCAAGTCCCTCATAGCATTAGCAACCTGAACCTGAATATTACTGAGGTGCAGTATAATATATATAGCATAATACTACTACTACTAAAATTATTTAACCATTTATTTGTGCTGGTACATTGGGACTGCTCATTCTTTATTAGCTTATAAAACTTCAGGTAGCTATTAAATTTATTTTTTGTTTTTTGTTGCTACTTGCTGTTTACTTATTTAAGTTTTACAATTGTTTACAGAATGCTGCTGGGGGCTCCCTGCACTTTTTATGTCATTATTGTTATTAATAATATTGATGTTTATATTATGTTTGAAAACATTCAAAGAAAGTTCTTGTCAGAGCTTTTGTTATTATTAATTATGACAAATTTCATTTATACACTAGACACATATCGGTTCAAAATATCGTTTATTGGTAATAATATCTATTTGATCTGTAATAATCGGTATCAGCCCTGAAAAACACATATTGGTCGACCCCTAGTATGGTACGCAAGAAGTGCCAATCCAACTTGTGGGAGGTACAGAAGAGTGGGATGACATTTCTACAGATTACCTAAAAAAAAGGAACAGCTAGAATTCCAAAGGTCTGCAATGATGTAAATGTTGCAAATGGAGGATTGTTTGACGAAAGCAAAGTAGTTGGATGGAAAAAATTATTAGTATTTCAAATAAATATTATTTCTAACCTTGTCAATGTCTATATTTTCTATTCATTTTACAACTCATGTGGTAAATAAAAGTGTGACTTCAAGGAAAATACAAAACTGTCTGGGTGACCCCAAACTTTCGAACGGTAGTCCATATATAAATTCTTTTTTTGTGTGTGTTGCAGATTCTCTGATGGTTTGGTAAATTTGGGCATGTATGTGAAGCATTGTAAACACATTCCAGTGTATTTCAGGCTTCAGCAGCTTGGAATGAGGGGACAGTATGGGCTAGTCAGCAATGCACCCTTAGGGATTGTGTGTGCCTTCAATTCCATGAGCGACTTAATGTTATGATATAAAACCTTAAAAAACTAAAAATATGATTCTAACCCAAGTTCCATCCAAACTGGAACAGAACACAAATATCCCAAATGCCCCTTAAATGTTTTAGATCATCTAAATGACAGAAAGTGACTGAACATCCAGTTTTGTACAGAACAGGCTTAAAAAAAAAGAAAAAAAAAGAAAAAAAATATTTGCAGGTGAATAGCAGTGTCTTGAAAAAGAGCCCGTGGATCTAGATGACAATCAGGGGTCAGGAACAGAGCTACACCCTTCAGCTCAGACGACACAAACACAGTTAGAGACACTGCAAGCATAACACTCATAGTCAACATTACATTCATATCAGTGGCTTATGCAACGGCAGCAGGTGACCAGCAAGAACACATCTCGAGTTACACTCTCCTGACTCACGCACACTCTGAGGTGGCACACACGGTTCCATGCACGGCTGCTTGCATGTCTTCAGGTCCCTGGTAAACCGTTCAATCTTTTGTAAAATTGGAAACTTTAATTTGCTTGCTATTGCAGGTTATTGGTGTCACTGCAATCTTCAGTGTTCAACTAGTGTTTCAATATAAAACAGCTCCAGAGAGGCATTTCTGTAAAACCGCCTAGTACAACTGTTCCGATTACTAGAACACCGTATGGATGATGTTTCAGTTTGCATGAAGGCATTGCATTCAAACAGACTCACACAAGAGAAGCAGAAATGACTAAGGTTTGGGGTGAGTGTGATATAGAGATTAAGGGATGCACTTGTGCTGAAGAATGATCTCCAGTTGGACGAGACAAAAGTTATATTGGTAGAAACGGGGAAAAACTGCTAGCTACCAAACTCAACCAATCCACTCTACAGTATTAAAGTCAAACTATATTTATTAAACCAGGATCTGAACAAAGTTGGCAATGGCAAGCTCAAGTCTAGTCCCAGTCTTTAAAAGAGGAGTCTCTTTTAAAGAGATTTTAATCCCGATACTTGGGCTCAGGGTATCGGCCGATACTGAGTAGCTGTAGATACTACTAGCCCTGTATTAAATTATTTTATGCTGTGCTTCAGATATACTCAATATGGCAATGACAATAATCAATATGGACATGAAAAAAAAAAGACATACCTATCTTTGAAACGTGGATACAAGAGTGGCAACTGCATACAAGGGCTCTTCCTCGATGTTTGTGAAATGTTTCTTGACTGCCTCAAGAAGGATGTTTTTCATTATTTTATACCAGTGTCCTCCTAGCTCTCCCGAGCAAGTAGCCGTTTTAGAACTGTAACTGAGGGGATCACTTCCGCTACAGACGAGGTGGAGGAGCTAATCTGTTTTTTCATGTTGCTTGCATTGTCGCGCAAAATAACATGAACACAGGGAATTTAGAAATATTCCATTTCACAAGCATACCCTCGATTGATTCAGCTATGGACACATTCGAGCCGCGAAACTCGTTAGTCTGCAGGACTGCACTTTGAAGAGTAAGAGTAAAAAGGCGTCACTGTGTTTACCCAGCGTGCTCAGTAAAGACCGCGGGATTCGAGTCGCAGCTCCAGATGTCATTAGTGAAGCTGATAGTTCGCACGTCCTTTAGTTTACATGAAATGTGTTCATCTCATATCTCATATAATTTAGGGAGCACTGTTTCGGAGATATATTAGCGACCCGGCAAACTGTACCGAGGCTCCAAATGTTCAATTAAGCGCCGAAAGCCCACGTTTTCGACCACTGACAGTGGCTGGTCATCCAGTACAATAAACTCGATAATCCTGTCGGTTATCTTTATTGCTTGTTGACTGTCTTGTGTAAACTTTTCTCTTTGTTTGAATGAAGCTTCCAATGTTTGTTGTGTCTGGCGCCGCTTGTCCTTCTCCCTGGTTGCTTGTGGCAACACGACACAACTTCCTGTGTTTACATTCTGACCAGCGAAGAAGAATTGATTTCCGCTTTGCAGTGATAAGCAAAGCTAGCGGACATAACTAGGTTATGTTTATGAAAATGGTATCGGATGAGTACGTGGACTCAAATACTCGCCGATACCGATGCCAGATTTTTTTGTGGTATCGGCAGCCTTTTTGATACTGGATTCGGAATCGGAACAACTCTAACTTAAATGTTAAAAATCAAAGAAGTCATGATTAAATTCTTTAAGGTAGTGACTGGAAGAAAATAGGTACTCCATTTTCACTCAATATTAATATAAAATGATTAGGGTGTAACGGTACGCTAAAATCGTATTCGGTTTGGTACAGTGTCTTGGAGAGCTTGGTTTGTTTAATTTTCAGTACAAAACAATAAGAACTTACAAAATCTTTATTTTGAAAAGCTGCCAATACACAATAGAATTGTTGCATAAAATAAATAAAAGTGACACATTTGGGTGATATTTTAAATAAATTGCACTCTTTATAAAGAAATACAAATTTTTTAGATAAAAAATTTAATACTGCAACTAGTTAGGACCTGAAAACTTTTAACACTAGCAACAGCTTCAGCTTGTATATCAACAAAACTAACTATTCAAGTTTTAAGTTTTTGGCTAAAAAGATGAACCTATCCACATTTTCTGAAGCACAGATCTGGTTGCAGTGACAATATCTCCAGCAGTAGAAAATGTTAGATGTGTTGCCTGCCCGATCTCCGTGGAACAATGTCGGCATACAACTTTACATTTATCCACTCGTCTATCCCCGTTATCTATTTTAACAGAGAAGCCAACGTGTTCCCAAACAGGAGACCGTAGTGAGGTGGGAGGGTCTTCAAGCTCTGGCTTCTCTTTCGCTTTTGGTATGATTCCATTTTCCTACTCGCGCTCGCCACTCAATAGCGTCCGTGCGGAAACTCGCCATGGAACATTGTTCCGCTGCGCTTAATATCACGCTAATAATAAATTTATATTACTTAATTAAAAAAATACCGAAACGGTACGCAAGTGTACCGAACCGAACAGGCCGCACCGAAACGGTTCAATACATCCCCGTGAACCATTACACCCCTAAAAATGATACTTATGACAATTTAAGATTGATAGATTAATGCACATTTACAAATATTAGGAAATGTAACTAAGCATATTTATATTTGAAGAAATAACTTTTTCTGTCTTAACGTTTTCTTAACATAATTGCGATAAACGCCATAAAAAATAACAGTTGCCAGATCTTTTGCAACTGTTTTTGTCACAATATATGAGAAACGCCAATCAAGTTGTCACAAAGCTCCACAACTCCATTAACCAACCACAGGCCAGGGCAACCAACATCAAAGCCATGAATACCTTTGATGCATCAATGTGCTCGTTTATGCAATTATCCAGATGATCACAGTCAAAAATGCACAGTGGAGACTTCCAAAAGGCACTGGTAGGTGAACAGAGAGACTAGGCGACTGAGGACACTACGCAGGTTGAAGCGGTGAGTCCAATGTCAGCATTTGGGTTCTGACATGGTTTAAAGTATATATTCTGGAATCAGCCACTTGATTCAATGTTGATGCTGTTTGTTATTGTATTTTGAATAATTTTGTTTTAAGAAAAATTTGTAATAAATTTTTGTGACCCAAAAAAAGCACCATAAGGAGAATGGGTTGTGGGCATAAAAAAAATGAATTAAACATTTTTAAATATAAAAATATGGATTTTAAATGATTATGTTTGCATGGAATACTTTGTTTTACAAAGTAGAAAAATAAATTTGCTAATTGTTTTTACAGTTGTATTGATGTTTTGATGAGTAAAACAGGAGAACCGATAGTGTCTTACATTTATCTTCTGAGTGTGCTGAGAAGGTTTGTAACAAAATGGAACCTTTGTTCTATAAAGAAAAACATAAAGCTCATAAGTTTAAAGCAAACGCAAGTCTCTGTCAATAGTTGGGGGTGGGATCCTGCCATTGAACCATGGGGAGAGACAAACCTCTCGAACAGAGAGAGATACAGACATATTTGGCCAGACAATAGTCTCCCCTGACATCTCACTAACCCCAACCTACTGTGTAACATTGTAATGATAAAAGAAACGAAACATCACTTTCAAAATGCAAAGGAAAAAGTTACACCTTTAAAAAAAAGCCTGCTGGCGAAAGAATACAGTTTCCTGCAGGCAGGCGTCCACACCCCGTTTCATGCCCTTTTCCTCACTTTCTCTCTCCCCTCTGGTACAGTGTTTCCGTAACGTCTGGAACGTTAATGTTGGTCACATTTCAGCAATAAGTGCTGGAATCTGGAGCAGAGACGAAAAACTCACATGCAGCACACTGAACAAGAGCTCATGTAGCCCACAAGAGCAAATCAATTCTGAACTTTGCTTTGATCAGCTTCTACTCACAGCCCATAGCTCCAGCGAAACTCTGCCAGGCAACAAGACACTTGTTAAAGTGCTATGATTTTAACATTTTATTTTTGATAAATTGGCAGTTGTTTTCAAAGGCAAATCCAAAATCAAAAGGATATATTAGTTTTGTAGAACACAACATTAGATTTTAGAAATGTTTGTACCTGCTTAGAGCAGATTGAAGTCAAATTATGTTCTTATCATTATTCTAAATACTAGACTCCTCCCTATCTTACTACGGTAAACCGTTTAAACTAATTAATGAAGAATAAATGAGTAAATTAATGAATAGGCATAATTAAACAAATATATTAATAAATGAAATGAATTGTGACATTATAATCAGCGTTGCCTGGTAGCGCTCATCAAGGCTCAGGCTTTTAAGCAATGGTGGAGCTGATTTTAAGCAGGGGGAACATTGCTTCCCCGACAGTGCGTAACCAAGAGCAAACACCTCCAGAAAGACCAGGACCAGATCGTGACCATAGGCAGGTCACGTCGACAGAAGATCAGGTGACAGACATTACTGCTTCATTGAAAAACTGCAGAGCCATGCACACTTTGGATTTCAACAGGCATTTAGGCAGCCATTGTAGAACAAAGCCTTTAGAGGTAAAAAAAAAACAAACAACCAAAAAAAAACATCTGCCATCAGAAAATACTACAAGTAAAAGAAGTTGATGCTTCAGGTGTAGCTAAGCTAAGGTGTAGTGGTTTAGATGTTCCTCACACTTCAGAAATATGAAGTTAATGTTCCATTACCATTGGGCAGCTTTTCCTTGTCTGTACATTAGCACTAATCTCTGCCACGTGACAGAACAACTTCCAGCCAGATTCCAAAACCTCAGCCGTGTTAAAGAATAACAAGACAAAGAGAGGTAGACTGGTAAAATAAATGTGGGGGAGGAGGGGGTGAGAAGAGAGCATACCTTTGTGAGCTCGAGGAATGCTGCTCTATCATTACGCATATATGTGTGTGTCTGTGGCCTGTAATAAAGTCCTAAAGACAAGCAGCTGCTGTACTGGACACAGGAATGCAAACCTGACTTCCAATTAAAGAGTTAAAGATGAGTCTTAAAAGTAGCAAAATTATAACATAATATAATTCACAATGGTCTTTGATATAATTCTGAAATGCCTTATTATGAGTCCCAGATTGGTTTCATTTTTAAAAAAGAAACAAAATAAAGTGAAACGTCACAAAAATAAGGTTGCGCAATGAACCGAAATAAATATATTTTTCTTTTAGTGTATTGGACAATAATCTAGCCACAGGGGTTTCTAGCCAGTGAGTTCTGTGCCCGTCCCAAGCCCACATAAATAGAGAGGGTTGTGTGAGGAAGCGGTTCCAGCATAAAAGATGCCAAAAACCAAACGAGTCATCAATACGATTTTCATACCAGATCGGTCGAGGCCCGGGTTAACAATGACCACCTCCGGCGCTGTTGACCTGCAGGGTGCCGGTTGAAATTGGACTACTGCTAGTCGAAGAAAGAGAGGAGGAAGACGGATTCTTAGGCAGAGAGAGAAGAGGAAAGGCAGGAGTATAGATCTGAGAATAGGGACTCTTAAGATTGGTACAATGACAGGGAAGGAACCTCGAAGGACAGATAGTGGACTTTGCCAAGAGGATGGAAATGGCTGTAGTTAACACTTATTTCCAGAAGAGGGAGGAACATAGAGTTAGAGTGAAGGTAGGAGTACGCAGGTAGACTACATCCTTTGTAGACAAGCCAATCTGAAAGAGATCAGAGACTGTAAAGTAGTGGTAGGAGAGAGTGTAGCCAGACAGCATCGGATGGTGATGTTTAGGATGTTCCTGTTGGTCAGGAAGAAGAGAAGAGGAAAGATTGAAAAGAAGACCAAGTGGTGGAAGTTGAAAAAGGAAGAAGTTTGTGAGGAATTCAGACAGAAGCTGAGACAGGCTTTGTGTGGTCAGGAAGAGCTTCCAGATGACTGGGAAACTACAGCAGAGTTGATCAGGGAGACAGGGAGAACGGTGCTAGGTGTGTCAGCTGGAAGGAGGAAAGAGGAAGTACAGGACATCATACAGAGGAAGAGGCTAGCTAAAAAGAAGTGCGACATCGAAAGGACTGAAGAAAGTAGAAAAGAACTACAAGGAATCACAGTGGAAGAGGGAGGTGGAAAAGGCCAAACAGAAAGCGTATGATGAGTTGTATGCTAGGTTAGACACGAGGGAAGGCGAGAAGGAATTGTACAGTTTAGCGAGACAGAGAGATCGAGATGGTAAGGATGTGCAACAGATAAGGGTGATTAAAGATAGAGATGGAAAGGTGGTAACAAGTGAGGAGAGTGTACAGAGAAGATGGAAGGAGTATTTTGAGGAGTTGATTAATGAGGAGAAAGAGAGGCAAAGAAAGGGGAAGAGGTGAATATTGTAGAGCAGGAAATAAGGTAGAATTAGAAGGATGAGGTGAGGAAGGCTCCGAGGAGAATGAAGAGTGGAAAGGCTGTTGGTCCAGACGACATACCAGTGGAAGTGCCTAGCAGAGACAGCAGTGGAGTTCCTATCTAGGTTATTCAACAGGTTTTAGAGAGTGAGAAGATGCCTGAGGAATGGAGAAGTGTATTAGTGCCCACTTTAACTACAAGGGTGATGTGCAGAGTTGTAACAACTACAAGGTATAAAGTTGATGAGCCACACAATAAAACTCTGGGAAAGAGTAGTGGAAGCTAGGTTAAGAAGGGAAGGGGATTTCTGTGAGCAGCAGTATGGCTTCATGCCCAGGAAGAGACTGATGCACTTTTTGCTCTGAGATTGTTAATAGAGAAGTACAAATAAATCGTAAGACAGGGTGCCGAGAGAGGAGTTATGATCCTCTATGAGGATGTCAGGAGTGGCAGAGAAGTATGTCAGAGTAGTTCAGGATATGTATGAGAGGAGTAAGACAGCAGTGAGATGTGCTGTAGGTCAGACAAAGGAGTTCAATGTGGAGGTGGGACTACATCATGGATCAGTTTTGAGTCCCTTCTTATTTGCTATGGTGATGGACAGGTTGACAGATGATATCAGACAGGAATCTCTGTGGACAATGATGTTTGCAGATGACACTGTGATCTGTAGTGAGAGCAGAGAGCAGGTGGAGGAAAACCTGGAAAGTTGGAGGTCAGCTCTGGAAAGAAGAGGAATGAAAGTCAGTCGCAGTAAGACAGAATACATGTGTTTGAACGAGAGGGAGGGAAATAGAACAGTGAGGTTACAGGGGGCTAAGGTCAAGAAGGTGCAGGAGATTAGGTTTTTGGGGTCAACAGTCCAGTGTAACAGGGAGTGTGGAAAAGATGTGAAGAGACGAGTGCAGGCAGGTTGGAGTGGGTGGAGAAAAGTGTCAGGGGTGTTGTGTGTGAGAAGAGTGTCAGCAAGAATCAAAGGAAAGGTGTACAGAACAGTAGTGAGACCAGCGATGATGTATGGGTTAGAGTCTAGTGAGGAAGATACAAGAGGCAGAGCTGGAAGTAGCAGAGATGAGGATGTTGAGGTTTAGTTAAGGAGTGACCAGGATGGACAAGATTAGGAAAGAGCACAGAGGAACAGCTCAGGTTGGTTTTTTTTTGGAGACAAAGTCAGAGAGGCCAGATTGAGATGGTTTGGGCATGTGCAGAGGAAAGTGCTGAAAGAGGACATGAAGTTAGTTGGTGCAAGAGTAGAGAACACTGAGGACAGTTAGGTGGAAACAGATGATTTGTTGTGGCGACCCCTAAACTGGTAACAGTCAAAAGGAGAAGAAGAATTGTATTAGAAAATAATCTAATAATAATTAAAATAATAAATAAATAATAAGGATGACTTCCTCACGTTTATGGTGGATTCATTAGACTTACACCAAACTCTTGGACTTTATTTAGGTCCCTTTGCAGCCCAAATAGCACACGGAAAACTCTTAATTCTCATTTGAACAACTTCATGCCGTTCTATTTGACTTGTGACTATTTGGAACAACATTACCCACGATGCCGGACTACAAGTCCCAAAACAAAACAAGTCTCAGTTTACATACAAACTTCCAGCAAACCTGATTCCTGCAACATCATACCCAAACAGCATTATGCAAACAGAGCATACCTGAAAAGAAACTCAAATAACTCAGATAAAAGAGATAATTCACAGTGTTTTTTGCAAACGGGTTGCTGTTTTGGCATGGGAGGCGTGGAGGAATGGATCACTATGCTGCCTCAACATAGCAATGTCCATTGGCCCAACCCTAGGCACAATACTGACACTGTAGGTTTGATGATCCCAAACAGGTTTGCATTGTCGAGTTATTAACAACTTTCTGTTTATATTTTTGTTTTCAATGACCACTATGCACCATGCAAATCATAATTAAAACACATGTAATTTCTGAACTATACAAGGTTGTAATTTTGTCTGTTAGTTTATTTACAAATTTATTCAGAATACATTCTTGTGTGCATGATTTTACTATGTAGACCACTCAGAGTTGATACAGCGCACAACAAATCTCACCTTCGTTCGGAGACAGTGTTTAGTACTGGGGGAAATGTGGTGACATGCCAAAATCCAGAAGACAAGGTGAACATGCTGGTTTTTCTTGCAAAAAACCTTCAAGAGAGCAATCTGTTTTTGGTTTTGATTCAGGTTCATTTTAATGTATTGTTATGGCTGGAATTCAGGTTAGTTTATCTTTGATTTTTTCATGTTGTCTGTTTTTATTACAATTTATTATTTACGACTAGAGTTGAGGTTATTTAATCTTCTTTTAAGACAATTTTACTAAGTATGTATGTATTTCAGTGTTTCCCTTACCATTATATTAGGGGGGCGCCCCGCCCACCCAACGGCACCCCCCGCCCCCCTTGAAGGTCAAGTTAATTTTATTTTATTTTCGTCGAATAACGACAGAAGTAATTTATATATAACAGGTCTTTGCTTTTTTCTTTTATTAAACTAAATAGCATTTTGTTATTTATACGATGGCATGTAATTTCTGTCTCAACGTTTGCGCGTTTACAATTGTCCTCCGTATCGCGCACGGCGGAGTTCCGCCCCGATGCGCGCGCACCGCGGAGTTCCGCTCCAATGCGCGCGCACACACACCCATCAGCGGACATAGACCGCGCGTCGGAGAGTATGTCGTAGCAGGCAAAAATATCCGCGTTTTTTAAACGCTCCCAAGGTGGTGACGATGACAGCACGTGTTCTGCTGCGAGCAGCAGCCGGTGTAGCTTTCCTACTCCGAATCAAAGTACAGAAAAGAGCCCAAGTGCTGCATGTCCTACCCCTGACAAGCAGCAAAAGTCTAGCCACCACAGAACGACAGGTTTTGACCCAGCTTGGCTGTCAGAGGCGAAATACTCCCCCTGGCTGCACAAGACTGATCTTGATAAGTAAGTAAATACACACAAGCATGAATGAACGAATTGATAAATAAATTGCTTAATTAATAGCTAGCTAGTTAGTTATACAATGGCATTTCCTGCTTTAAACTATCACTATGTTAAGTTGATTTTTACTGTTGTTACTATCAGTTATCACTTTTAAAGCCTAACAGTTAATGTATTTACAGGTCAAAACAGACATTCGCAATAGGCTGCAAGGGGACCATCTTGCAGCCTGCATGCGGATCTCAATAAATGGGCCAGAAGTTTCAGACTATCCATACCAAGATGCTCTGGAAATGTTCTTTCAGAAGCCCAGAAAGATGCACTGCAGTGACAAAAGCTGCACACTTTGTGAATAATTAACATATTAAAATAAATCTGATGTTTAGTGTTTAGTTCAGTGTACAGTTGTTTAGTTATTGTACAGTAATTGTTCAGACATTATAATATATTGGTATACTGCAATTAAAAGAAACATATAAACACCTCCCCCCAAGGCCATGATCCTAGGGGAAACACTGTATTTAGCTTGTTTGAAAAGGCAAAACAGGCAAACAGTCGCTAAAGATCACAAATTAAAACTCAATCCTAATACTAGTCCAAAAATGAATTATTTGGTCCATATTGCATAGCCCAACTTTCCAATTCAACATCCCACAAGCCTTAATACTGATGGAGATACAATTTCTAGACATTCGTTAAGAGTACAGCTCTGGCAAAAGTACAAATTTTTAGAAGTTTTTGCGGAATAAATTAATTCCTAAGTCGTTTTGGAAACCAGATGGGAAGGGAAGGGGTTAACGACAATACAACTCAGTGCTCATTCACACCATACTGATCACTCAGATCAGCAATATTTGAAAATGTAGCCATCATACAGGAAGCTGCTGCTAATGTCAGCCGTGTATTACAGCCCAGATAATATTAATAACGTCATTATGTTTCTGTTAGCAAGTAACCATGGCATAATCAGGCTTTTCGATGTTTCGCTGGAGGTGTTTCTTTGCCATCACATCATGTGGGTAAAATAAAAAAAATAAAAAAATAATAAAAATGGTCTAAAGCACAGCTAGCTGATTACCCCTTCCTTATACATTGTAATTGTGGATGTTGCATGTTACATACAGTTGAAACCCTGTTTCTGTGCAGCTGAGAATAAATTAACTAGTCATTAACTATTCACTAATATATACAATTAACCACATACTTGGGTAAGGTCTTTTTATAAAACAGCTAAAATTATGCTGCAAACTCGGTTTTTAAAATAGATAACGTATATTTTAACGCATTACTTTCATATGTACATTTGTAGAAATACTTGCTATGTTTTGCCTTATCTGGGCGAAACATTTCTGAAAATATAAAAGAAATCTGATATACCATTACATCTAAAAAAGCAAGAAGAAAAATGTAAGTTATTTATTTCAGAAAGCAAATACAAGATATTAAAAATCTTCATAACACATGAAATATTTAAAGCCTTTTAATTCTTTGACATGTTGTTTATTATGGATTACAGAAGAACTTGAATACTTGACCTTAATTTATGAACTTTCAGTGGTCTCTCGGTATTAGTCTGCTAGCCATAAGGCTGTCATTGACACCCTCCACAAGGAGGGGGAGCCACAAAGGTCATTGATAAATATTACACTCTATATCTATGCAATATTTAGAATTCCCTTCTTTAAATAAAAAACCAATATACAATTATTTTCAATTTTTGGATGCTACAAACTGAGATAAAAAATTAATGCCACGTAGCATATCTTTCACTTTACACAAAAAAATAACATGAAGTTTATAAAAATTGTCAGCAATTGATTTCGCAAACCTCAGATATTTGCTTATAAAGAGAGATATATAACACTTTGTAAGACTTACTCTTTCGTGCTTTTGGGAGCCACCAAGTCTTGAGTTAAAATCCAAGGTGAGTTTGAGAAGAGCAAATATTAGCGTTATATTCCAGTTCTCGGGTCTCGTGTTTCTCCACCTGCTGGATCACACGACGATAGCAGCACGGGGAAAAGTTCGGTTCAAGTTTTCCGTTCACTGGTATTTCAAACCCCAATCCAACAGTCGTGTAAAAAGTTAATAACTCGGTTGTTCTGCTTTAAAAGTACAGAATTCCCAAACATAAAAGTGATCCTCACGCGTCCATTAAAGTTTTGTCCCACTCTCCAAATCTCCACACTTCAAACAAATAAAAGCCTTAAAGTCAGGCGTCGTCCAACAAATCCACAAATGATGGCCTACCGACCAGAAAACTTTCTAAAACTATCGACAGCACCGACACATTTTTATTTACAAAGACGGGTGAATAAAGAAGTCGCCGGTATGTGAAAGTTTGGAGCCGTCAGCGTCACCCTTCCCAAAGATCAGAGAGAGTGACGTCAGCTGCCTAGAAAAGCAGTTAAAAGTCCCCTGCACCGCAACCGAAAACTAAATGTAAATGTGTGTCACCACTTACTACTTATATTTAAGTATTTACTAATGCTACAATTTTATTATTACGAAACATAAGTCAGATATCCCTATGATTTATACTAAAATGTACAATGGCATGGTAAAAAAACCTGTCCATTCATTCGTTCATTCATTCATCCATCCATCCATCCTCCATCCATCCATCCATCCATCCATCCATCCATCCATCCATCCATCCATCCATCCATCCATCCATCCATTCATTCGTTGTTGTCTTCATAATATCTGATATACTCTATATAAATATGACTATACGGACTTTAGCAGTAGAATTTAACCATGTTTACCTAATAATCGTTCTTGACTTAATTTTCAGTAACTTCTACAGAATTTAACTTGGTTCAAAAGCTATTCATTCTGGGTTTATTATTTCCACCAAAAGTCAATCGAGATAGTACATAACTCCTAAAGAGCCATTATGGCAGACACATATATTAGAGTTGGAGGGAAAATGTTTTGTGGTCAAAACTCAAATGATTTCTCGCAAATCACATTTGCATTCTCTTGAAAAGATTGTGTTCCCTTGCAAAGTTTGCATTCCCTTGCAATGATTCTGTCTCCCAAAAATATCTTTGTTCTTTCACCAAACACATTTTGTTTCACTTGCAACAACTGTTTTCTCTCTTGAAAACATTTGCGTTCCCTTGAAAAGTTGTGCTTTCACTTGCAAAGATTGCATTCTATTGCAAACATATTTGTGTTCTTTCACAAAACTCATTTGGGTTTCCTTGCAAAGGGTTGTCGGTCTCGCAAGAAAATGACTCCTAGACAAAAGTTTTACTAGACATATTTTGTGCAATTTGATGTTGATTGGTAGAACCATGCTGGGTTATGCCTAGTACATTGTGTTCCAAACAAAACAAAAGAAGTGTGTGAATTTTCAGATTTTGCAGTATAGTGATTGCTCCTTTTATAAAGCAAATAATGAAACATTAATGCCTGTATTTTTGTGTGTGTGTGTGAGAAAATCAATCTTTTCTGAAAGTTCTCAATGTAAATAATTCTTTCACTGTAGGAGATGTAATTTTCAATTCTGAAAACTTTACTGCAAACTTCTGGAACACAGCAACTTCTTTAAACCACAGGCACAGAATCATAAGCATAAACAAAAATTCTTAAAGCTACAATCATCTTAAATCACTTGAATCACTGAATTAAAGGGCTTTACAATTCTCTTAAACTTGTTTAAATTAAGAAAAAAACATTTACCTCATCAATCACACTATAAGGCTTTAATATAACCTCTGTTATTCTTAATTTGCAGCATTATTTTGTCTACGTTTTCTACGATCTTAATTGAATGTACTAACAAATCAATAATTTACTTGTCTTGTGGAATTGTCAAAAATGTCAGTGAAATTCTCTCACGCATGCGCAAATCAGCAGGCGCGAAACTTCTAACAGCAAACACATAAGGAGTATCATTAACGTGTTGCGCGGCAATTTTTTTGTTTAAATACTGTTAGTTACCGACGTCGAATGATCAACAATATTGGCAAAAAGAGTTAAAGTGTTGCTGAAATATTGTTCTAGTTAAAAGAAATGTGGAACACGGACTATCTGACACCACCAACCGAAAATGATGATTTCGATCTATTCCCCCCATTGGCAAAGTAAGAGTTTCTGTCGGTGATGATTCTTAAAGGTTATATCCGTTAAATAGATGTTACTTGTGAGGTAAATTAAAACTGTATTGTTGTGCCATCTTCAGGCGGTCGAAGGAAGTGAATCGCTTCAGTGAGGGAAATGATCCATATGTTCAACCTCAACATGCTTTCCAAAGGACAGAAGTGCTGAAGTAAATCATATTTGTATACATATAAAACAATAATAATCATTGTTTTTACGAATATTTGCCATTTTACTAATGTTATTTTTTTTTCAAAACGTAAAGCCTTGTTAAAGCTTTGTCATAGAACTGACTGTCTTTGTCCGCAGTGAAGAATCTTTCAGAATTCAACCTGTTCTGCCTCCTGAACTGTACTCGGCCGCAGCTGCTGGGTTGGTGAGTGCCACTCAAACTCTTTTCACTGTTAACTCCTCATAAATCAGCCCATTAACAGTTCTGTGATCTTTTTTATTTCAATATTATAGCTGAATAAAAAAGTGAATTAATCCATTTTATGTCCATGTTGAGCCTATAACAAACCAAAAAAGCAATCAAAGGGATCTCGCATCTCAGACTCTGTCACTGGAGTTTTTTATTGGGCCTAAAAAATATCGACACAGCTCGAGCCTGAAAGAGTTTATCCCGATCCAAACCAAATTTGGTTTACTGTCTAATCTATGAACCCGAACCTGACCCAAACCCTTGAATTTTTTTTTGCGTGCTAACACAGGTTTTCAGAATTACCTAATTGTGCATATTTTTACAAAAGCTAATATTCAGCCTCTATTTCACCATTTCTGGTTCAATTTTCATGATACTCAGTCCGAGTCTTGTCCTGTCTGGAGTGCGTGGATCAGTGAACAGGTTTTTATCAAGGACAGTATTCAAGGTATTTGTTAGTGATAGTGATAGACGTATTTTAAAACATGACAATAACAGCAGTATCACACATAGCCAACTAAAAGTGAACTGAATATTGCTGCATGTCATTATAAGAAGCAGACGGAGAAGTTTATAAAACTTATAAAACAGAATGAAGCTAGACTGTCATCCGTGTTTAAATTACACTCAACATAAAATAGGAAATCATTCCACAGAGAAATGTGACTAATGCAACCAAAATGAAACTACAGAGCATGTTTTAATACAATGAAAAGCATAGACAAGGAAAGACAAAAAAATAAGGAACAATTAAAAATAAACCAGAAAACACTAGAAAATATATTAAGCCATTAAAAATCTTACAATGATCTTAATATTTCTCAGAGACACAAAATATAAAAGATACATTCATTTCGGGATCCAAACTACTGATACAGCTGGTGGCGCTAATGCACCATAGGCAAACTGCCAAAATACAACAGAAGAAGAGGCTAGACATCCCTTTTACCAAGGGTTTATGCAGCCATAGGAGGATCCTCCAAGCAGAGGCTGGGTAGGAAGGATCTTCCAAAGGCTTCTAGAACCTGGATTAAGACACAGCTAAGGACTCTTGACACGCTTGGCAAGTTTGATCCGCATTGGACTTTGTAGGGCTGTTTATTATGAAATTTCAAATTTCCACTGTGAACAAAAGCATAACGAAGTCAAAAGATTTCAGATTTAAATTTAACATCCCATATGCCTCAAGATAAGACTGAAGGAGTTGTGAAATGAGCAGATACAATTTCTAGGAGTTCGACATGTGCTAAAGCAGCCATTAGAGGTTTTGCAAACTTCCTCTCGAGTTCGGAAGTACCCCACATCAGACAAGTTTTGGTACCCTAAGAGTTAAATGAGTGTATTTGGTCCCGCTATATGTAGAGTTAAACCAACTCTGAAGTAGAGTCATTTAAATGAGTTTATTTTGTCCAAATCTGTGAATGAAAATTCCATCCTTTAGTAGAGTACCTTTTGTTTTTGTATTATGTTTCTATGAGCTTGCTAATCATAAATGCTCATCATCACTAATGATCAAAAATAGCTAAACCAGTGTTGCCAACTCCTCAGTAAGAAAAGTCAGTATTGGCTGGCATTTTGCATGTTCCTGTGAAGATTTGGAAAAAAAATGAAGAAAATAGAAAATTAACTCTTTTCACACTTTCTTGCGATACTTGATAAGTTTATTGCATTAGAGAGGGTTGAGTCTTCCCAGGATGCATCATTCTCAATGTTTGTGTCGCCTCATTTCTGAAACATTCTTTTTCTACTTCACAGTGGAGCAAACCCAATGGGATGACTTTAGGGCTCACTCATGAGAAGCTGCCACATCCCTCAAAGCTGATGGGGAAGAAAAGAAAAGTACGAAGTGGACAAACGCATACTGCAAGAGTCCTCAAACATATCGAAGAGCTCAGAATACAGCAGCGCCACATAAACGAGTGAGAGGGGGGAGGGTGAGCCCCTTTACTGACCCCCAAGTTACAGGAAACATGTATAGGTCCATTTGTTCTGTTAAATTCAAAATAAAGTAAATGCAAGCGGTTCTAACTCATACTGGTACACGGTAAGCAAAGGCTGAGGTAATACCCTTTTAAAAGGAATGTTCTCTCATAAGGAACTCTTCAGGTGTTCCAATAGTTTATGTATTCAGTTTTAACAAACAATAAAGTCTTATTTCTTGATCACTTCCTATCTAGTCAGAGGATCTCAAATCTAATCTCACACTAAACAGTGACAGCTGTTTGAATACATTGAACTTAGCAAACTGCCCCTAAAAAAAAATTTAAATTAAATTTTGAAGGAGCTAAGCTATTGTTTGCGGTCTGTGATTGGTGCATAGGTTTGAAAGGAGGTGAATGTGTTTGTTCATGTACAGTTCATGACAAAAACTATTTAAAAATCTATTTTCTAGATATGCCTGCTATTATCCTGACAAATAGCACATATGAAAAGCTAAAACCCTCCCAAACTGTGTTTGATGCACTGAAATAAATGTCTTTTACTGAAAAAAGATGTTTTTGTGGTTGGGAGTATAAAAGGTAACTAAGACCTGTGTCTGCCTCGCCTGTGCTTGATGCAAAGGTCTAGGTTCTTTCTATACACACCAGATATGTGCTTGCTTCATTATCATACTCTGGTGAAGCTCATAGGACAAGGCGACAACACTTATCTCTGCAAAAAATCTGTGAATATTAGAAATGTTGACAGTTTTGTTTTGCACTGAAACATTACACAAACTGCTGGGATTATTATGAGGGGCATTTCATGTCAATTTGGACACAAGTGTCAGAACCTTTGTCAGGGACTGTTTTGTGATTGGACCATCAGGGTTCTATACTTTAGGAGCTTAGCGGTTGTTCAGCTGTGGCTAAACTATCCTCTTAAACATCTGGCAGATGAGTTTGCAAAAATAAAAAAAAAGATAAATTCAAATGTAAAAATGGAAACATGTTTTTCAGGTTAAAGGGGGACAAATGGTGGGGGGCCACATCTATGCCTGGCCCAGAGGATATCCGAGGTCCACAGGAGTCAATTGAGAAGGAGAAAGAGCAGCTCTGTGGTCTTCCATCTGAGGTCAGCTTCAGAGAGATGTTAGTCGAGAGCTCAGATGTGACCATGACTCAACCTTACAGGCCCATGCAGTATCTGCCCACCCATCAGGTAGGGTTCATTACTTTAGACCTGATGTTTTGTCCCAGAGTACCGTATTTTTCGCTGTATAAGACGCACCAAATTTTAAATGAGGAAGATCTAGAAAAAAAAATATTCTGAACCAAATACTTTAGTAAAATATTTTATATCAACTGTGTAAAAGTTAACAGCAGTTTAAGAACAATTATATGCCAAACATACCTGCTCCTTACGATCCGTGCTATGGTAGGATCGACGAGCAGAGATGGGCGATGACGTCAGCGTGCACCGACGGCTCCGGAGTGTGATGGGAATTTTCCTATATAATACTACCATCTAGTGGTCATTTAGAGAAATGTAATTTGAGAAACTTTTAAGAGCACACGTCATACTTCAGTCCCGCCCTGAGAGGCTCGAGGTTCTTTTCCAATGCGGATAACACGTGTGTAGGAAATGCGTTGAGACTGCTAAATCTTTACAATAAAAAGCCGCATTTGCTGTGTTCTCTCTCAAACGGTCTCCATTGTTTATTATCAATTGAGAAGGTATATTTTTACCATAACAGGAGCTAGGGCGAAGCCGCGGCCTCTCTTACGCCTCTCCTACGGCCGTAACCGCCCTCCGCTCCGCGGCGCTCTGCATCCCCCTCAGTTTTGGGGAAGAAAAAGTGTGTCTTATACGGCGAAAAATACGGTATGTTTAATGCCCATTCTGGAACAACATTGCTTCGTGTATGAAATAAATGGGGCTTTAATATCTATTGGAAAGAATTTCAATGTGGATACAGAAGATTATACCCCTTTGAAATGCTGGCCTGGTGACAAAGCGTCTTGGGAAAAACATCCATGACCAAACCTGTACTGCATTAATAGGTAGGATTGCATTAGTTGATTTTTCTATCAGGGCCTGATCAGAAGCACTGACCAACATTTCCATGAAATTGTATTAGTTTATATCCAACAGTCTATCCCTTCATTTCTAGAGTTTCATTTCTTGGCTGCACTGCTTCCAACGACACAATCTGATTCAGTGATAGAATGGATGGCCTTACTGCATAGGTTTAAGTACTGAGATTGAACATTACCTGATGTTCCTGGCAGCGTAGACCTTGGGGGACGAAGGGGACAGTCTCCGATCTAACCCCTCCTGGAGAAAAGTCAGCACGACTCTGATGGCGCATGTTCTGGTGAGAGATGCATCGATTGATGAACCGACCCCACTTCCCAGTGTAGCAGAACCTTGTAGAAACATCGAGGGTGCTAATGCGTGGTCCAAGGTCCATACTACAAAGGTTGGTAGGAACCGGAGGTCCACCACCACTGGATGAGACAAACGTGTAGGTTCCAAGAGTCCAGACGCTGGTGCCTGAAGCCCCCTTCACGAGTGAGTAGGTCTCACCTCGAGAGGATGGGCCAATGAGGGACTGTCATGAGCAATACGAACCATGCTTCGTGCTCGTCCTCTCTGGCATGAACCTATATGTAGCCAAACTTCCAAGGGGGATGCAAGCTCAAAAAAAGGCACAGACCCTCAGGGGTAGGCCTCTGTGCTTTGCCCAACTCGGGACTCAACTGAAGCCATAGCTGAAGGGGTCTTCATTAGAGGGTTGTCCTCATGAGACAGAGATCTCTGTGCTAGGGCTGTAGGGTCCACTAAACTTGTAAGAAAAATTTGCTGTTTTCGTGATACTGTACCCAAAAGGGTGGCCCCCAAAAAGGCAAGATTTCATGAACTTGTTGTGAACATTTTCACTTGTGAAAAAATTTCCCGCGAGACCTGTCGTTATCTCGAACATTTTGTAACTCAAAGCATTTGTATCTTGGGGTACCACTGTACTTACGTTCAAAGAACTTCGTGTTAACTTCCCTTTGACCCATTTCATTCCGTTTGTTTTATGAACACGAAATTAATTTGAATTATTATTTTGAATATGAATTTGTTAAATACTTCATTTGCACTTCTCAGGATGTGGAGTGAAGAATGCTAGTTCACAGAGGCGCTATGTTATTTTCTTTGAATTCAAATTTGGCATGAATGTGTATGCTAATCAGATTTGAGCTATTTGTTAGCTGGCTCTGACATAAAAACTGAGATGTAACTGTCAAATTTCTCAACAGTTGTCATTTACAGGCTATGAGCATTTTCTTGACCTTGCTCCCAGAGGAAGCCCCTCGATGGCTTTGTTGGCAGGAACAGCCCATCGATCTGTGTTCATGGCAGAGAGTGTTGCGAGGAATTCTGCTGATGGGATGATGAGGAGCCACGAGGAAGAGATGACTCTCCTTCAAAACATAGAGTTCTTTTAAGATAATAATACCAGAGTGGGTAATGGGTAATGTTTGCTAAATTCAGTGCGCAGTTTTAGCTTTAAGAAAATGTTTTAACACATATTGTTAATAATACTTCTGTGTTTACGCTGCATTCTGTTTTCTCTGGGACATGGAGTTATTTGTACACATGTTATTTACTAATGAAAACAAATGTTCACTTTAACAGTATTTGAGATATATTTACAGAGTGTGATTTTGAACATTTCCAACAACTAATCAAACAAAATATCATACAGTGTCTTGTGTTATTTGTCAATTTTTCGTTCATTCAATTATGTTCAGTTTCGAGGTTCACCTGGGGTTTGCTGGTGTCCTCAATCACAGGGCAAAACACATTCACTCACTCCTAAGGGCTATATGTAGAATTCAATGAACCTGACGCATGTTTTTGGGATTATTGGGGAAACGCAAACACAGTGAGAACATGCATTGACTATTTTGATTGAACATTTACAAACAATCACAACCTGTGATCCAAGCAAATTCTTCTCCACTGGTTTGCTTACAGTCTGTTCAGGCTTGATGCAAAATTGAAGTCATACAAAGTACAGTGTAAAACAATCTCTTGTTCTCCTGATTCATTTGCAGTCTTGTGCTGGAATGGTGCTATATTTACCAGGGAAATACCAGAAACTGAAGTCGCAGGTAAGGAATCCAGGTAGCAACTCAGGAGAATATCAGCAGGTTGTGAGCCGTAGATCTGACAATACGTTGGATGCTTGGAGCAGTCTTTGGAGGGAGCATTGTGATTGGAAACGTCTGAAAGAAAGTTCTGGGAGTTACCTGCAATGTCGGGTCATGCGTCTTCACCACATTGGCAAGGTCATGTCTGAGCTTTTTTGATCACTCAATATAAAGCAAATGAACATTGTAGTTCATCAGTATTGCTATGAAGTAGATTAGAGAGCATCCTGTTATAAGTTAGATGAGTGAATTATATAGTGAATCTGTCATTTAGATATGTTGGATGTTGGGAATTCCAGTTGTTATATTCTGGACATATTTGTATATTTAAAAGAAACGATTTGTGTGTTAACGTTAACACCTGATTCCAATCAAGAGGTCATCACACACCCATAAACACCCATTCTCCCAAACTCACACACCCATTCTCCCATAAAACCCCACTGGTCCCAGAATACCCTGTCCTCCATCTGCCTTACAAGCTGACATCACTGGACTGCATATCTGCCCAAAGAATTAAGAAGACAGCACTTACCTCCACTCCTTGGTTCTCAATCTCACTCCCTGGTGTTTCCTCATGGTTCTTCCTGACGTCTATGTCCTGCAAGTCCTTCCCCTGAACTCCAACTGAACCGGATTCACTTGCAGAAAGAAGAATACAGTGTTTATAAAGGAATTCTACATTTCTGTACAGCTGAAAGCATGTATTAAACTTTATAAACCGATCCTTGACTTTTTCCCTGACAAGGAGAGGGTATGAGATCCAAATCTTTACAAGAATTGAACGAATAAGACATCTACAGATATCTGGTATTGCTAACAAACAGAACGCAAGAGCAGGTTTTAAACAGCCCCCTCCTAGCGAATTAGCAAATTGAAATACTTCCTGGTCAATTTATAACCTTTTTAAAACGCACATTCTTTGGGGCCGAGTTTCTCCATCTGTTCTTCATGACTTGTCAGTGTTGCATGTGAAACCTTTGTAATCAACTTGTCTTTTTAATGGGGCATGTAGAGGAAAATATTCTTTTTGATCCAATATAAGGAAAAGAAAATATACACAGTAGTTACAAATCTTTATTCACTCAGTTAATAAAAAAGATTACTCAAATGACAATAAAATATGTTATAAAAATACTAATGAACCCTTCATAGATAAGGTCCTTTCCAACTGTTACAATATGATGAGGTCTTTGAGCTTTTCCCATCAGTGCTTGCACATGACAAAGAATCATTAAACTCACCAAACCTGCATGTTTCTTTGTCGTTGAATATGTTCTGATGACTATTTGTTCTAGTGAACCTACAAACAAAAGGCTCCAGTGGCCAACAAAACTCTATAAATCAAATCTGGAAACAGTGGCCTAAAACAGTCTCACACTACTTGAAGAGCAAGAAATCCATCCAGATAAGAAACAAAAAGTGATCAATAAAGCTTTGTAAACAAAGATTGTGAAATACCTCAGCCACCCCAACAATGGGCAGTTATCCCAGCTGTGGTCAGGAAGGCGATTCTGTTCACGGAAAGACATATCAAGGTTTATATATCTGGGTGACTGTACACAGTACAGTACAGTGGTACTCTGAGATACGAATGCTTGAGTTACGAAATATTCGAGATACGAAAGGTCTCGCAGGAAATTTTTTGCTTCGAGGTGCAAAGAAAAATTTGAGATACAAACAACTACAAGCAGTTGGAGAAATACTCGACTGCCGAGAGCAACCCCGCATTGTTCATTAACTATGTGTATGTATCTTTATACATGTATATATGTGTGTAGACAAGTAAAACTGTATTACATATATATATATACACACACATATATATATATATATATACATACATATATATATATTGTCGCAGGAGAGGGACCACACAACAAGGTTGTGAGTAGAAAATATCCCCGGAGGGTGGATTTATTAATAAATATCGTGATTCGGGGTGCTCAAGTGCAGTGTAGTCTTTATAGTGCTCGGTGCTTGTGTCCTCTTCCTTCTTCGTGCTCTTCCAAATCCCGATAGTGCCCATGCGTTTCGTGTGCAGGAGGATCGGGGCTGTGGGTAATGCCGTTTCCTGACGTTCACGGGCTGTGGGCGATGCCATTTCCTGACGTTCACGGGCTGTGGGCGATGCCGTTTCCTGGCGTTCACGGGCTGTCTGGAGAGAGAGAGAGACAGAGGCGTTAGATGCTGCACTTGCTGGAGATCAAGCTCAATGTGGCAGCTTTCTCTCTCTCTTTTATGCTGCCGCGCTGATGAGGCGTGGCTGTTCCCGATCCTCCTGTGATGGCGGGTGTCAGGTGTCCGCAATTTGTGCCAGGACCGCGATGATTGGAATGGACCTCCGTCACAATATATATATAAATATATGCGTGTTGTGCAAACTAAAAAACTGGACAGCACAAACTGTAACAAACTTACACGATATGTTCTCTCAGGTAGGTATTTTTTTTCCTATTCTTCTCACTATTAAACCTTTTCCTCACACTTTTTCCAATCCCATATCCACTCTCCTTTTCCATCTAACACGGCCTTGTCCTGACGCAATTAATGTAAACTGGAACTTTTGAGCAGGACTGGACATGGTTAAAAAAATACTGTGGAATCTTTTATTCTGGAATCTTTCCCTTTTTAAGGTCAAAATAATTTCACTGCATATGACACTGTTTGAGATCATCTTCAGGTCTTATTCTTAGGAACATATCAGTAAACAATGATTCTAATTCATTACGTCGAGTGATAAATTGACAATGAAGACATTTCAGTGCAGTATAGTCTATGCTGTTTCTCTGGCTACTGTGTGTAGAGACGTGAACAAAGCAGAACGAATCAGGAAGCTGTATGTCAACGCTGCTCTTATGTTGCGTTTGTGTCTGTGTGTAGCTTTTATGATATCAGCAGGTTCAGTCCTGACCCTGGCAAACAATTGAGGTCAGCTGCCCTTGTGCCCAGCTACCCCTGGACTGGCAGGAAGTGCAGCGTTCAGTGTTTGATTCCTCTGAGCGAGCACTTCCTGAACTCTCCATGCATGAACAAGAACTCAGGAAGTACAAGCTACTGTATGGGCATAGAACAAAAATGTTGGCACACCTACGATTATAAGTACATTCCATTAGCACAACCGGTTTTGTCTGAGCCAGCCCATTTCTCAGTTTGCTTCGTTTACCGTTATATTCCTTATCACAACAGCCATTCCTCTTCTTTATTTGAATTCTGACTTCATTTTAGAATCATAATTGAATTACACTGACACATGGATGTTCCCCAAGGGGAAATTCCACAACTCACAGTGCCAGAGATCTCACACACATATAGGCTTTTGGCTCCTGACAGGATGGCTGTGTTTGTCATTACTCAAAGGAGTTTAGACTACAGGAAAGCTCCACTCTCATACTGACCCCCACCAAGCACCAAAATTGGTGAATTGGGAAATGTATGGTAGAACCTGTGAATAATCTTGGATAAAGCATTCTTGTTACACAGTCCTGTCATGTCACCAGATTTCTAAAACAGAATGAAAGATCATTTTATTTTCATGACCTGATCACAACAAACATAAAAATACTGGAATGAGTGACCTTAATGTTTTTAAAAATATAACACCCCACATGTATCATTATATCCTTTAAGAATTATTATCCGATGCACAGGGGAAGGATGGACACTTAACACGTTATTTAATACATTTCTCATTTACCACATGTGTTCTCACAAGTCTCGTGTGATGTGGATAAATTTGTGTGGTTGTGGTGTGTTCCCACAGAGAACAGTCACAGATATTTTGCAGTTGTGCCGTCAGCAGAAAAACACACAATAGAGAGCCACAGGATCAGAGGTGAACGAATACACACACAGTTATTCATCACTGAGACATTTCCTCTCTTTCTCTCCCAGTCACCTGAAGCTTCTTTTTTTACCATAGCTCTAAATGCAAATCTAAAATAACCCCCCCATATTCTTAAAATTCACTAGCGCATTTATACATCGGGGTTCTTCTGACCCCAGAGATTTGTCCAGAATATCAACAAAGTGATATACAGAGCTCAGAATAACCACAACATATTTTTCAGAAAATCTTTAGTTTCCTTTCAGAATTAAAATTTTCTGTGAGATACTAAACTGCAAAATACTCCCACAAATGCAAACAAGATTTTTTATTTTGCACACTCCAAAAAGTGTTTTGCTGAAAAAATCATTCAAGCCCACGTTACAAAATAAGTACACCCCAATTATAGCCTCACTTAAGAGTATAAAATTCGAACTAACAGGCATCAACCACAGGGGAGGGATTTATTTAAGAGGAGTCCAGCAGACTACAAAAGAGATTTATTTAATAAAGAAAAGCACGCCCAATTTCATGCTGTAAGCAATGGCTCCCCATGGAAGAAAAATGTCACAAAATCTGAGAAAAGAAATCATTTCTATAAACAAAAAGGTGAAGCCTACAAGAAGATCAGCAAAGTTTTATGTCACTGTGAAGAAGCGGGGTCTTTTCCCACCATCCAAAGTTATTCATTTGTATTTTGTTAATGGAATGTTGTTTATTGTCATTTACATGTGGGAAGTCAATCTGACTCTGATGAAGCCAGCTGTCTCATTAGTTTTTATATAAATGTCGGATTTGTGCGTAAGAAAGATACACAGAAAGGATTATGGGGCACAGACACAATAATTAACGTTTTAGTTTTGTAATTTGATTTGGCCGTTCTTTTTTTTAAATAAATTATATTTATTTTGTACCAATGAGCCATCATTTGAGATTATTTTTGGGACTTTTCTTTGGGTTTGAGACCCACGTCTTTACAGTTATGTATAGAATGACTGTACACAAGAGTCTGACCACCGACATAGCGTTAAAATTATGTTGTGGCACACACTGAACTGAAGCCTCACTGCTATGATGGAGATATGTAGCAATATGGAAATCGCTATACTCCACAGGTCTTATAGGGAGGGTAATTCCTTCTTACAGGTTCCAGAGGTCTGTGTTTCACTCAGTGGGGCTGGTGAGGTTAGCATCCTTGCTGGTGCGCTCAACTCTGGAATCGAGTCGGCGATGGAGATCGCACATTGATTGGAACACACTTCAGAGAACCTTCTGGATTTGGTGAAGAGGTGTAACACAGGTAAGTAACAGTGGGTGAAGAAAGTGACATGTAGGAAACACTGACAATGGACATTGGGAGTTGTTTTCTAGGGAGCTTTGGCGACGGTGATTGGAGTGATGAGTGATGTGATGAATAATGCCAAGCTCTGACACTTTATATTTCAGTCAAAATATTGTATCGTAAGTGATTCAAAAATGTAAGAAAGATGGAAGTGCCATCCATGAAAGCTAACATCTCGACAGAAGTTCACTGCAGACTTGACATTTCAATATGTTGTTCAGATTATGTCATTTAATTGTATATTTCTTTTATAATCGGTATGCATCTTGTCCTCAATTAAACTATGTACACTAGTCCACATGTGATGCTTGTTTCAATATAGTAAAGCATTATAGTTTTCCGCTGCTCTCTGTAACGTAAAATGTCCCGTTCTTCGGTTTTTATGCACACAATACACACAGGAAACAACCTTTAATTAACCCCCAAAGACCTGGAGGAAACACTGGTTGTACTACAGAAAGGTTCTCAACAAGATCCAACTGTAACACTACATCTTTTTAAACACTAGGTGGAAACTTTGTGCTAGCTTTCCAGCTAAATCACAGTCTCTGTTCAAACCTCTCTCTCTCTCTCTCTCTCTCTCTCTCTCTCTCTCTGTCTCTCTCTCTCGTTTCTAAAGTCAGATCAAACTGAATGGTGGCAGCCATATTTGAGGGTGTCCTTAGGGCTGAACATTACATTACTTTGTAGGCTGCCAGCATGTTTTTCTACGACTAATGATAAATTAAAGAGTATGACTGGAACAGGATGAATGGAAGACGTTCTACAATGAAGGCGAATTGTAATTGTCTATCATTACTTGGCATCACACGAATCCCATGTTCCAGGAACTTCTACGTCTGAACCATGTGTTTCCAATAAGTGATCTATGAGAAGGCTTGAAGAGTTTATAGTTAGAGGAAAGAGTGTGTATGGAAACGGTTGTAGTATATACAGTATAGGAACATCTGTTTATTGTTGTATGTAGCACTACTGGAGCCATGCTAACTTCAGTTTCAAACGCTAATGAGGTCTGTTGCCTCCAGCCGGAATTTTTAAACTTGCAACAGATTTTGAAAACATACGGCATTATGTTTTGGGGGTAGTTTAGGATGAGTCCTCCCCACAGAATGTTTACTTTCATTGTTTTGTACCTCGGGCTCCAATTTAATGCACAGATGATTTTAAACAATGGATGCTGAGTCTGTGATTAGTTGTTTTGAGGTAAAAGTGGACAGAAATCTAACTGTTTCCTTCTTGGCACAATGTCATTATAAGGAAATTGTGTGGAGCACAAATGCTGATACTAAAACCACCCAGTTCAGATCAAGTCATTGGCTATCATTGAAATTATTGCAACATCCCATTGTTTTATATGTGTTAACATTTAGAAATGACTCATCGCTGTATCTAATAAAAACAATTATTGGACTGTGACTTACTTTGTCTGCACATTTATTCATGTGTCTTTCCCTGAAAAACTACAATGCTCTAAGGAGGAGATGAAACACAATCATGGGAGATAACCGTCAGTTAGACCATGAACCATAGACACATGCTCTTTGGGATCTGAGGGATAAAATCTCCTTTCCAAGCCACAGTATGGAGATCTCAGTTTAAATTATTCATCTTTTTCATTGGGAACATGTGAGGTGGAACACAGTTAAACGTAGAGGAGTTCACAAAGAGTACATAAGTTGTTGTCTTTGAACTCTTTTCTATTCTATGCATTTTTCTCAATGAATGGCCAGGTGCAGTGGACCGCTTTAACCACACATCATTTCAGATTTCTTTGCCACCAGATTGTGTGGTTAAAGGCTCACTATACCCCAGAACACTTTTTTTCCGGTATTAACATGTATACATTTGTGTCTGTTTCCTTTAACCGCCTAAACCATTTACTGTTATTTTTCCCTTTTATATCAACATAGCATAAATATACATGAAAGTATTGTTTTGATTTGTATGTGACACATATGCACCGGCTGAAATCAGGCTGGATGGTTAATGTAGGATCAATCAAGCTGTCGGTTTTAGAGAAAGACAATTCCTAAATCTTCAGCTTAAACTCAAATTAGTTGAAGCAAAATGTAAAATACACCCCACAACAAAAACCACTAAATCTAGTATTTTTTATGAGCACCAGATTTTTAAGGACAGCACCAAAGAGACATACTTCAATCACCTTCACCCTGTTCTTCTGCAGAAATGCAACAGAAGCTCTGGATATGTGTTTGGATCATGGTCAGGTTGGAAAAGTGCTGCATCTCTGTTGAGTTCATGATACCATCGTTAAAAGGGAGCTCCCCAACACTAGTGGCAGAACCCCATAATGACACTGCCACCACCATGTTTCACTGTAGGCACTATAAATTTTTCTTTGTAATTCTCATCTTTTACGCCATTATTTTAAAACCATCATTTACAAAAACAGCAAATTGTAGGAGCGCTTTTTGTGAACGGGCTTTAGGAGAGACTTCCTTTGTGGATAATATGCATGTCATTCCTCTGCAGTGTGCACTGTATGGTGTCATGGGAAAAGCTCTGAACGCTCGCTCTCTCTCTCTCTATCTCTCTCTCTCTCTCTCTCTCTCTCTCCCTCCCTCCCTCCCTCTCTCTCTCTCTCTGTCCCAGTCCGTTTTCAGCCCAAAAGACACAGGAAGTTAACGGACAACATTCTATAAAAACATTCTTTACACAGGAAGCACGTCATCCATTGAGCTAGCGTAGCATATTTTTAGCAGTATGGCTACCATTATTTACTATCATCGTTGGTATTAATATTATATGCAATGTTTACAATTTTCTATCACAACCCATGCCTTTCGCCCAATGCACCAGCAGACCCCTGTTACCCCGAAAGGGAATAAGCAGATTAGACAATGAATAAACGACCGCAACGCTTTGCTGATCTTGTAGCCCTTACCTTTTTGTGTAAGAAAAGAATTCCTTTCTAGCAGGTTTTCTAGCAAATGTAGTGGGGTGTACTCATTTATACGTGACATTGCCCCTTATTTTAATATCTGCAGCTGTTTGCGCTCTCATGGTAAACAATGACCACCAGAGACTGTATTTAACAAAGTCTAAAAGCATCTGAGCAAAGTCCTCTACTTCGACACTGCTTTGTGAATAACAAACACTCTTAGTCGGAATTGAACATGAAATAAAACAAGCAGCAGTTAGTACACACCTATTTTTACCCAGGGCAGATTTGGGATCTCATTAATTCAAGGATGATCCCCCACCCTAATGTTTTTTACAGATAGGTGAAGTGTGAAAGCCCCCTTCTGAGTCTCAGGGGTGTTGTAATGCTTTAAAACAGTTGAATGAACAGCTGGCTATTGATTGTGAGGTGTGAAATATTCTCTACACTTTCTCTGGATAATTTGCAGGCCTTCTGCCCTTCCATCTCTGGTTTGATGAAATATGTAGGAACTCAGATATGTTAGCAAGATATTAAAGTTATTTTTAATATCTTGGCTGAAATATATGACTGAGATGAAGGGAGTGACGATTGTCTTGTCACTCAGACAAAAACTCTTCCATAACTAACCTGAAAAAGTCATCTCAAAGATAAATTCAACCAAGAAGCAAATATGCCACACAAAACCACTGGCAATGTAAAAAATATGGAGTCCCTGAAATAACACAAGAAGTCAAACCAAGGCAAGAGGGACCAGCTTGATACTTGTGGTCTTGAGTCGAATGGTGAGTCCCAGGATCTCCAGCATCAACCAATGTTCCGAGGGAGAGAGTGTGTGAGGGAATAAGGAGTAGACTTTTATTTTTACTTATGAAATGAAGATGAGGTTAGGTACAGGTGCCTCAGTAGAAGCTGATGATTATCCTGGTGTCACACCTGGAAAATTGTGAGGGGCAAAGAAAAACCTGATGAAACATTCCAAATACAAGGATTCTTCAAATGGGAAAATCCCAAGCAGGGAATCATTGAGTTGAAACAACCCTACATAAACATTCTTCAAAGGACTTGAGTATTTTTGTGAAGTAGATTATTGTCAGGAGATTCAAGGAGGACCCAGATACGAGCGGCAGTGAACCAGATACGAGCGGCAGTGAACAGTTTATTATTTTCTAGGCAAAAAAAACAATGAACTCAATGACCTCGAAGGAAGATAAAACTACCCCGAAAAACAAGCCACACAGTACCCAAAAAGGGTTATAATCCGGGAAATGCGGGAATGGCGCCTCTTCACACGCCTCCAGAAACTCAAACAGTCTGTAATAAAATAGAGAGAGATGTTGCTGGATAAGGAGCCCTTACAATGGAGATCTCCAGGGAGAAAAACAGGCAAAATCCACAGAGTGCGTTAGACAACACAAAACAAGATGGGGGTAAGTGCAAAGGAACTTTCTCATAGTAATCTGCTCATGAAACTAGAAGGAACCTGGGATATATGAAGGAATGGTGATCAAGTGCGCGCACCTGCTAGCGCTAATTGGAGTAATGAGCGGAGTGGAGACGCCGGGTGACAGATTAACAATAACATGGAACGAGACGGTGGTAAGATAGTTAACAAGACCTAACAATTATACTGCACTCTGTAACATGTTGGACAAATTATAATTAGGTCTAATCTATATTTTTCACCAGCAGGACTTCTTAAACTAATGGAAATCCACTTCCTCACGGTTGTTCTGAAGGTCATACTTGGCCATGCAAGTAAAGACATCTTTGGTACTAAGATCAGAGTATGTTTTGCTTTTGGTAAAGTCGGGGTATATTGTATTGATTGACTATGGGAATGATCGTTAGAGCATTACATTTTCTCCAACCAATGGCCTAAACTCATTCTGTTTTTTCCTTAGAGCGAACCAGTCCCACTGACTTTACACCTTCAGCAAGAAGATTTAAGAATGCTTACCTGCATCTTTGTGTCACGTAAACTAGCCAAGGTACGGCTTGCTACAGCACCACTGCAACTCTCAGATCCAGCTCAAATCTGTTCCAGTGCTTCAACCAAACTCTTGTTAAACGATGGGCAGCGTTTGCATCACTCCTTACTAGGTGACATCAAATGATCATGAAGAAATGCAAAGACATGGATGCAAGATCAGTGGGTAAAGAAGGGTTAAAGAAGGCTGCTCCTGGAAAAAAAATTGTTGAATAGGTGACACGAGAATGACGATACACACAACGAGAAAATGACAGAGAGTAATGGAGATTTATTAAAATGCTCTGTAGTATATATCTGTGAATGTTAATAGCGTTATGTGTTCAATCTGGTTGTAATTCTCTGCAGGTTAGTAGTCCAGGGAATAGTCCAGAGTTTCCAAAGTCCACAGGATCCCAGGTAATTATCCACCAGGTGAGGTGGAAATCCAGACAGCAAGGTCTTCCCAGGTGAGTATCATTCACCATGTATGAATTAAGGGAACGCTACGGCTAGGGTGCTTTTGAAATACTCTGTCTTCAAAATCGCGATGGAGATCACACACCAACCGGAGAGCTCTTCAGGTGTTCAAGAGACTCTGAGTGAAGAACATATAGGTAGTACAGGTAGGTAAACTCGCATTCGCAATGATTTCTGGGAGATGTATTCAGAAAATGAATTTGACATCAGTTGTGTATGAGCAAATTGGCAGATGAGGGGATTGTTTCAGGTGAGAATGTTTGAGCAGCATCTCGGGTACTAACAATAGGACCGCATGACCTTGTCTGATATATGTTAGTCCTAATATGACTTCTAAAAGCTTCAGAGGACCATCTGCCTAGAAAATAAATTTGTTTTTGGGGTAGTCTTTAGAGGCAGCAGGGCCTTTGAGGAATATTTCACCTGTGATATTTGAAATGTAGTCATCCTTTGCATGCTTCACATCTTTTTGACACAGTCTCTTAACGTTTGAAGGTTTCTGGACTTTGACAAATAACTCCATTTCACTTTTCCCCCTTAAGTTCTGACATGCCTCTTCTGTAACTGCTGCTGATTTTACCATCTGATATGTTGGCAACGATCATCAACAACCTATCAACGCTACTTAACCACACCTCACCTCTATTGGTTTCTTCTAAACCCCCTCTTTTTAAACCAACAGCAGAGCACTTTGTTTGAAAACCTTCATATTTAGCATGACAGAACGAAGTGGGGCAAATTCCTGACAGAGTGCGGTTTCACTTTTTTTTTTATCCATGACTGATTTCATGGTAGTACATGAAGGTAGCTCTGACCACAACATTTATTTTTTGGCAGACTGCCCAGCCTCACACTCGTTCTCATCTTCTCCATTTTCCTAATTTATGCTGCGATTTTTCCACTGTCATACACCTCATTCTCTGCACACTATTCCACTCTAAATGAAGACACATTTGATGTTTTATCAAGAGAACTTTCATTCTTATTACTTTCATAAATGTTGTTACCAATGAGTCATATTTTATCTACCATTTCTTGGCACAAAACCTTTTGTTTGAAGTTCCAGTTACACACAGGGGCAGTCCTTTTCCATTTTAGACACCCATGCTATTCTGAGAAACTTCACTTTAATGTTTACACAGGTTACACCTTGTTTTATGCTGATAAAGAAAACCTAAACACTGAAAAGAAAGTTCAGCATGGATGGTGTCAGATACCCAGTTCAGATATCTGTTTTTACTTTCTTTCCTGTCAGATCTCTTCAAATAAATGCAAGAAAAATCTTGCATCAAACCTATAATCCACAGTCTGTATGGAAAGTATTCAGACCCCCATAGATTTTTTTCACTCGTGGTTATCTTTGAGTCACTTGCTAAAATATTTTAAGTTAATTTACCCCTCATTTGTGCTGTACACACAGATATTGACAGAAATAAAAACTGAAATATGACATGGTCCTAAGTATTCAGACCCATGGCTCAATTTTTGGAGGAAGCATGTTTTGATCTTATACACCCTGGAGTCTTTAATTAAATATTGTTGTGGTGGCAAGAGAGACACAGACAAACTTGTTCTATTCAAGGCTGCACAGGGTGCTTTAATGAAATATATATAACATCAATAAATAATTAAAAGAGTCACTCGGCATGGCAATGAAGATGATGGTGAGTTGGAAAGGTGTACATGGGCTGACGGGAAGTCTGCTCCGAGTACTCCAGTGTGCCTTTCTTCACCCTGTTAGTCCAGTGACACGTGGAGACCCTATAGAACCAGTCGGTGGGGATCCCTGGGCTCCTTTTTCTTCCTGTTGCTCCCGTGATCACTCTCTGCTGCTCTTGGTGGAGGGAAATAGTCAGCTTGCTCCCACACAGCAAAAAAAAAAAAGACTCCCACACAGCAAGGGCGCCAGCCAAAATAAGTTTCATCTGGACACGATGATCAACCCCGCTGCCTAATCACAATATGCGTTAAGTTTTTAACACCTGGAGTTGGGGAACATCTGCCATTTGTCCTTGCAGATCCATTCTTTATCTGGGATGGCTGCATTCATCTTTCCGTTGTTTGCAATCTGTGCCTGCAGCTGAGCAGCACGCTGCCATCACTTTGTTTTACTGTCGATAGGCAGATCCTGGTTTTCTCCACACATACCACTTAGAATTATGACAAAAAAGTTCTATCTTGGTCTCATCAGAAAAGAGAATTTTAATTCTCACCATGTTGAAGTACTTTCAGCTTTTGTTATGTTTACAGGCTTTCTAAGGAGATGCCTCCGTTAGGCCTCTTTGACTGGTGGGGGCTACAGTGGCGGTTGACTTTACACTGCATTTCTGGAGCTCAGCCACAATGATCTTTGGGTTCCTCTTTACCTCTCTCACCAAAGCTCTTTTCCCCTGATGCTCAGTTTAGCCAGACAACTAGCTTTAGGAAGGGTTCTTGTCATGCCAAACACATAAGGATTTTGGAGGTCACTGGGCTCTTGGAAAACAAGTTTTTGTAACTTGGCCAGATCTTGTAGAACAAAGTCTGAATATTTAGGACCTGTAGTCTAAATATTTTTATTTTAATTTAGCTTCTTAGGTTTACTCTTAGTTCAAATGTCTTGATTCGCATCATGCTGGGAAACGAGTATAACATTTAGGAGAGGTTTTATTTATATACTTTCAGATTGCTTTGAAAGTGTCTTTGCTTTTTGGGGGGATTTATGAATGTTTAAATTGTTAGTTTTTGTAGATTTTTGCTATAAAACGGAAAAACTGTTTTTTTCTCAATTTTTCAACTGAGATCAACTGAGAATTGTATTTTTGTATGATTTTAGGATTGTTGTGGAAAAGTTGTGTAACATAATTTTTAAAATGTTGGTAAAAAATAAGCTGGGGAGTACGAAAATTTTAACTCATAAAGCAATATGTTTAATAAGCTTTTTGTGTCTTTTTGCAGATTTAGATTTGGATTCAACAGTGTGTAGTTACTGGTGCTTGTACCAGACTACAAACTGGCTGGCACATAAACTGTCTGGAGTTGAAAGCAGAATTCCTGACAGTCCAAGAGTTTACTAGTCGGCTCCAGGGGTATCAAGCTGATCAGGACGGACAGCACAGTGGCAGTGTACATAAAATTTCATGGTAGCTCCCCACGCTTTCTTCTTGCTTGAATTGCTTTATAAGCTATGTGCTGGTCTTTTTATTCCTGTCTTGTTTATTTTCATTTGTGAGGTGCCTTTAAAGAAAAGTACCTAAAATTATGGAAAGTGCTATTTATCATATGCATTTTAAATGTGAAATACTTGTATTTGTGTATTTAAAAATTAATTCATTCATTCATTTTCATTCCAGCTTATTGCCTTTTGGGGTTGCGGGGGTCTGCCGGTGCCTATCTCCGGCACACATTGGGCGAGAGGCGGGGGTACACCCTGGACAGTTCGCCAGTCCATCACAGGGCAACATTCACACACACATGCACACCTTAGGGGAATTTAGATTATTCAATTAACCTAACCGCATGTTTTTGGGGATTGTGGGTGAAACCGGAGTACCCGGAGGAAACCCACGCAAGCACAGGGAGAACATGCAAACTCCTTCCAGGAAGGACCAACAACCTTCTACCTGGAAGACCACAGTGCTACCCACTGTGCCACTGTGCTGTATTTAAAAATGTATTATTATAAAAATGAAAGAATTTCAGCGGTAAAAAAGGTACAGGTTTGTGCATTGGTTTGTACATTTCAAAAATCAGTCTGTTTGAGCATTGCATTTTCTTCCACTGAAATGTTATAGGAGTTTCAAGTACATTGAACTTAGTTAAGCTGTTGTTCTGTTGCAATACCCAAATAAAATTTGACCACACTTCCTGAGAAACTTTCACAAAAGCTTGAAAACATGCATAAGTATAAATGTTCATAAGTGTTAAACATGAATGGGGGATAGAGGGCGCCGACAATCACATTACATAGAGTAACAAGTAAAGATTGAAGATTACATTACATTTACTTTTGTATTAGACTAAAACAACAGCAGCAGACAGCTAACTCACAAATTTTCTTGAATAAAATGCAAACGTTGTCTAGTTTAAACTGGATTTTCCAGCCTATGTACATGTGTGGACTGATTCTACTGCTTAAAAATTTCCAAATGCACTGTGAAGACCATGCCAGTACTAGATTTATATAGGGAAACATTTTATTATAGGCCTTTAAACATCACGTACGACCAGATCCTGTAGTGCAGTGGACTGTGGAGCTGGAGACATTCAAAAAAGTGGTTTTGCAGGGTGAACCTGGGTTTGATTTTTCCCACCCCTCCCTGATTTTAAAATCCTGTCAACATGACAACATTTTTACATAATTTGTCTGATGTGTCATTTATTTACTTTGTTTTGCGAAGAGAAGTATTTTCAAGTATGTCTTTCATATTCACCAGTCTGATGTATAGACATCTTACCACTTCAGTGATGTTTGCAAATAAAAAAACATTAAAAGAGATGCTAACCAGTTTTAGATAAATCCAGCTCTGGCCAAATTGGGAAGAAAAATGATTGTGCTCATGGTAATGGTACCTGAATCTCAGAATCAGATAAGGAATCAAACTTGACTTCACTAAATGAGCCCAGACATTGTGGAGTAATAGAAAGACATAGAAATGATATCTGTGATACATTTACTGGATTAGAGTTAAACTTAAAACTTAAACTTTAAATGTACTGTAGACTGGAGGAAAACAGGTTTTCACATTAATATCAAACAGAAACACAGCACTGGACTTTCTGTATGTATAATAATATTTGCTTTTACTCCCGAGTGTCTTGACAACATGAAAGAGCGATGAACTTTTAACAAAGTTCAGAACTGCTTTTGAAAGAACATAAAAAACTAGATGGCCAAAGTTGCCACATCTACATTAAAAGTTTTATTTAAAAATGTTGTTTTGAAATGTTGCCATTATGAGTAACATTAGCAAACCCCCATGTCTCTACGATTTTCCGAAGCTGAGATAGAGATATGGCAAATCAGTTGCTATGGTAAGCAGTCTAGTTTCTATGAAAAGGTTAGTGACGTAATATAATGTTCTCCATGTCAACATGAGCAGAATAAACCAACCCCCATCTCTCGATAGCTTTTCTACACTACGATAGAGATTGGTTGCTAAGGTAAACATTCTGGTTGATATGGAGAGTTCAGAGACATAATGTTCCTCGTGGCTTTATGAGTCATTTACCAAAGCTGAGATATATTTCAGAAATTTTGGTTGCTAGAGTACACAGTTTGGTTGCCAAGGAGCTGTTAGTGATCTCACAAACCCCCATTTTTGCATGTTTTTCACATAAGTCATATAAGTCACTGGTAAACATTTAACTCTTTATAGAGGGTTCATATCGTTTTGCAAAGTGGTGGGTATGTTCTTCCACAGATTTTTTTCTTTTTACAGTTTGAGTTAGTTTTCCAGTTTGTCCCCATGTTTAGTCAATAGAAAATTTCCCAGCATTCTCAGCAATTTCCCAGAATTCCTTGAGTGGTACTAGTCTGAAAAGATATAGCAACCCGAGTCACACCAGTTTGGGTGTTTTTGCAAAGTTTGGTGGCTGCAGCTTTCATAATCTAAAACATGTTTGGCAAAAGATGAATAACAATGTTTTTGCTTTATTTTAAGCCAGGAAACATCAAAAGTGGTCATTTTGAATAGCAATGCCTTTCCTCTAATCAGATTTATTAATCTATGCTAAGCTATGCAAATCACGCCATCACCTGACCTGGAAAATACATAATAAAATAGTTGAATGAATGTATTATCTCTTGAAGATTTAAAGGAAATTTGGCCTTTGCGGATCTTCAAACAAAACAATATTCATGAGTTGCAGATCACAGCTTATTAAAAATCCTCTCAGTTCCTCATCAAAATATCAAATAACATTCGTGTATTTTATGTTATTGGGCTACAGCAAGCAACATGTGGGTTTTCCAGCAGTGTATGGAATATCAGAGCCTGCAGAGATTTGTAGTTATTGAAAACAGATCCCAGTTATGGTTGATAGATTTTAAAGCCAAGGATGACAGGGTCTGCGGCGGTGATCTCTGGTTTTCTCCGTACATCATACTTCATCCTCTGACAGTGATGGCTGCAATTATGATTGTGTGTGTGCGCGCACGTGTGTGTGTTTGAAAAAGGCACTTTGTTCTTGATCTGAGATTTATGATTTTTGGTTACACTCTGTGATTTAAAATGTAAATCACAGTGACAGCACAAACTCCTAGGGCGGCTGGAAAAGTAAATGATACTTTCCATCCTCCCCAAGCATTCCACTCTTCTCTTCGAGTTCCCGCTCTCTCTTCCTCTACTGCCATGTTTTCTAGGTCAACAGCAACAATGCAATCTTTAATAACTGTCAATTAAACCTCGCAGGAACAATGGGAGGTCAGCAAGTCCCCAGAGATAGAGGGAGAGGCTTATTTTCACACGACCAACCTTTCACTTTACGGATAAAGTTTGGTTCAGATTTCAGCCAAGAATATCACAAACATTATGCGTCATTGAACAGCTTTTATCTTCTGAGAGACTATGTAGGATACTTTCTATGAAAAAGATTAAACATTTAGCTGTATTCCATTTTACATTCTATTGTTCCCTTGGTTAAAAGCTACTGGAACCAGAAACACATTGAAATTAAATAATCTTTAACCCCCTAGAAGTCTCTGCATACACCAGTGCGAGTGCCAATCTCTGCCAAGGCTATTTTAAATTAAGTAGGAACAATGCGACACAGCTATTGTTTAATTTTGATTTCAAATATAATGTGTAGGTTTCAAAAAGGTTATTAGTTTTTATATTTTTTGTTTAATGCAATCATAACAAGAGTTCATTCATTCGATCATTTTCCATCACACACTGAGCAAGAGGCAGGGGTACACCCTCCAGTCCATCGCAGCATTACAAGAGTTATGACACATAATTTTGCAAGATAATTCAAAATAGAATCTGATAAAATGAGCAATCGTCATTCAGTTTCATTTTACAGACCCCAAATCAGTACCATCTAGTAGTGAAAAGTACAAGACCTGCAATATGGCTCGTGTTTTTTAAAAGTTCTGCTTGGAACAGTGTACAAGGTTTAGGAAAGGGTTGTCTGTTTTTTTGTCAGCTTTTTTCACATTAACCTTGTCTTTGCTTTTTTGGGGGATTTATGAATTTTCATTTTGTCTCAACAGTTTTGTCATTTTTTTTAGAAAACATAATATATTTTTTGTACAATTTTAGGATTGTTGTGGAATTATTATGTAATGGAATGTAAAATAATATATAAAAAATGATGGTGTAAAAATGCTAAATGGCACGTTGTCATTTTAAAGAACCCCTTAAGTTCTTTTTGGTTCTTGACCGGATCTTTGCTGGTTCTTTTGCAGGTTTGAAGGTGCTCCGGGGATCGCCAAAGGGTCACTGGAAGACCTCTTGCCACCGGCTACAAAATATATACATGTATATATCATCATTACAAGTTTATTTATTTCATACAAGTGGTGGTTGGTTTAAATAGCACCTTTGAAGATGTAGCAGGTCCAGACTACACCAGTGTTTTAACCAGTGTTTATGTAAATTAACTTTACTGAAAAATAACACAAACTATAGATTGAAAAACCACCCATGCACAGTCACAACAAGGTTTGGGCATCTGTACAGTATAAACAGCAGATATAATATAACATTACACATGAAGAATGTTTCATAAGTTGATCCAAACAGTCTTTCAAAGAGACCACAGAATATAAAGCTTGCCAAACAGATGTTTCTGTTTTTGTGTCACAACCAGCCGTTCATCTGTGATTTAAAAAGCATCTCATCACATCTCTGTATTTCTTGTGTTTTCTTGAGCTAATTTCCCTATAACAAAAAAGGTCAGCCAATCACGATTAAGCATTATCAGCTTACAATTGTGATATATATATATATATATATATATATATATATATATATATATATATATATATATATATATATATATATATATATATATATATAGTTGTTTTTGAGGACGAGGTCGGGTTCAAATCTAACCAAAGTTATATGAATTAAATGTTTTGGGTAAGTAACTACATTTTCTACACAACAAAGTTTTGTAGTTCATGCAAACAGTTGTGACATTTGCACGCAGGGTTTAGAGAATGTTAAGACTGTTTTGAAAAAATGTGACAAAGCAATTGAGAAAAACTGTAATGCTGAAATGATTTTAACAAAACACTTAAAAAATGAAAAAATGATTTTACCCTAAATTACCCTTCAAGAGTGAGAGAGAAAGGATAACAGGGCTCTAGAGTGCGCCCAATTTGGTCGCATATGCGACCTAATTTCTCAATGGTGCGACTTAAAAAAATCAAAGGTTGCACCGGTGCGACCCGTCGTTCGAAGGGGAAAAAAACGAAACTCCGTCTACGGCCGGTCCGCCTCCTGCGCGCGGCTCACAACACGTGTATCACCCATTCATGCGGCTCAATACGCGCCTATCGCGGCAAGCGCGCCTCTCAATTCGCGTTTACCGCGCCGCTGAAGCCTCAGACGCGCGCAAACGCGTCTTTGCATTGACTTAACATGGAAACCCTCCGCGCTTACCGCGCGAACCGCGTTCGATGTGAACGTACCTTTACAGCGGCAGGCAGCTGCAAACAGATCATCAGACGAGGCCGAGATGAGAATTAAGTTTAACGTTGCCTACAATATTGCAAAAGAAGAACTCCCCTTCACTAAATTCAAGTCCGAAATAATTCTTATGAAGAAAAATGGCTTGAACGTAAACCCGACGTACAGCAATGATGTCGCGCGCACCCAATTTATAGGAGTCATCGCAGATACATTGAAAAAAAAAAGACATCTGTGCAAATTGTGAACAGTGCGTACATGGAATTCCTGATCGACGGAGACACATATATCGCCACAAAGGAATTCGTCATTGTGTACAGTCGTATCTTGCGGAAAGGAAGACCGATGAATATATTATTGAACACATTGAGGTCGAGCATGCTCATGCCCAAGGTAAGCCATGTCATGTTATGGAGCCTATGTCAATAATATGCCTACCGTCTCGTTACTGCATTAACCATAATATTCTGACACTTAAAAATGAAAAAATAAATAAATAGGCTGCATTATAAACTCTTGATCTGGGTAGTAAATGGTATTATCGTTTTTATTTGTATTTGCTGCTCTTAGGGACCAAAATCAGTTTAAAGTTTAAATTTCAGCTCAGTAAAGCACTTCAAACACCTTTTCAGTAAGTTTTAGTTACCTTTCTTGTGGAATTGTGCTTCAAATAAAGAACTTTATTTTGACCAGGTTGTTAGTTAATCATTTACAAGTCAATATTGTCTATGGACAGTGATTTAAAAAAAATAAATGAATAGATAACTAAAAAAAGTGAACTTGTGAAAATGCGGTGTTAAATGTGATGCAGTTGAAAATTTGGGTGCACCTAACTTTTGTGCTGGTGCACCTAAGAAAAAAATTTAGGCGCACCAGTGCAACCAGTGCAAAAAGTTAGTCTAGAGCCCTGGATGAGATAGAGAGTGTGAGGGAGAAAAAGGAGAAGAGAAAGAACGAGATTGCGAAAAGGAGACTAGAGAAAAAAGAAAGAAGAGAGAGTGAAAAAAAGATAGATTAAAAACAGAAAGTGAGAGAGACAGAAAGAATGAGAAAAGATACAGGAGAATGAGATAGCGAAGGATAAAGGCATAGAAAGAAATTCTTAGCGATTGAAATGATAAAATAAAAAACATGCACTATATCTCTTTTTTTATTTGGAGGGGGGGGGGTCGTTCTTTATACACAATTTGATTGGACAGGAAATGTGCAAATCGCTAGAAAAATACATAAAAAATAAGAAAGTAGCGAGGCAGGTTAAAGAAATGTGTGAAAGTACAGATCCAGAACTAGAAATCTACTTAAGCAAAATAGTACATTTTAAAATGTACTCAATACACTACAATTTCTGACAAAAACTAACCGATTACAATAATTTCAATATTTGTAATTTGTTACTTTACACCACTATTAATACAGCTAATATCACTCATTCAGACTTGCTGAAGCACATTTTTACAACCTATAAATACATTTTTCTGTGTCTAATGTATTTTTTTATTACTTATCAATTAAATTGAAAATAGCAATTATACCTTTTACTTGATTTAAAAAAAAGTAAACTGGAGTTTTCTCAGTAGTGTTTTCTCAGTGGTGAAGTGGTTTCTATGTTTAGTTTTCTGTCACATTGATCTGTGTCTGGTGCTTCCTCATAAACTTGAACACACGCAGAAGGGGGTCATGTCACTCGATCACAAAAAAAGAGTCAACTTCCTTTGTTTTCCTCAAGCTGTAGACAAAATTGCACATGACGCTCTGTGAAGCTACAATGAGAACATTTCCTGCTCTGAGGCCGACAGGAAACTATACACACCTTGGGCAGTGGCTTCCTTGAGGGAGGCTGGAGAGTGCCATGCTTTAGCACAATGGGGCAACAACTGTGAGTAAACTATCAGTCCTATCAAAATAAATGAAAAACGGTGGCAAGATTGTGTGTGCGCTCGTGTGGGAAAAGGGGATGAAAGTCTTGTTTTCAACAATTATTGTGTTTCATTTGCAATTTACTCATGACGGTCGAAAGCAAAAACTAGATAATGATTAAATATTGAAATCTGTTGCCTGATTTTAAAATCTTGCATTGTAATAACCATGATGCCCACGGTGCTCCCCCTTGCCACCAGAGGGAGCCCTCATAATAATGTTCTCCATTTGGTTACTAATTCTCACTGTAACCTATTCATGTAAATGGAGGGTGATAATAAGAATCCAATTGACAGTATGTTGGTGTGTCAGCTTTGATTTGAAGCCTTGTTCACGTGATTCCAAAGCTAATCTATTGCTAAACAACATGAAAGAGGGCAACACCCAATTACCCGGCCGCTGGAGAAGCAGTGAAAAATTATTTTATGGTGTGAATCCAGCTTTTGTTACAACTCCAGCTTTAAAATATGACTGACCTTTTACAGGATCCAAACATTGATACCAAACCCTGACCCCAGCCAGCCCTGTGAGTTTGAGGGTCACCAGATCTTGGGCTGTGTTGAATCCTCTGCTGCCCACTTTGACCCATGCCTGCAGCCAGATAATATGTTAATGCTGACTGCATAAAGCTGGGTTCAGACTGTACAATTTTCAGAGCAGTCGTGTCACAGACCTTTTCACACTGCATTACTGTCTGGGGCAGCATCCAGGCGTTGCTGAATTCACACTGCAAAATAGATCGGCAACTGCATGACTTTAGAGGGAATCACAGGGAACTTTGTCTGTGTTTTCAAACTATGTTACGCAGCTAAATCTCAGGAGAAACAGGAGTACTCTCAAGAGTACTTTTCTTTGTACTATTTGTGCTAAAATCTAAATGATTTTACATTGTATTTTGCCCATCTTTGTGTAACTCCCTCTGATATTTCAAGACACCAGACATTTATTTGCAGGCTGGTGCTATCAAACATGCCGTAAGAACTGTACAAACATACAAATAAATATATACATTCATATAAACATTCTTACAGAGAACGACATAACTCGACTATATCACACATGAAACATAAACGGGCATACCTTGTTGGCCGCAATACCAAAAGGAGTTAAAAACGAGTCTTGATACTTGAAACAACGATTAACTCATTGCTGCTTCCTTCATGGTAAACGCGCTGGGTGTATGAAGTGTTACAATATTACCAGTCCTGACGGAAACAAATCAACTTAAAGTTCCATTACATCATAAATCAACCTATAGTAATTATCAGGAACTGTTTCGATGAACATAAATTGTAATTATAATCACTGAAATATATAAATAATAATCTTGAAAATAGTGCGAGCAGCAAATTCCCTTACTGGCAGCTACACTATGATTCATTGCTGCTGAAAGCGAGTGTAAGCAGAGCACTGACACGATGGCTAAACTGATCGCAACATTTTATGTTATGTACACAGTTTTGATGATTTGTGATGGGTATTTGCATTTCTTATCCATTTATTACCCAAAAAACTAGGCAGGGTCATGTGATTGACAGCTACCCTGAACCAGCATGTGTCTTAATGGCCGAGGCTTCAAGATCATGTTTTTTCGTGTTACATGCCATCTTTAATGTACATAGCTCACAGCGGGGGACGGCAGCCTTATACCCGTTAATAAAAATCATGATAAAAGTAAAAAGTCATGATAAAAGTAGCACAAAAAGTGTGCAGATGACTTTCTGTCTTGTTTAACAATGAATTACAATAGCAAAATAAATCCTGTTAGTAATTGTATATTTTCTCGTAACTATTTCTTACTGAAGCAACTTCCATAACGAAACCTATTCATTACATGGCAATAAACACGATTCTGAATTCAATTCACCAAATCCCACAGACTTGATTACACACAATAACATTTTGTAAAAGGGCAAACTTTGCATTCTGTTCAAACAGGAAGTTGTTTCCTCAAACAGGAAATTTCGCTTGAGTATATCAAAGTACTTTAAAACGTTAAATTTGATTGCTTGGGTTTCCATTTCTTTCGTCAACATGTCCGACATTGTTTTGTAGCAACTTGGAAACAAAAAGAAGCATGTTGAGGACAAAAGTGCACATGATTCAAACTGAATAATCAATATTTAATAAGTGTGGTCGTATACATGAAAATGATTGAAAGAGTTTATTTTTCTGCTAGTCAAAAAATTAAAAATATAAAATGTATAATGTTTGGAATTTATAATTTATTACATTAACAGTAATGTCGAATTATACAAATGTTTATTTTGAAAATGGTGCATTTTTGCATTATCTGACATGAGCAATGGGTTTAAGTAGAATGTGTAGAGCTGGATTCACACCGCAAGGGTAAGGGGGTCGTGCGCAGCAGCGTAACCTTTTCGATTTCACACCGGCAACGTTGGTTGTGAACGGATGTCTGGCGTGTATAGTACAACTGCCTGCCTCTGCCTGCAGGTCTTGCAAATGTGGAGGATCATAAATGATCAGATATTTCTCTACTTTGATAATAAGACAAGTGTCATTCATGATTGGGTCTTGGTGGTTGTACTCTGACCCACCCACCAGTGAAAGTTCCGTGTGTTTATGTAAGTGTTGTTATGAGGTCAGCATGAATACAGTTCTTAAATTGTAATAATAATAATAATAAAAAACATATGTGTCAAATTTAACATCAAAAAACATCTGTATAAATGAATTAAACAGGTTTTGTAAATTTGGGTCAAAAGTATTATTTTCCTTATCTTGTAAATTACTGTGTTTACAACATGGTCGATCATCAGTGTACTATTTGTGCTAAAAAACAAATTGTTTTTCTTTTGTATTTTGCCCATATTTTATACATTGCTGCTGAAAGTGAGCATAAGCAAAGCGTAAAAAACAGACCGCCACCGAACCGATCGCTGCCCTGACGCTCCTACACCTCTCCTGACATGCAAAGACGTGCCGCCAGTGCAGGTGGTGTAAAAGCGCTTATTCATTAACACACTTGCAGTGTGAAACCAGCGCAAGCACACTATGAAAGCAACACGTGTGTCACTCATTGGTCGCTTTTTTAGTCCGATTTATATTTTGGTTGCTTTCTCACCAACCCAAAACAAACCAAACTAAAAGTGAAAACAAACTCATGCCGTTATGATACTTTTAGTCACTGATGGGTGTCAACGATCCTGCTGGAGAAGACTAAATGCCTAAATGAGGACAAAACAGAATGCATTGTGTTTGGCTCATCCAACATGCTCGGAGGTACAGCTCTGGCCTTGCTGCTCTCATTAGAAGTGCTTTTTGAAATATGACCAGCACATTCCCTCCATTATAGCTTCGCCTTCTTTCTACAGTTTTTGAGTCGTAGCAATCTGGAGAAAGCAATCCATGCATTTTTAGTTTATGCTTGGACTTCTGCAATGCCCTCTATGCGGGTCTACATCTTGTACAGAATGCTGCAGCCCGCCTTCTTACTGGTACCAGAAAACATAAGCACATTACACCTGTTCTATACTCCCTGCACTGACTCCCAATTTAGAATTAAGTATAAAGTTCTTTTATTTGTTTTTACTGCATCATATTTGCACAAGATTTTAACCTGTCACCAATCCAACGAGAGTTTTACAATTTGCAGTAAAACACCTGCTGGAGACCCCACGGTTCCGGTATAAGAAACGGAGTGAAGGGTGGATCCAATCTCTGCTTTGGCAGTGTTTAAAGCGAAACTAAAAACATATTGCCCTGCGATGGACTGGCGACCTGTCCAGGTTGTACCCCTGCCTCTCGTCCGGTGTATGCTTGGAGATGCATTGGAGTGAACTGGCAGACCCCCGTGACCTAAAAAGAATGAATACAAACATATTTATTTCAAATTGTTGTCAGTTTTTGTTGACGTATTTTTCTATTTTAGATAAAAATTGTATTCATTATTGTATTTGTTCCTTTTATCCTAGTTCCCATACCATACTGTGATGGAATATGTCAGGATGCTCTCCACTGTGCATTTATAGAAGTTGCTGAGGAGTTAACTCCCAAAGTGTTGAAAATGGTGAAGAAAATACACTTTGCCTGTGTAGATTATGGGTGTAAAATTATTTGGCTTTACATTTACACCTGAAAGTGCGAAACAAAAATGGGCCAAAATCATGAATGTGACCCCAACAACTGTAACACCCCAAGCCCTAAGTTTTAGCTTAACCCCATTTTAACACTAAATTCAACACCTCAACCAGTGTACTTTTTACACCCGATAGATTGGGACCATATATGATTTGAGTGTTAAATTGAACACTTTAAGTGTTGGATTGACACTGCAAAAGTTTGCTTGAAAATCCGATTATACATCAGGTAAAACATTTAGATAAAATCTGTTTCTATGAAAGCTTTAAGTACAGTTAGTATAAAGTTTACACAGATTTATTCAAGGTTTCAGATTTTTGTGGGGTTTAAGATCTCACTATTATTGTCTCTTTCATTTTGTCGTACAGACAGTACTGTTATGTGGAAAACACGATCTGGGGGTGAGAGTACTCTATTTTAGTTATCAAATAATGTTTCAGTCTGCGTTCACATTTTCTTTGTAAATTAAAGACAGATGAGAGTCAGTCTCATTTTCTCTCCCTCTATCTATCTTGAAACAGGTCCGCACACATCTGTTGCTAATCTAGCGTTTGCAATGAAACCTAACCAGGAAATCACAAACAATAGGAGACTGGGCTACTGCCAAACACTGTAACGATGCATGTGTGTATGTTCTTTCTCAAACAATTCAGCGCCAGTTGTTCTAGTGTAGTAAAAACTACCATATGCACATTTCACTATGTTGGCAAGACACTTTTTTCACCATAAATGTGAAATTCAGTGATTTTGGAAAAAAAAGCAATCCAAAATGGAGAATTAAAATGAAAAATAATTAAAAACCACAAATAGATGAATATAATAATTTTACTTATTTGTTTTCTTTCAATAATGGCGGGTGAGGCATGGCCTTCCCTGTCCGCTTGTCACTGGTCCATCTGCATCTGAAATACATCAAGATGGACTGAGAGAAAGTGCCAGAGAGTTTTATGGACATCGCCATTGACTGAAAGCACAGAGTAATTTCAGTTTGAGTGAGACCCTGGTCAAAGTAAAAGTGTATGTAATAATCCACAAGTCAAAGTCGATTTATCAACTTTTCTTTTGTCAATAAGTTCTAATATATAGAAGTTGTGATCACTGTAAAACAAGAGAACATTTGTCTTACCCACGTCCTCTTATGACTTCCATACTTAACAGGAAGAAGAAAGAAAAATCTCCAGCCAAAACATTGCTGAGAAACACACAGTGTACCAGACTCTCTCTCTCTCTCTCTCTCTCTCTCTCTCTGAACTCAGGATGGCGAGCAGCCGGGTGGAAAACCTCAAACCAAACGCTCTGAGAAAACAGTCCAAAAATCACACAAAACAAGAGAAAAAGAACTGTGCTCGGGACGGAACAAATGTAGCAAGAAGGATGTAATCATCTTTGATGACAGCGCATGAAACCGAGGAAACACACGCCTCAACATTATGCACAGTGAAAACAGCTGCGGGTGATCAGCGCCTGTGAGAGAGAATCGCCTGCAGATTTCAGTCCTGAGGACCCCACAACCATCCCCTCAATAATCTCAATGTGGGATTGTCACGTTTACAGTGACAGCACACACAAATTTGGCCAACGACAGAGAGTAATGGTATTTTATACCATTAGCACTGTAGCTGCAATAGTCCACAATTTCTTCACACTTGATAGCGGATGAGTGTTCAGATAGGTATCCAACGTTGAGAGATAAATATTCAAAATGTGTATCCACCTCCAGGCATGAAAAGAGGGACCGCACCAGCTAGGGTGCTAGCTTCCAAACTCAACTCTAGCCGCAGATGGAGATCATGCACCAACTGAAGCACCAATCAGATGTACAAAGAGATCAGGTAAGGAAGCGCAGACCATAAATAACAAAAGACGGTAACCTCACGTTGAATACAGGAAGTGACATGGATGTTGATGGAGGACACCTGAGGACAAGTGAGGAAGTATGTGCAGGTGAGAAACATCACTCAGACCTACAGGCTCTGACACTGACCACAGCAAAAGCAGTAATTATACATACAGTTTATATAACTATATAAACGTTATAAGCCATCGCACATAACAGCGTAATTTAGAAAATTCACTATGAACTCTCTAATCTACTCTATACCAATACTGACCTCCAAAAGGTACTTGCTTAGTGGTGTAAAGAGTACTGAATTATTATACTCAAGTACTATTTCTCGCCAAAAAAGGAAAGAATGCAGAGTATCTGTTGTAAATATGGCTCAAGGTATGAGAGAAAGTAGCTTTTCTACAGCTGTTCTAGATTAGTGACATTTACACTGATTTCACCTTAAATCCTACAAATTAAAAGTGTAGTGGGTGTTTCTAAGGAAGATGGATAAAGAGGAGGGGTAAAAAGAGAAAGAAAGAAAAAGATAGAATGAGCAAGAGGATATATGGAAGAAAGAAAAAAGAAAGGAGTGAGAAAGAGAGAAAGTGAAAGAGAGACAGGAAGAGTGAGAGCACAAAATATTTAAACTCAGGAGAATGAGGTAGAGACAGCAAAAGTAAAGAAAGAGAGGGAGAGAAAGAGAGTATTGAGAGACAATTGAGAGCAAAGATAGATTGAAAAAGAAAGGGAGAAAAAAGAGAGGAGCTAGAGTGAAATAGAGAGAACGAGAGAGAAGGAGTGATATAGAGAGCGCAAGAAAAAAAGAGAAAAAAGAGAGAGAATAACTGCCACATAATTAAACATTCACTATTCAGCCGGCGATTGAAATAATAAAAGAAAATAAGGAATAAATAATTTCTATTGATAGGATCGTTTCAGATTCGCTAGATTCGATTGTTTCAAATTTGATTGGACAGGTTATAGTTGCCAGTCATTGTAGAAAAAAAAATCACTGATCTCAGCAATCCGGTGGCTTAAGTTGCATCATGTGACATGAGATCGCAGGTCAAAGTTCCTCCCAGCTCAACTTCCCGTTGGGGTCACACATGATCCCACTCAAGTCAATGGGATTTTTTTTATAGTGCGACCGGAGCTTTAATCTCTGTCCACCACTCCAGCCTTTTCAAGCCATGCTCCAGTGTGCATAGCTCTTTTCAAACCCTTGGTCTTGGAAGAACTAAATAAACCTCCACCAACCTTCTGGAATCTCACCCAAAATCTGCTCTGGTCTCCTTAAACCTACATCAGAACTAGTCAGGCTCACATTAGACCTGCTCACCAAACCGTCATCAGCTCAACAAGGCCCCATCCCCACGCACTCCATCATAGCCAATCAGTAAGCTCCAGCACAAACAAGATAATTCCTTCATGATATTTACATTACTGAACACCATGCTATTGAACGCATTATTGTTTTTTTGTGCCACATTTGTCCTTTAAACACAGAGACAAGTGAAGATACCTCACACCTCTTTTATCCTCCTCGAGTGTGTTCGTTTCCTGAACTCTGTCCTCGACCTCCTCACACACTCTTCAAACTGCCTCAGAGGAATGTGTGTTTTCTCAGATCTGGTCTGAAGTCCTGTTTCCCTTTTCACCCTCTGACCGAGAACACACACATGGATGGTAAAATTGGACATGGTTCCCTAAGGAGAAGCTTAACATTTTTTTTTTATTTTACGATGGGTCAGCTGGCTGAGGAATGTAGGAGGATTTCTGTTCCGGATGACCTTTTCAATGTAGTAGATCTGTCCTGAATACAACAGTCAGAACTTTGAGGCCTTGGGCAAACTAGTAACAGAAAAATATATTCAGAGTGTGCTTTCTGTGACGCAGCAATGCTAAAAGGCTAGCAATGCTATGGTTGTGGCATACATAAATACATAAAGCAAAGACATAAAACTTAAAGTTATCAGATTGAATTTAAAGAAAGTTCAATTAATAAGATTCTGTAGTTAATATCAGACGTCCAATAAGAAGCTGTGATAGTTCTCAAACAGTTACATTAATTGAAAAGTTCCGTTTTTAAAGAAAAAATGGTATGAATCACAGAAAGAGCCGAGGGTGCGGAAATTAACTCATTTTCATTTTTAGGTGAATTATCGCTGTAAGTCATGGCCTACTTATCGTTATAGATTGTGATCACAGCCTTTGAGCCGATGGCCTTCAATCGTGTCTCTTCTCCCAAATGAAACTGCTCTAAAGTTTGGGGGGGGGGGTTGGGTTCACCCATGTCTTTCACCAAAGATGAATGATTAAACACTCTGTTCATTTATTTGTTTCATTGTCCTATAGTTAACAAAGGCATGTACAGTGTGTCATTTTGATGTCAATGGATATATTTGCACTGAGCCTCGTGACGCACTTTCTTTCTGAAGTTGTACATGTCTCTTCTAGTCTTTGCGCAATCAACCCAAACAAATCTGAAAATGTTGACAAAACTAAATGATTTTAGTGATTTTTATTGTGTACTGCGTATTCGTAATTCAATTAAACTACACGTTTTCCTGCCAATGTTGGCAGGAAAATTCCGATCAGCTCACTGAACCTCAAACAAGGGATTGTTCATTGGTCATTTTAATGGCTTTTTAACTAGTTATGTGTATTTGTAAAAGCATGTTTTTTTTTACATAATACTGTACATATTTTCATAAACGCCCTCAAGAGACGTGCTTTTCCAGTGTATCCAATCAGTGATAAATCAGTGATACCTGTTCACGCTAAAATATTAAAATAATTTAGTTCTGTGATTCAATTTTGTGACATTTTTCACATTGGTTAATATATCCAAATAGGAAGGCTCCATCTTGCATCATGTGATCGCAGGTGGCAGCATTTAGGAGCAACACGCTTTTTTAGTGCGTGAAAAAAAGTTTTTTTTATTTGATTAACCCTTAGAAGTCAGGGTCCTTTTTGATTATTTCTTTAAAGTACCTTTAAAACCGTTTTGTTTTAGTACAACCCCAGCTACTTTTCTTTACAAATATTTTTTAATTACATTATACAATAATTCCTTACGAATCCTGAAATTGTACAAAAAATACAATTCTGAGTATTCAATTTTGTCTTTTTTTCTCTGCAAAAATCTCAAAACAGTTTTTATGTTTTTTAAACCAAAATCAAAAGGGTTGAGAGAGTAAGTGCTCCAAGCACTTTTTGTTCCATTGTACTTTATTTTGTGCCAGAACATTGAAAAACACAAGCCATATTACAGGTCTTCCAAGGGTTATTGCTTCTTTTCACCACTAGATGGCACTGATTTGGGTTCTATAAAATGTATCTGAAAGATGATTACACTTTCTCTTAAAATCTCACATTTTATTTGAATTATCTCGCATATTATGTGTCAATACTCATGTAGTGTTTGTTTAAAACCCAAAACATCGAAACTAATAACCATTTTGAAACCTAAACATTATATATTTGGGTTTTTTTTTATATATATATATATATATATATATATATATATATATATATATATATATATATATATATATATATATATATCATTCCTCCTAAATTCAAACAGCCTGTTTTAACAGTTCTTGCCATATTTTGTCTTTCCTTCCCTCGTGTGTTCTTCTCATCTTTTGATTGATGATCAGGTGTTGCGTGTGATCACCAATTGCGTGTGAGCACCCTGTTTATTCTCATCTTTCCTCTCACTCTCTGTCTGACCATTACCAAATAAACTTGGGTTGACGCTGCCTACCTGACATTCCTCTCGTTTGCAGTCTGAAGTCTTGTCGTGGGGTGGAGCTTAGGGCTGTTGTTTCAGACGCTGGCAGGGAGCCAAAGCACCCTGAAAAAACCCACCCATGCTCCACCAAAGCGTGTAAGATCCCGCTGAGAAGAACCATGTGAACCACTACACACCAGCATTGCCCTGTAACTCACAAACATAAACATAATTTATTTTTCAACGGATGATCATTATTTTAATTGATTTAATGAAGCTTGTTCCACAGAGATTGATGAGATGAACCTTTGATGGAACTTGTAGAAAAACAGGGGCGGTAAGAAATGAAAGAATGTTAGTTTTCACAATATTTGGAGTTTCTCCCACAAACAGTTATTTGCCAGACCTACAGCATTCAGCGATTGAATCTCTGTTCCCTGTTGAGTTTACAGAGTGTGTTTGTGAGTGTGTGTTTAATGAGCCGTGAACTGCTTATCTGACATCAGACCAGCACACACCGTGAGAGAGTGTGGGAGAGCGCTCGCTCCAGTGACACTTACTCCCAACACACGCACAGAATAAAGGACGTCACACACACCAAAAATAATAATAAAATGAAACGTAATCAAGAGTTCCTCCCCTAAATTTAAAGTACTTTTGAAGTATAAAATATATTTCTTGCCTAGAAATGGCATAAAATAGTAATATTTACTCCATACCCCACAATCCCTTGCTTTAAAACCCTCACTTCAGCTGGCTAATCATCCTCAGGTGTCTTCAGCACATTACCTCATCCATTTAACAATCACCTTGTCCATCACCAAAGGTCATGAATGTTGAACTTAACCCATGTCTGCACATATGCAGGTTAGTCTTTCCATATGTTAGTTTAATGTCACATAAAGTTAGATGATTTAACCCTTTCAGGAGTTTGAATATCTAGTCCTGCTTTAAGTTCATAAGCGTGTGTGGCGGGTAGGAACGCGCAGGCTTGCTGTCTTGCTCGGATGCGTCTGAGTAGACCCCCATGAGAGGTGAAGGGGAGGTAGGTGGGAGCGACGAAGCTGATTCGGGCTGAGTCAGGAAAAAAAGAGCAAGGAAGAGCTTATATGGAAGAGGGTTAATGGGATAATTGAAGTAGGCGTGGCTCCAAATAGACTCCTCCCAAAAGACGTTTAATAAACTGTATTTAATTCTTGAAATAATTTTTTATCTTTTTTAAGAACATTCATGAATTACTAGAAGGCAAAACGTTGAACCACGTGTGCGGGTTTCTTGTGTGTGTTGTAACTTGCTTGGAAGAGGAATGAGGACCACAGGTCTCCTGTGTCATACGACGCAGAATGGTTAAAGTAAAGCTCTACGTTTTGTTGAAGAGGCACCATTTTAGAAGATATTCAAAAGACATGTTCGGGTGTAATTATTGTTTCATGTCAATCAATTAAAATAAATGTAAATGTTTAGCTCAGTGTTTCTCCAACTTTTTTTCTCATTCCCCACTTTGGACAAAGGAGCATACACAACTGCTTTTATCACCCCGACAGAATGGTGACCAAGCCTGATTCAAAAAATATTTTCTTTATCTAAATAGCTTTAGAATAGCTGAATAGCTACTCTACAAGTTTATAAGGGTATAAATTAGGCTGGCTAGATCAAAAACTAGATTATAAAACCAGCTCAAAAACAAGTACTGTCAGTAGTTGCTACATGTAAAACTTCAGCTTACAATTGGATAAAAAAGTGCTGTAGTTTTATCACAAGTACAATAAAGTAAAATAAAAGTGGTTTATCGTGTGATTTTCTGGCTCTGAAATGTTTAACCTTTAGAAATTCGGAGCCTTTTTGTCCGTTTGTTTTACTACTTTACAATGTGCTCTAATAAATTATCTTTAGTTTTTTTTTTGTGTCAATATTTGATATCATTTTTTTCTAGAACAACCCAAGCTTCTTTTTTTTTTTGTTACAAATATTTTGGCATTGCATTACACAAAATTCCATAACAGCCCTGAAATTGTACAAGTACAATTCTGAGTAGTACATTTTGTCTTTTCTTTTCTACAAAAATTAACAAAAAATTGTTATAAAAGTTTTCATGTTTTATAACAAAAATCTAACGTGTTGAGACATTCATAAATCCCCCCAAAAAGCAAAGAGGTCAAAACAATGTAAAAAAGTTACTTTTGAGAACATTTCTAGTTACCAGTACTTTTACTGCACTACTTTTCTTCAGCCTGGCTCAACTATGTTTTTTAATGTATTTTTTTATAGTGATTGGCACCTTTCCCGTCCAATCAAATTACGTATAAGGAAATGATCCCCCAAAAAAGAAATCTAGCGGCTGTGTCCAATCCAATACCTTCACATCAATACAATCAGTAGAAATAGAAATGTTTTGCAAGGAAAACTTGTTTATTTTCTTTTATTGTTTCAATCACCAGAAAAATAGTTCGATGTTTAATTGTGTGACAGTTATTCTCTGTCATGCTCTTTTTCTGTGCTGCGCTCTCTATGTCACTCTCTCTAATATTCTTTCCCTTGCTCCTCTCTTTTTCTTAGCATTTCTCACTGTGATATCACTGTATTTCTTACCTGATCACCCTTTCGTTCCAGTCTTGTCCTGCCTAAAGAGTGTGGATCTCTCTGCGCTGGATCTCTTTCAGGAGATAGGGGTTGTCAGGATCTGGGAGGCTCTCGACGGCTCTGCTTTCTCTCCGTTATGTGCTGGGATTCAAGACTGTGTGCTGTTTCTCAAGACTGATTCCTTATTTGAGCTGATTCTTTTGAGCGTTAAATAAACGAATAAATAAACGGTCCTCTGTGCTTCATTTGCACTTTACACATCCACTACCCGAAAAGCAACATGTGGCTGAAGTAGAACTATGCATTTATCAACTTCATGTAACACTTCAAGTTTATTTTATAAGCACAAGTCATGTTTAATAAAAGCTTGTTTGAAGAGATACATTTGAAATCTTGCCTGCGAATTTAGGGGAGGTACAGCAGTGACTGAGTTTAAATGCCAAACTTTCAGTCATGTTGATGTCCAAACTGCCCTGGAGTGAGCTTTATTTGTGAAACCACTTTCTGAACATTTAACTGTGAATTTGGCTGAAGTAGCACTGTTATATCAATTTTGTAAAAACATTCCATGGTCTTAAATTTCTGGGCAGCACTGTGGTGAGGTGGGTAGTTCTGCCCCAGCCTGGTTCTCTGGTTTCCTGCCACAGTCCAAAAACAATGTGTGAATTAAAGTGCCCTCAGGAGTGAATGTGAGTGTGAACAGTGTGCAAATGCGCCCCTGCAGTGGATGCGGGACTTGTCCAGAACCGAGAATGCTGCTTTGCATACACACACCAACCCACAATGCCACTCTCAAGTTAGTATGGTGGCTGCATTCGTTTTAAAAACATGTTTTTGTCCTTTTCATTTCTTTTTAGTTTGGGTCAAAGTTTGATTATGTTCTCATATGAACATAATGTATCTCAAATGAACAGCTCTAGAGTTCGTTTGGATTTTTACCGAGACCAATTCCTCGAGCAGGTCAACTCCAGTTTGAATGAATGAAACGAACTAAACTGTGCAAACTAGTGACCTCTGCACAGGTTCAGGGACCCATCAGTTTGACTTTCAAGATGACAACTCTAGACTAGACAAAGAAGGAGTGCACAGGGGTGAGTACAAATAGGAAGTGACCTGGGGTCAGAATGCTGGTGTTTGCCTGAGATGGAGTTTATTATCTTCAGGATACTGAGAGTGAATTAATCAACTTTTATTTAAATGAATGCTAATGACATTTACATTTTACATTTATCTATTTACCAGACACTTATTCAAAGCGACTTACAGTTTGGGAATAAACACAAGCAAGTTTGTTACAAGGTTGGATTAATCATGTGCACATAGGTTGAAAGACCTTGCTTTTTGGATTTGGACGGCAAGAGAATTCCACCATCCAGGAACTGTGAAGGAGAAAGTTCTGGAGAGATGGAACCATGAAGATCAGTCGATCTGCTGAGTTCTTTATTATTTGAAGGGGTCTGACTGCACAGGAAGGAAGTTGCAGTAGTCGAGCCATGATATGACCAGTGCTTGGACTAGAAGTTGAGTTGAATGTTCTGTAAGGAGGTGTCTGATCTTTCTGATGTTAAATCTACATGCTCGAGCGGTTTTAGCGATGTTCCCTTTGAATGTAAGCTTCTCATCGAAGGTTTTGGACAGATGTGGATGTAGAGATTCTCATTGTATGGTGAAGTCATGCAGGACTGTGGGGTTGGCAAGGATCACCAGCAGTTCCGTGTTAGCCATGTTGAGTGGTAAGTCAATGTGGTTCAGACAGTCTGTTGTGCGAGTTGTAACAGTAGAATCATCAGGATGGAATGACAGGAGGAGTTGAGTTCCATCGGTATAATAATGGTAGGAGAATCCATGTCTGTAGATGATGGGACCCAGGAAGGTAATGTAGGTTGAGAAGAGCAGAGAACCAAGAACTGAACCCAGAGGAACTCCTGCAAGCAGCTGCTGCGACTTGGACATCTTGTCCTTTTAGCTGGCAGTGAGGTAAGACTTCAGCCAGTTCAAAGCACTGCTGGAGATACCGTTTGTTGCAAGTGTGTACAGGAGGATCTGATGACTCGTCGTGTCAAAGGCTGCAGAGAGGTCTAGCAGAATAAGAACTGATGATTCAGAGTTTGCTCTGGCAAGTCTTGAAGAGAAGAGCAGTTTCTTGTCAATGGCAGCTCTTGAATCGTGATTGGTTCTCATCGAGTTTTCCATTTTCTGTTAGTAGATAGTTGATTAGAAACTTTAACTGCTCTAAAAGAACATATAAGATTCGTGTCAGCATCAAGAAGAATCCTTTCATCCAACACGATGATTCAAAATCTGATGTGTTCTGAAGGGAAGCCTTTTGGACGGCCAACATTCTCACCGTCACAAAGCAGATGAAGCACCATTTGAACGTAAAAATGTTCTACATAAAGAAAACATTGTATGGCTGTGATGCATTACCTTTTATACAGGAAGCACTCTTCAGCTTTCATTACTGACACTACTATTCAAGGAAATTTCTTCACAGCATCTGTGAGATTGTAACCTACGAAAGATTTGCTTTCAAACGACTGTCTCTTGAGAAGAAGATTGACAGAATAAAAAGAAATAAATGTGTCGCTCTATGTCACTCAGGCATTTCTTAACATCTCTATAAATATCTGCTGGCTCTTTGATTGGACCCTAGCCATACAAGTGCTCTCAATAGAAGGCGGAATCTCTAGAGCCTTGCTTTACAACTGGTGCTCTTATGCACATTTTCAAAACATGAAAACGACTTTAAGATATCAAACTATTTTAATCAAACAAAATACCAAAGATGGTTACTTTAGCTTAACATTTATAAGCTCCAAAATGTTTCCAATGTTGGGGTCTGTGTACTTTTAAAAGCAAATAAGTTGCTAGTTGAAGAGGGAGTGTGAACTCATGAAGCTAACATATTGGGCAGTAAACCTGTAAAATGTTATTTTTGTACTACTTTATAATTTCCTCTAATAAATAATCTTTAAAACATTGATTTTCTGTTTTACACATATTTTTTCATTACGTTTACTCAATAATTCCAAAAAAATACAATTCAGAGTATTACATTTTGCTATTTTGTTTACTGAAAAGATCTCAAAATTGAGAATGAACAGTTTTTATATTTTGTAACAAAAATCAAAAGTGTTGAGACAAAATAAAAAATTCATAAATCCCCCAAAAACTAAAGACAAGGTCAAAACAATGTGTAAATTGTGTGTATGTATGTATGCACTTTTTGTGCCCGAACTTTAAAAAACACAGCCTTATCACAGGTCTTGTACTTCCAAGGGTTATCCCTTCTTTTCACCACTTTTGGATTTAGGCTCTGCAAAATAAAACTGAAAGATGATTGCGCAGTTTCTCACATTTAATTTGAATTACACACGTGGATAAAATTGTTGGTACCCCTCAGTTAAACGACAAACCCACTATTCTCACTGAAATCACTTGAAACTTACAAAAGTAACAATAAATAAAAATGTATTGCAAATTAAACAATCAAAATCATCCATCCCTTTTGAATTGTTGATTAACATAATTATTTAAAAAAAATAAATAAAGAATGATGACAAAAATGATGGTACCTCTATAAAAGATTGAAAACTATTTGACCAGAGTGACATGATTAACTCAGGTGTGTCCTTTAATTGACATCACAGGTGTTTCCAAACTCATAATCAGTCAGTCTGACTATTTAAAGGGAGACAAGAAGTCACTCTGCTGTTTGGTGAAAAGGTGGGTACCACACTGAACATGGACAACAGAAAACAAAGGAGGGAATTGTCCCAGGACATCTGAAAAATATTATAGACAAATATCTTAAAGGTAAAGGCTATAAGACCATCTCTAAACAGCTTGAAGTTCCTGTGACAACAGTGGCTCTTATTATTCAGAAGTTCAAGACCCACGGGACAGTAGCCAACCTCCCTGGACGTGGCCGCAAGATGAAAATTGATGACAAATCAAAGAGACGGATCGTTCGAATTGTATCCAAAGAGCCCAGAAAAACCTCCAAAGAAATTAAAGGTGAACTCCAAGGCGAAGGTACATCAGTGTCAGATCGCACCATTCGTCGTTGTTTGAGCCAAAGTGGACTTCATGGGAGACGACCAAAGAGGACACTACTGCTGAAAAGAAATCATAAAAAAGCGAGACTGGAATTTGCAAAAATGCATGTTGACAAGCCAAAAAGCTTCAGGGAGAATGTACTTTGGACAGATGAGACCAAACTGGAGCTTTTTGGTAAGGCACATCAACTCTATGTTCATAGACTCAAAAACCAAGCTTACGAAGAAAGAACACGGTCCCTACGGTGAAACATGGAGGAGGGTCAGTAATGTTTTGGGGCTGCTTTGCTGCATCTGGCACAGGGTGTCTTGAATGTGTGCAAGGTAGAATGAAATCTGAAGACCATCAAGGCATTCTGGAGTATTCTAGTGTCAGAAAGCTTGGTCTCAGTCGCAGGTCATGGGTCTTTCAACAGGACAACGATCCAAAACACACAGCCAAAAACACCAGAGAATGGCTGAGAGAAAAGCGTTGGCCTATTCTAAAGTGGCCCTCTATGAGCCCAGATCTGAATCCCATTGAACATCTGTGGAAGGAGCTGAAACATGCCATTTGGAGAAGACACCCATCAAACCTGAGAAAACTGGAGCAGTTTGCTCATGAGGAGTGGACCAAAATACCTGTAGACAGCTGCAGAACGCTCATGGACAAATACAAAAATTGTTTAATTGCAGTGATTGTGGGTTTTTCCTTCTTTAACTGAGGGGTACCAACAATTTTGTCCACGTCTGTACCTCACACACTTTTTTGCCATAATTTCTGTAATGATCATTTAAAGCCAAAATAACTTTTTGAAATCTACACATTATATTTGAAATTCAAATGAAAAATTCAACAATATTTGGACTGCATCATCACTGCTTTATTCAAAACAGATGCTGTGATTGGCAAATGTAGAGGTGCCTGCAGAGACGTATACGAGTTAAACTAATAAAAAGGAAACCCACAGTAACCTACAGCCGGTGCGATTAGCACACGCACCACTGTGTCAAGAGACTTCCTATGGTTATAGCTCTTTTAATTCTTTGTAGACCTCTCTTCATCTATCCTCACTTCTTGGTCTACTTTATGATGTTTATGATGTTTTGATTTTACCTGTTGCTAATTAACAACAGCTGTGCCCTGAATCCATGCTAAGATGCTTCGAGTGATAATAGCATTGGTTTATCTGTGAAATCGGATGAAACAGAATTAATTGTTTTTGGCTCTATTGGTTTTCCCAGTGCAAACACAGTTTGCTTCACCTTCACAGCACCACGAACAGCGGTTAAACCCTTCCTGGGCTGGAGTGATGTAGAGAAAGCTTGTCACGCAACACACACTCTAAGTACCTAGAGTTTGAACATGGAATGTCGTTCAGAATTGTGACATAGCTTTGAAAACTTTGATTTTCTTGAAAAACTCTGCAGTTTCTTGGTTTGCCTGCAATGCGACACTTCATCTTCATCTTCTCCCATTCCTCTGTGGGAAAAATACCTTGCGTTGCCCCAGCCACCTTTAGCATGAATGTCCTGAGCAAACAGCTATTGCTGCTCTGGCACCTCACCTGATATCCAGCTGAGATTTTTCCCTACTTCAATGCTGTTAACTGAACTGCATTATTAGAATTTTCTTGCAAAGACTCTTAAGACTGACTCTTAAGTCACCCATTATCGGCAGTTGATTTGATGCATAGTTACAAGTACTATAGAAATAAAGTGGAATTGAACATAGTTCTTAAGATCAGGCTTGTATCCAAAGATAGTGTTAGAGCTTTAATCCAGTATGCCACAAGTTATTGTCTGGCGTGTTGTAAGAATGTCACCAAATTGGTCTTAATCAAACTGGTTTCACATAAAGTGAGTCATAATATGACAATTCTAAAATACTTTTCTTTGTGTTTAGTTGATTCCTATTCGAGATGCTTTAATCAGAACGACTTCATTTCTCGTGATTCTTTAAATGTTAAAAATGTGCCCCAGTGAAAAAAAGCACTGCACTGTAATAAAGTACCGTATGTGAAACATTCATTCGTTCATTTTCCTGCCCGCTTATTCCCTTTCAGGGGTCATGGGGGTCTACTTTTATTTTTACAAGCAGTTCATGCACGCACACATCAGGGATTTGGGTTTATTGCTATAAGAGCCTTCAATTAGAAAAACAAAGATGAAGTCATTGCAGTCAATTACAGTAATCATGTTCTGGAGCCTCCGTGGGGAACGAGTGAAGCTGAAAGAAAGAGAGAGAACAGAATGAAGGAAACAGTTGAGATTTACAGAGCTCATTTCAGATTGTTGGCGACAGTTTTGACTGATTTTTCCCTTCTTTCTTGAAATTTATAAATGGTTATATGAAACAAGAAGCCATTAGAACCTAAGTCAGGTTTTACATTAACCCGCACACGGTTCTCCAGCCATGGACATATTGTTCTGTTGGGGTAGCAGAAAAAAGGCCTTGTTTTGGCATTTAGCAAATTTTCATCATAGAGTCTAAAAAGACAATTAGAATAATTTATCATATTTTTGCAGAAACGTGTTTCCTGTGTCTAGAAAGTCTAATTGAAGATTTCGACAGATCTTTTATTATATATTCAAATGAGTGAGATATTCACCACTGCTTTCCTCTCAAGGGTGGAGCTTTACAGCCAGTCGGCAAATCTTTTTGGTAGCAAATCTTAGTTTTACACATATTTTTAGAAAATGTTTTTTTTTAAATGCTCTCTGGGAAAATTCACTACCCTTTTGTTGTTCGTAGCTGTTAAATGCCACAAAATGAAACCGCTGTAAAAATCAGATCAACATTGGTTTTTTTTTTAAACTGTTAAGTTTTATTTTTTTTTAAATCCAGGATTTTTAACATTGAATCGTCAAGATATTATATGATGTCCTTAATTTCAGGAAAAAAAAAACATATTTTCAATTGTTTGTTTTACCTTTTGGCACAGTCTTGGACATGTCAAACCTTAGTAACAACATTGCCATTTTGGATTTTTAGTTTTTGTGCAGCACCAGATTTTTTTTTCTCTCCCTTATTTATTGTTCATGCCTCATTGTCTTCAATTATAATGACCTTTTTTGATTGCAGTGCCATGACACCAAATAATCCTGCATTTGAGTCTTGGTCCTCATTCCTGTTGCGAAGAGGTACAATTTGAGATTTTTACTGTCTTTCTTTTTGTAACTTTTATTTATCAAAGCAAAATCAGCCTCAGTATGCAATGGTTATACAGAACAGTCTTGTTTTTTTTTTTTAAAACAGACACACACTGAACAAATGGACAAAGTTAACGTCGCAGTTAACTGTCTAGCAAGTCTGTTTTTTTACCCACTGCTTAATTTGTTGTAATTGGTGCATTTTTGTTTGAATTCGGCCCTTTCCTGCCCATTGACGCATCAGTAAGAAAAGGAGTAACATTATTTTGAAGACAGTCACTGAAGATGATGTCTCGTTGAAAAATTCAGGTAAAGTAGTTTACACAGTGTTTGACATTACTATTAACGTTATAATATTGCGGTATAGTCATGAATTACGTCTTTCCCTTATCGTTTGCTGTCAGCCTGGTTTAAAACAAGCATGTACGAATCTGAAAATCAAATAATGGCCGATTTATGATTAAAGTAGTCACACAAAAAGAAAGTTGAAAGCTGTCAGTTTTCAAGTTAAAGCTAGTGAGCTAACGTTAACTTGGACAAATTAAATGGCTGTTGCATTAATTAATCTCGTGCATTGAATTATAAATGTTAATGTAGAACTATCGACACAAACGGACCTGTTTTGATATTTAATTTAAAAGTCTCCAGAATAGTAATGTTACCTTTGCATTTTTCCTTTACTTTAACTGTTTGGGGATTTTAAAGTTTTATTTCTTAATTGTATGGAGTAATGTTATTCTCAATATACGGTAATTTGTCAAATACTCCAGCCCACATCATTCACAATGATAATCTTTTAATATAAAACAATGTTTATGAGGGTTTTTTCTCGGGTTAATATGAGGTTTTCTTGTTGTTTAATGATTCGTCAAAAAAGTTTACGTCTGCTCTCTTTTTCTAGAATATAAGTGAGTAGAAAAGGACGAACAATCTAACTGACTGTTTTGGAAGGTGAGCAAAATTTCATAGTATTCCATCTGTAAATGTTTGAAGTTTACCTGTTAGCCAACAACAAACTGTTTATTTCATATTTTGTTTCCTATTATGGTGTTAAATGCATCTTAATTTCTAATCATTGCTTATTATAGTGTCCAGAGTAAGAGGAGCAGTGTAGGCCTAAATCAAAACCTCCAGTGCACACCATTTCTTTGCCCACTTTTTTATACAATTTGGGTTGGGTAAGTTAAGGTGGAAAATAGTACACCACCTTTTTTAGGACTACACCACTGATTAAGAAGTGTTAAAGTGGTTATGACTTGCCTTTCCCACTTTTTGTTCTATTCTTTCAGATCTGCTAATAGTAATCTCAAGATTTTCTAATCAATCAATATATTTGTTGGAAATGAAAAAATTACTTTGGCTGCCTCTCATCCGATGGAGACCCCAAAAGCAAATAGTAAGCATGATGAGCAAAAAGTACTTTATTTTTTTCAGTTAATTACACTGAAGTCTCTGCTTGCAGTGTTGCATGTACACAGTGGCTGTTTTTAAATGAATTAGGAATGACACGATCCACGTATTGTTTAATTTGGATTTCAGATATAACGTGTAGGCTTCTAAAAGGTCATTGGTTTGATAATTTTGGTTTAAAACAAACATTACAAGAGTTATGACACAATTTGCAAGATAATTCAAATTAAAATGCGCAATTGTCTCTTAGTTTAATGTTACAGATCCCAAATCAGTGCCATCTAGTGGTGAAAAGAAGGGATAACCCTAGGAAATACAAGACCTGTGATGTGACACAAAAAAGTGCTTGAAATTGTGTAAAATGTTTAGGAGAGGTTTGTCTGTATTTTTAACACAATTTTCACATTGTTTTGACCTCGTATTTCCTTTTTTTCGTATTTCTCTCTTTTCCGTTTGTTTTTTGTTATGAAACATAAAAACTGTTCATAAAAAATGACAAAATGTATTACTCTGAATTGTATTTTTGTATTTGCAATATGAGGTTTATTGTAAAATTATTGTGTAATGTAATGAGATGGAATTGTAAATAAATGTGTAGTATTAGTTCTTCACCCCATGTTCCTTCTCCCTCTTTCCAGCTGTGACAGCCATTAATATTTCCCCTATCCACTTCCTTTATTTGGATTAGCTTACTTTGTTTGCTTTTGATGACTTTTAGAGGCCCTGTGTATGCGCGATATAGTTGCATTAGGGGCTTATCATCTTTTAAGCTCTGATCCTGGAAACCCCCTTCTGCCTTCACTCCACTGTTGTCAATGAGTAAAGATTGAAAGGCATTTTTTTGTTAAATTGAAATTTGATAAATGGCGCATTACTCACTTTTGTTTTGTTTATGTATGTTTAAAAAGGGGATTCACAGACGCTTATATGTTAAGACATCATACATGTTTAAATGATAAAATTCAAATATTGATCATATTTCAATATTGAATTACGTTGTCCCCATTTCTTCTTTGTGAATCAGCTGGTATTCAAAATTTGGTGCAAATAAAAAGCAAAGCTAATGTGGAATGTTTCTAAAAGTGAAAGAGAAGAACTGTAGAAGCCTGGTATGAATTGTACCCCCGCTGAGAGAGGGAAAGGTCAAATATGTGCCCAACGCAGATATGAGAAAGAGGGAGATTGTTAAGGCTGTCTCTCTTTCTCTCTAAAATTCAAATGAAAAATATCTGAGTTAGGATGCAATGCCACCTGAAAATGACTCGCTCACATGTGCTGATGACTTTAATGGGCATTGCCATCTTTAAAAGGCAGTCTGCATCAGGAAACGTCTCAACCCACAACTGAGCTGGTATAGAGATCCTTTAAAAGGCAGGAAAATACTATATAGTGCTTGGCAGCACTCTCAAAATCAGTGCACCAGGGGGTCGTGCATAAGAAGACCCACTTTTGAAAACCATTGACGCAGTCTCTATGATGTCATTGTTCTTTAAATTACCAAAAATATTCAGTCTTCGATGAATATGAATCTTATTTTCAATGCGTTTAGGGTTTAATTTGAAGTCAGGGCTAGAGCAGCTCCAGCTCATCTTTCTGTGATTTTTTTAAAATCATAACAGCAGGGCATGTGTGAGGGCAGACCGTGTTCTAACATGCAGAGGTCAGCTTTCTGTTCTTGCACACCCAACTGAAACAGCCTTCTTGCCGATACAGATTTTGCAAAGTGAACTGGAACCCAGTTCCGTCCAAACCTGAGAGATGAACATACTTCCCCAGTCAAACACAATGTTGGAGGAAATGCTGTGCAGCTGAAAACATGATCAACCAGAATACGGTTGGTTTCTAGGAAGGAAGGCAATTTGGGTAATGGTACGAATTGGGCAGGCTGTGGGCAAACGGTCAACGATGGTGAGATCGACCGTGTTGCCCTTGGACGGGTGTAGGGCAACCACAAAAACCAACAAGATGTGCGACCAGGAACGAGAGGGAGTCTCCCATGGTAGGAAAGAGGGACGGCTGGTATCCCAGAGAACTGTCGAAGGGTTAGAGCCTAGTGGCAAACGAGGGATTTATGGGAATACTCCACCCAGGGAATCAATTTGCACCAGGTTGGCGCTCTCAGACTGGCCATTGCTCTCAGGGTGAAAACCAGAGGACAGTGAAGCGGAAGCACCTAGCAGCCAGGAAATATGATCAACCAGAATGTGGATGGTTTCTAGGAAGAAAGGTAATTTAGGCAGGGGTATGAAGTGGGCAGCCTTGGAGAAACAATCGACGATGTTTAGTACGACCCCTTTGCCCTTAGATGGGGGTAGGGCAACCATAAAAACCAATGAGATGTGCGACCAAGGACAAGAGTGCACCTCAAAGGACTGGACCCTCCCGACATCAAAGCATTGTCGAATGACCACCTTGGTGCGGCAGACTCAAGGATGGGAAAAGAATTTAGAACTTTCGTGTTGATAGGAACTGGAACCCAGTCATTTTGCAACTGGGAGGAGCTGTTCCCTTAAAGCGGTCAGCATCAGTTTCCTTCATTTAAAACTAGTTCGGAACTAGCCTAGCTGCTGAAACACAGCACCCCACCTCACCATTATCCACCCCCCCCCCCCCAAACCAAAACTTCCTAGTTTCACATTTTCACCAGACCCTTTTAATTCTGTACATTCCATCATGTCTTATGTCTATTAAGTCATGTTAGTTCTGCATGTCTTGCTAGAGCACTACATAATGACATGTTTCATCATCTAAAATGAACTTTCACTGGTAGCTACTGGTGGAGCCCTGGATGTTTGTTTCCAGAGTAAATCCAGTCACAGATCACTGGTTAGAGATGAAAGCGTGAATGGCCCATGGAGGAAGAGGGAGAAATTCTTCCTCTTTCTCCATCTCAACAGGGGAAGAATGCAATTACCACTGCGTGTCCTGCGGGAATCACAGGAGAGAACAAGAGAAAAACACTGATGGGGAGGCATTTGAAGAATGCACTGGTCAAAAGCTGAAGCACTGGCTCACTGTGCATCACTCGGGCAAAGTTTGTGACATCTGAGCTGAGATGGACCCCTGGAGCTGATGTGGGTCACAGCAGGTCCCCAGTTTCTGTAGATTCTTTCAGCTGTTTTAATAGAAGGCTTGAGTTTGTGTGAAAGAGCTGGCCAGAATGAAAAAAAAATGTAAAAAAAAATAGCATATGGTAAAGTTCTAAAATGACTAAATTACAATTAAACTATATCATTATATGATAAATTGAATATTCCTGAATATCTACAATTAAATTATGAACGTAAATGAGTCACATAAGAGCAAATAAGTTATGTTAAATATGCATAAGTGAAATAATATTTACATCTTTATATAATTTCGAACATTGATTGAAAGAAGCGGAGAAATGAGTAAAGCAGAGAAACTATTACACAAACACAAGCCTGACAGAGAGAGACTGAGTGGTGAAACAAATAAAAACATCCCAGGGGCTAATAGGACAAAGAGCAGAACTGAATCATTGATGCGTTTATGATTAAGTTGAAAAGAATTGACTGTAATCACAGATGACCAGCTTGCAGTGGAAAGAGAGATTTGGCCAGAAAATAGATTTCCTAACATTTTTACTTTCCTTTTTTCAACACTGTGTTGTGCACTCCTGCCATAAAAGTTTTTTTTTTAAATATTAAGATTTCCATTGCTACACAATGCTAGTGTTAGCATGCTAGTCCTTTAAGTTACTTACAGAACATTTTAAAAGTTGCTTTTATTTGTTTATTTAAATGCTGTTGTTTCTAAAAATTATTTTCTAATCTATTGTAGCAGCATATACATTTGTAAATATGTAAAAAATGCAGGATTTGTTTTGGAATATTACTGTAAAGTGATATTTCAGGTTGTGTGTGAACATATGTACAATTTTTGTTTATTACGTATTTTGGCTTTTTGTAGCTAATGCTGTTTTACTCAGCATCACATGCCTGCACACTGTCAGAGAATGAATGACCCCCCCCCCACCCCCACTGAAAAAGCACAAACAATTAAATTATTCTCCCGTGTGCATCACTCGTGCTCCAGCATGAAACAAGGTGAGTAAGGTGAACCTGTTTTTCATTAGAGTGGAACAGGAGAGCGAGCACACACACACACACACGCACACACACACACACGCACACACATGTGGTCTTGGGGCCCAATTTGCCTGCAAAGGTCAAAATCTCAATAATTCACAAAGCACAGCATAAGAAAACATGTGTACCACTGATCAATGCTGGTCATTTTAACACCAACCGCAATAAATCCTATCCAAACGCCTGCTCTGAAAAAGGTCTGTGATTCGTCTTTAAAGAAAAACATGCCCTGAACAAAGGATTGTGGTATAAAAATGTCTGCAGTGCATGTATGTGTCAGGCTAACAGAGGGTAAAGTTGAAGCAAGTTTAATAGCACTGAAACTCATAACAAGCATGTTTGGTTGCCAACACAACCAAGGAAGGGCAAAAATTATATCCCAGAACCTAAAGGGGCCCATGACACGTGAAGAGGAACCAAGAATATGAAAAAAAATGGGCCACAACTGACTTAGTCTAGCTATTGTTACAACTGCAATCACATCACAGTTACAGAAACTGTCAATCCTACACATCTAGACACTCATGGCTAGCATACAGGGGACTTCTCAGCCCTCCTGGGAAAAGCCTGCCAAGACCATCTGCCACCAACAAGCCAGTCATGCTGACACTGCCATTGGGTTATTATGAGGCTTTTTCCGAGTTGGACTGGAGGCTACCATTGAACCATACATACGTAACTTCCTGATAAGGGAACTATCATGGTTACAGAGCTCTCCCTCTCACACACGGCTTGTTATATGTAACTTTTTTTTAAAATTATAAACAAGAATTTGAGAACGACTGTTACGTCCCTCTATTTATCTGGTCTAGGGGATACCAATAAATAAGGGATTTTTAACATTAAAATTGAAAGTAAATGTAATGAACCAGATGTTTATGGAAATAAAGATGGAAAAATGGCAAATACACAGAGAATTTATTATCTAATACAATTAATTACAAGCCCCAAACGAATAAATGTGCAGACAAGAATCAACCAAACAAAGAAACTCTATCCCTAACTAAACAAGAAATAAGGGTGAAGGTACTTCGTTCCCCTCACCCACTATCTATCCCTAAACAGAAATAAAGACAGCAAATCACAGAACAAAACTAATGAGTCAAACACATGCAACAACAAAAATTCTACCTGTGTTCTAAACAAACTGATCTTATACAACAAACTGACTTTTTCTCTCTCTCTCTCTCTCTCTCTCTCAAACAATACACTTGCTTCCGGCTACTCCCACTAAACTGCCCTCCTCTCCAGATGGGAAGTTGTTCTTTTATAGTCCTCCCCCTCGCAGCGATTGGCTAGGAAGCAGACATCTCATTGCTGATTGGTGGGAGTGACCAGGAAGCTGTTTCTCAAGGGAAGGGACCTGGAACACAGAGACAAACAAGCATGCCTGCTAACAGCAGACATATATTTTAAATATGAACAAAAATAAACTCGCAGGGCATAACAACGACTTTTCTGAATTTGAACGTTTGTGTCGTAAATGATCTTTCACACAACGTGATAAAAGTTTGGCTTTTTCCCATAGACATAAATTGGGCAGAAATCATTCTGCTGTCAGCCACAGGGGGCCAATCACCACGGTTTGCCTTCACTCCGTCGGTCATGTGAGATACACTTTCAACACTATCCACAGCATCCCCAGAATCTTTCCTGTCATTCACGTGGTCACTGTGGACCTGATCTCATCCGATAAAGAGCACCAATGACGAATCGACCAATTGTGAAAACTCCTCGGCAAATCCTAGACATTCTCTTGTGCACCTGTGGATATTAGGTCTTTAGGTCCTTTCTGGACCATCAGTGGCCTCCTTGCACAAAAGGAGGTTCTTGGTGGAGGCAGTCGCATATTTCTCTTCTCCCTGATCTCTCTTCCCTGCTGGCACCCTTGTGTTAGTCTGTCTGTTTGTGAGAGACTCTTGTTGCCCTGCTCACTGAATAAGGGATCTCTGGATCTGATCAACTGATTTCTGAATGCAATCAACACCATTTTCTCGACAAGGAGCAGGGGTTCAAGGGAGCCCTCCTGCACTGCGTGTACGTTTGCTGAGCTGGCCGACTGGATTGAGATTGCGGTGGGCTGAGCCGTTGGGACTGAAACTGGGACAATATCTGTGGAATTGACAGACATTGACTAAACCTCACAAAACCTTTCTCTCCCATTCTGCTTTCCTTCATTTCTTCAAGATTTCCTTCAGTCCTTAAATATTGCCAAATACTCCCATTGTTAGAGACAAAACAACTCTCCAGTGAGAACAAGATAACAAGATGCTCTCATTTCTTATCAAGGACAATAGCCTTTACATGCTTCTACCCACCAGTGTAAATGAACAGGTCATACACTAGCAGCGGAAGAAAAGCACCCGGAAAGATGGGTGTTTTTTTACATGTAGAATCAACCACATCCCTCCACCCCAACCTGCGATGTTTCGCCTTAAGTCTGATATGTGCTTGTTGCTAAGGCCTTTGGAGGACAATGTGGGAGGGGTATTTTTGAGCTAACTATACCATTGTACACACATTTTTCTGCTTCCAAAATGCTACCTCTCAACAATGACCTGTCTCACTCTTCTCTGTTTTTGTGGGCAAAGGGGGGCATTTTCACTGCATGCAACAGTGTATGTGAAAATAAAGGCTTGATCGCTTGACACTGTGGGGAGTGATATACTTCTTGTCTCATTGTGTGCATGCTGTGCGCATAGATCTGTGACCTGGATGAACTGCACAGCCCTGGGTATCTACAGTGGTTTGCGGATACGGCACTGACTCGTGCTAGCTCTTGAAATGACAGAAATTTGCCACAAAGGGTAAGAATGTGGAAATGGTTTAATTTGAACAGTACCGGATTAAATGGATTTACAATAAGCTTCATAGGTAGACAGGTTGAAATCACAGAAGTATGATGAACTGTGTGTTCACAGCACTGAAGATGGCGTTGGTCCAAACAACAGGCTCCTGCCAGTGTGGTCAGCAATATTCTCAGAAAAGTACATCTCACATGCTGGCACAACTCAGAGAAATCATACAGTTGTGGATGACTGACAGGTTATTTTATCACAGCTTGATAGGTGGAACACCCCTATCAAAAGTTTGAAGATCCTAAAGGTCAGTTTCTATTGCTGGCGGCAGCGACTATCAATCAATCAGAGATGGGCTGATTGTTTCAAATCTAAATAGTCAGCTCTGGGAAGGCTATTAGAAATCAGATACAATAAATAAAAAAGGTTCTGATACTTGTATTGCACATGTCATTCAGAGTGCAGACATACCGGAAACAGAGCATGTATAACACAGATGCCCAAGAAGACCGAATTTTTAAATAAATTATAATTTTTGTTGATTATTTAATAGATTATAATTATAATCTGGGGATTCCAAATAGGTCGATTTAATTAATCTCTAACACTCATATTGGAAGAAGACTTTGGTAAAAAAATAATCTGATATGTTTGGTTAAAATAATTCAGCATGATCTTAAATAGGGAATTTCTCTCTCTTTCTTTATTTCGCACTTTCTCTCTCTATCTCTTTCTCTCTTTCACAAGGCCCACAGGAAAGTATTTATCTGTGCTGAAGTAACTTAAGAGGACTGAAACAAGGCAGTAAATCAGTTTTAATAAGACGCTTGGCTCCAGCAGCAGATATTTGTGTTATGGAGTGAGTTTTCAAAGAGCAGTTTTAGCCGTTGCTCTGCAGCGGGTAACTTGGGAAAAGATGATAAACTACTTTCAGATTAATTGTGAATACAAAGAGAAATGAAAATGCAGTTGAATAAAGGGAAAGAAATAAACTAAACACAATATAAAAATACATTCAGTTAGCTTGAAAAAAGCAATGATGAGATAAATAATTGTTTCGATTAAAGAATAGGATAAAATAATCCAACAAATGAGTGATGAGACCAAAAGAGAGAGAGGGAGGGGGAGTAATAGTGGGAAAACCACATTCACCTCAACAAGCAATGGAAGCTTCAGAAGGAAACTTAAAGGATGTCCACTGGTTTATGTTCTGTCTATACCATGTTACCAGCTTAACACCTTTTCCACAAAATAACTAAGGCATTTAAAAAAAGTATACTAGTATATTAATATATTATATTATATTAATACACATACTTTTTCATTATGTGAGACAGCCAAAAAAGGTTTAATACCATTTCATATTCGATCCGGTCAAACTGTGTTTATCTAAGACCATCTCAAGACCGCACATGACAGAGGCTTTGTGGATTTAGAGAAAGCGTATGACAGGGTTCCGAGAGAGGAGTTATGGTCCTGTATGAGGGTGTCTCGAGTGGCAGAGAAGTACGTCAGAGTAGTTCAGGATATGTATGAGAGGAGTATGGCAGCAGTGCGATGTGCTGAAGGTCAGGCAGAGGAGTTCAAAGTGGAGGTGTGGCTACATCAAGGATCGGCTTTGAGTCCTTTTTTATTTGCTATGGTGATGGACAGGTTGACAGATGAGGTCAGACAGAAATCTCCGTGGACAATGATGTTTGCAGATGACATTGTGATCTGTAGTGAGAGCAGAGAGCAGGTGGAGGAACACCTGGAAAGTTGGAGGTCAGCTCTAGAAAGAAGAGGAATGAAAGTCAGTCGCAGCAAGACAGAATACATGTGTTTGAACGAGAGAGGGAAATAGAACAGTGAGGTTACAGGGGGCTGAGGTCAAGAAGGTGCAGGAGATTAGGTTTTTGGGGTCAACAGTCCAGTGTGACGGGGAGTGTGGAAAAGAGGTGAAGAGACGAGTGCAGGCAGGTTGGAATGGGTGGAGAAAAGTGTCAGGGGTGTCGTGTGACAGAAGAGTGTCAGCAAGAATCAAATAAAAGGTGTACAGAACAGTAGTGAGACCAGCTATGATGTATGGGTTGGAGACTGTGGCAGTGAAGAAGAGACAAGAGACAGAGATGGAAGTAGCAGAGATGAGGATGTTGAGGTTCAGTTTAGGAGGGACGAGGATGGACAAGATTAGGAACAAGCAAATCAGAGGGACAGCTCAGGTTGGTTGTTTTGGAGACAAAGTCAGAGAGGCCAGGTTGAGATGGTTTGGACATGTGCAGAGGAGGGATAGTGGTTACATTCGTAGAAGGATGTTGGAGATGGAGCTGCCAGGCAAGAGGTCAAGAGGACGGTCAAAGACAAGATATATGGATGTGCTGAAAGAGGACATCAAGGTATTTGGTGCAAGAGTAGAGGATACTGAGAACAGAGTTAGGTGGAAACAGATGATTCGCTGTGGCGACCCCTAAACTGGGAACAGCTGAAAGGAAAAGAAGATATACATAATTACATATACACCCATATACAGGGGTGGTTGACGTACAAGTCTGAAAAAGTTATTTTTCATGCGTGCAAAATTTTGTAGTTCTGACTCTTAAAACTATAAATATGTATATATTCTAATTAGATGTTATATGCATGTTACGTAAAATATGCATTTTTCTATCAATTTGCTCCACAAATATCGTAAATTGTCATATTGTATCCCATGAAAGTCACTTTATATTTTCATATAGAGTAAAAATGGAGTATGTATTTTTCTCACTTGCTTAAAAATTTCTATCATGACTTCTTTTAAATTTCACATTTCCATGCTAAAATTGGGTAATTTGATTATTTTTTTAGAATCATCATGCAAAGGAGGGTTCGCTCCTCAAATCCTTCAAAATATTTTAAATAAATTCACCTAAACCTTATAACCATTAAAAAAAACACATGATAAAGTCATTGATACTACTTTCCTTGTGTTCATAAATTACCACTTACAAAGCTGTTTTTTATCACAATTGTGAACATCACTTAATTTTACATTTTTTTTTTGTTTGGATCAAAAATCCAAGTAGAAATGTTAAAGTACAAACCTTTTATAGCATTATACTACATCTTGTCAGAGGAATATTTAAATTTATTTAATTTCAAAACACAGATTTGTGTTGTTTGTCTACCATCCATTTGTATTATATATATATATATATATATATATATATATATATATATATATATATATATATATATATATATATATATATATATATATATATATATATATATATATATATATATATATATATAGTATATATATATATATATATATATATATATATATATGTGTGTGTGTGCGTTTATCTCACTTTCATCTGCCCTGAACGTGAAGCATCTCTTCCTTATGGTGTCACACCAAAATAAACACTGACCGAAAAAAAAACACGTTCTCACGGAATTAAATGTATCCACACGTTCTCCAAATACTGACACGAACTGTTATTCTTGGACCCTAAAAACTTCATGATTCTGTACTTTTCTGCTCCAACAGAATCTCTGAACAAGCCAGAGCTGCTCTCATTAGCATCCGCAGCGTTCATCGACCAATCATACAGCATGGCTCATTAGTTGTGGACTAAGGACGTAATAACAAACAGGTGTGAGACTATGTCAACCGCTGCTGTTTGCTTAAATAAAGCAGATGCACGGAATCGCTAAAAGTTATCGAAGTCGTTTAGTTGTGGTTTTAAAGTATTTGTTTATCTGAAGTTTGGTTGACATGGCTCCTAAGAAAGCAGTTCCTGAACCTGCTGCAGTCGCTGCAAAGGGATCCGAGAGTGAAATCAGTGACTCTAAACCAGGTCAGTGAACGGTTTTGAAATATTTGTTAATTTTATATTAGTACTTAAAATTACTATTTTAATTTTCTATCTTTAGCCACAGATATTTGTCGGTTTTATTGAATAAGCTAAAGGTTTTTTTTTTTCTCTCGTTATAAATATTTTCCTCCCTGCCCAATTTTCCGTATTATATAGCCTGGATCACCTTTTTCTTGTGTCCTCATTTTAATTCTAGTAAGAAGTTTGAAATCTGAAAACTGGTCTCTGGTTGTCCATATATATTATGGAAAATTGGGCAGGGAGGACATTTTTATATATGTATGTGTATATAGTAGATGTGTTTATTGTACTTTTTAATGAATTAACTACATTTAAAACTTATATTTAGCAAGTTTTTCCACCTAAGGTAGACTAACTTGTTAACAAGGTGATGTGTTTCACCCAACAGTGGTCTCTTCACTGTTTGGAGCTTGATTGGTTTGTGTTAAAAAAACCATTCTTCCATCCAAATAGTGCAATAAAATGTGCGCAACTGGAATATTGCATAAATTATTTGGGAATAAAGCACATTTTCTATCTAAAAGCCCAAGATAACCAAATGGTCACTTTTTGGTGCCAATTATCAAACGAGAAATGTTTGAAATTTGCAACGTTAAGAGGACTTAAAAAAAATTGTGTAAATGGTACCTTGCTTGCGATAATCTTTAACCTCTTTGGCTAAGAAATTTTAGAATGATCAAAATAACATTTCATATTTTGTGCAAGGAAATTGGTTTATGGTAACTAGGTTTGGTTAAGTGCCATATTTCAAAATGTGCATAAAAAAGATGGATTGAAACCTAGCTAGTGCAAGCCAAATTGGGTGAGGCTGAGCAGGGCCTTATGATCAGTGTACATTCCTAAAATTACTAGAGTTCAATTAGTAGACAGTCAGCTTGCTCAGAAAGAGTGTGAGGTGATTAGTCAGTCATCACCCCTGGAACACCAAGTTAAGCTGAATGAAGTTGTTGGATGCATGCTAAGAATGCAAAGAATTCTTATAGGGGTTTCTTTTAAAAGATCAATCTTCTGTTCTAAATTAACTAATTTTTGTTTTTAAATATCAGTTGGCAATTGTTTCAGTGTTCTAATCCTTTATTTCTGCTTTTAGATATTGCTGTAAAAAGCTCATCGGCTGCTGCCCAAAAGACCTCTTCCCACCCATCCACCATGGAGATGGTAAAAGAAGCTTTGAAAGAACTTGATTCTAGAAAAGGAGTTTCTGCTCAAGCGGTCCGCGGCTATATTAAGACGAAGTACCCAAGCACTGATGAAAGCAGACTGAAGTCCTTGGTGCGGCGGGCACTGACCAAAGGAATTGATACAGGTGTCCTGGTGAGGCCTGCACATGCTGCCTCCATGACTGGGGCTCAAGGGAGGTTTCGGGTAATCTTCAGTTTAAAAGTTTTCTAAACTTTATTATTGTGTATGTGACTGTACTGATGTATGATTGGTCATTGTTTTTTTTTTGTTTGTGGAAACCCCTCCCCCACGCCTCCCCAGCTTGCACCCAAAGCTAAAGGGGCTAAGGCGCGGTCAAAAGAAAACACTGATCCAAATGAAAAAAGCCCTGATTCTGAGGAAAAAAGCACAGATCCTGAGGAGAAGAAGGCTCCAAAACCCAAGAAGCCAAAAGAGGCTAAAGCCAAGGGTGAAGGTAAGCAGCTTTTATTAAGTGGGTTATTGACTTTCTCTGTTCCAAAGTCTGCTTTTCTTGAACCTGCTTAATTGCTCTCTTTCTGCTGCTGTGACCGGACTTTGTACCCTGCTTAACTTTGCCTCACTCCCAAGATTCTTGGCTTTGAATCGAACCATCGTAGTAGCGTTAAATTTTTCCTAGTTGCAGAGGCGTTCAAATCTTACATCCTGATACCTTGATGCATGATTTTGATAAAGCTTCATGAAAAATTCATGAAATTTGGGTTACCATGCTTAAAAGTAGAAGGGTAAGATAAATCTAGTCCATGCCTCCAGAGATTAAAATTGTAGCAGTTCTTTTTTTTTTTTTTTTCTCTCCTCTTCTCAAGCACTTTCCTTGTTGCTCATCGCATCCCAATGGTCTTCTAATTTAATCATTCATAAGCATACTTGAATTAAAGAAATCGATATATTTGAAAGGCAGTGCAAGTAAATGAATTTCAATTCACTGGAAGCTAAATTTACACTTTCACAGTCATGAAGACGAACCCGTTTTGTTGACCACTTAAATGGGAATGTCAACCTTAATACAGCTTCCCGACAATGATTTAACGTTTCTATTAATCACAAATGTTTTACACCGCTGAAAACTAGCTGTTGTGAAAGTCCACATTCTATGGTGATGGTCCCTCCTCTTGTTGGAGATCAATTCTTAATCTCTGCATGCACTGGTGCGTTTGCCAATTGCACCGGCTGTCTTGAGTGAAAGCAAACCAGCGTTTGTTTAATTTTGATTAAAAAAGGGACATTTACTACTCTGAATTGCTTTTGTACAATTTCAGTACAAAATATAAAAAGTATAATGTAATTTGGGGGGGGGGTGTTAAGATTTGATTTTTTTTAAATTACAAAAAAAAATATTTATATGTGTGTATGGAATTTATTAATGCTCATAAAGGCCCTGGTCATTTAAGGGTTGAAGACCCATTAAGGCATGGGTCCATAAACTGGGCATGATTTCCTTTAACTAAGTCAGAGTGTGCTTTACCCTTTGATTTATTCATGTCTTGTTTCCTCTTGTAGAGTCAAGCAAAGAGAAGTCCGGTAAGAAGATGGCAGCAGATGTAAGTTTATTCATTGCGCACTAGTCTCATCATGGGATTTTAGTTTTTGGCATCTTCGCAACTCTATTTTGTTGCCATGAAAATGCAAAAATAATTGTTTCCTCTTGACTGTTGTGAGTTTACAAACCAGGTGTAAATGTATCGCTTAAACTAAAATCTTAAGTAATTAACAGCCTTTAGGAAACCATTTGAATGAACTCTATCTGTACACTCAGATTATTACTGGCATGATGGTTAAATTTCCAGACTTTTGGACTTAAATGTTTGATCTAGATAAAGTAGCTTTAAAATGGCCGTCCTTGTGTGGACCACCTTAATTTGAGGATACGTGGAGGCAGTCAGCTTCAGCCTTCGATTATACCTGTATATCTTGTATTGTTTGAAGTGACTATCAGATGCAGGGTTGGAATTTAACCCTTCTGTAGTCTTCCATCTGGAGTTTAGTGATTGTCCTTCCTTTTTTTATTATTTAGGCCATATCTTTAACATGGCAAGCATCTGTCCAGGTGTTAAAAGTTTCTAAATGTTTGGAACACTGTGCAGTCTGTCCCTTTTCTAGTAATGAAATTACTTTTGTTTTCTTGACTATTAGGATACCAAGCCGAAGGCCACTGGCAAGGGTGCTTCTGCTTCAAAGGTGGCACCTGCAAAGAAACCCAAAGCAAAAGCCTCTTCTGATGCAAATAGAACGCCGCCTGGAGCTGCTAAAGCCCCCAAAGCTGGGAAAGCCAAAGCCCCCAAAGCAACAAAAGGGGCAGCTGAAGAACCTGCAGGAAAGAAGAAAGCTGCACCACGCTCCAATGACGGAGATTCTGCAGGAAAAGCTCCCGGGAGAAGAGGAAAGAAGTGACTGTAGGACTCTGAAATTTTATTCAGTTCAAGTTTTTTTTTTTTTTTTTTTTTTTTAAATGCACTTTTTGTACCAAATAAAGTGATTTTTACAGTCCATGCTTGTGTCTGAAGAATTGGGCCATTCTTATTCTGCCACATCGATTTTTAAGTCATAAATTGATTCCTGTTCACTCCAAAAAGTCCCCCCCCCCCAAGACTGCTCTGGGCCCCAAGCTCTTTAAATTCAGGTGCTCTTGCAAGCATCAAATTCTACCTATTTGAGAGTTTTAAGTGTTCCATGAAAGTGGGGTACGTCAGTAGATAAAATGTAGGATCGTCATGCAGCAATGTGGTGATTGTAAAAAAAAAAAAAAAAATGACTGGAAGGGTGTGTCTCTGACTTTCATCATGACTTTCAATTGATGTAGTGGTGGAGAAAGCTTGTAGATTTATTTTTTTATTATTATTTTAAAGACTGCTCTGAGTGGCAAGGACTCGGTGGTTGGATTCAAAAATCCGTGAGAAAAATGAGCAGCTGAAAGAAGCAAAGCTTGAAATATTGGGCAGGAAGAATAAGGTAAACTGCTGTGTTTATCATATGTTATGCTATGTTTTTGTAATGCAAATTTAAAGAAACACTAATGCAGTCATGTGACTAATTCCCTGCTTTTCCCGTAGACCAGCTGTCTACAGTAGTCTAGTTAGAATTCCGAGCCCTTTTTGAGCATTTTAAAATATTTAAATACTGCACCCTACATTTTTCTACAAGACAAAATAAAATTCTTAATTTCCCCTCAAAAAAGGAAAGGCAAGGTCTGAACAATGTGAAAATTGTATTAGGAAAAAACCGAATCGCATTTTGTGCCACTGTGCTGTTTTTCAAAATTACAAGCCATATCACATGCATTGGACTTCCAAGTTATACCCTCTCACCACTAGATGGCACTATTTTGAAGTCTGAAAAGTATTCACATTTTTATTTGAATTACCTAAAAAATTAGTCATTATTACTCCAATAAATAAAAAAAATATCAAAATGAATAACCTTTTTACAAGGTAACACATTACATTTGAATTCAAAATTAAACAATAAATGGTGTGCGTCATTCCTACTTGGTTAAAACATCCACTGTTCACACCCACCGGTGCTTGCAGAGACTTTAAAGGGTTACCAGACAGTATGGATGCAGAACATAAACAAACTGAAGGGCATGAGCATAAATGAGTGAAATATCTCTTGATTTTGGTGTGAGTTCTCACATGAGAAGTGCTGTGAACACATGCTGCCTAAAGTATAATCATATTGTGTTTGTATGTTTATTGGATGTTTTGTGACTTTTTTTTTACAGGTTTCTGCACAACAAGCTCTCGGAGAGAGAATCTGTGACTTCCAGTTTCACATGCAAAAAGAAATATGTCTCTCGCTTTCTAGACATTTAAAACATGGATATGCAAGTGACGTACATTTGTGGTGTATCCGGCCTTTATTTTTTCGAGGTGGTTTTCAAGCAGCAAGTTAATCCACAACATTAGTTTTTTTTCCCTCTTAGGGTTAACCCTACACTCCAAAGGAAGCTACTACAAATGACTTGTAGTGTGTAAATTTCTTGTAGTTTGATTTCTCCTGTGTTAAACAGGTATTAGTGTCCTGAAAGGTAAAGTGAAAAGAGCAATTATTATTGTGAAAAATAATGCCAATGTCCTCTTTTGGATTGTCTGTTCAAGCAATCTTGCACATTTTCTGGTATTGCAATTCTGCAGCATTGAACCAAACACACAAAAAATACATTTGATTGTGAACAAATGCAATGGTCTCAGTTTGGTCTCATATATAGATTCAGTTCATAATTTGGTTGCATTAGCAACTATACAGTTTTAAGTTAACAACAATCTCTTTCTGAAAGCTTATTTTCTCTCCAGAGCTTTGACTTGTGTGTTTTGAACTGTAATTGTGGCCCATTCTCCAGGAAATGCATCACAGCAGTTAGAAAGAGGTCGTTCAGAGACTGTAATTTGGCAGCGTTTGTGAACAGAAACTATAATTCTATAAAAGTCATGTTCAGAGCAACAGGAAGTGCCGGGGGTGGTGGTGGGGGTTCTCCATATCGCTGCTGTTTGTGGTTTTAGCTACTGTCAAATAAATCTCTGTTTAATTGACAACTCGAGTGTGTTTTTACAGTAAACACATTCCTCTGTGTCACGACGGTGGATCCATTTTTCTGGGATTTTTCGCCATGGAAACGAAATCCGGAGCCTGGAAGCACTGACATCACCGGAGTGAATCTCTTCTCTAAATATTTACATGTTGAAAACCTGGTCAATGATTTAGGAAAGGATGGACAATCCTGGTGATCAATTGATGCTAAAAAAACAAACATCCATGGAGATATCGTTTCATTTTTGAATCTTCTGCTCTTGGTTATTTCTAATTGACAGTCAAAGAATCTTCTGGAGACTACTCCATTAATTGTTCTGAACTCTAGTAAACAATTAATTGATTTAATAAATCCTCTTTTTTTAGAGGATTATTGACCTTCATGAGAATTGCATCCCCCCTCAACCGCACAGAAATATTGTACATTTCATACAATTAAATTGTTTTATTTTTAAATGTTCTTTTTTTTATTAAAAATAGGATTTACTATTAAAATGGTGGTCATATAATTAGAACACCATTAAAAAGTTGAATGTGTTTAATACATATGTTCATTCCATGAACACTGATCTTTTCCAAGTGTTTCTTTCCTCTTATTTTGATGATTAAAATAGACAACTAATGAAAACTCCAAAGTCTGTGTCTCAGGAAATTACAAAGTTACTTAAGAGCAATACAAAGCAAGGTCAGTCTGTGGCTCTGCTCAAGGGTGTTCTGAGAACCCAGGTTGTTCTGATAGTGGCTTTCAGCTCTTCTACATTGTTAGGTCTGGTGTATCACTTCTTCCTCTTCACAATACCACAGAGATTTTCTACGGGATTAAGGTCTAGTGAGTTTGCTGCCAATTAGGGACAGGTAGCTCTGGCAATGTGTGCAGGTTTCAAGTCCTTTTGAAAAAAGAAATCTGCATCTCCATTTAACCGAAGTGCTCTAAAATGTCCTGGTGGATAGCTATGTTGATCTTCAACTTAAGAAAACACTGTGGACCAACACCAGCAGATGACATGGCACCCCAAACCATTACTGTGGAATGTGGACACTACACTGAGTGTAAGGCAGTGTGGAATCTGTTCCTCCAGACTCTGGGCTTTGATTTCCAAAGGAAATTCAAAACTACTTCAGAGAACAAAACTTTGTTCCACCCAGTAGCCGTCCAGTCCTTTTTGTTTTTGCCCAGGCTAGATGCTTCTGACTCTTGTCTCTTGTTCAAGCGACGGCTGAATCCCATGTCTTGCAGGCGTCTGTGTACATTGGGCCTTGAAGCACTGACTTCAACTGTAGTCTACTCTTTGTGGGAAATTTTGCATGCGTTTTGTTTCACAATCCTCTCCGTGGTGTGGTTATTTCTATATCGTGAACACATTTAATTCTCTTTTAATGTATATAAGAGCTCTGTGAACAGCAGCCTTTTTTGCAATGATCTTTTATGTCTTGTGCAAGGTGTTAATGGTTGTCTTTTGGGCAACTGTCAAGTCAGGTGTCTTCCCTATGGTGGTGAAGCCTACATTACTAGACTAAGAGACCATTTAAAGGCCTTTGCAGGTCTTTTGAGGTAATCATCTAAGCAGATTGTGGCATAGGTGTCTTTAATACTGGACCTTTTCACAATATTCTAATTTCCTGAAAGTTTTATGGGATTTTCATTAGTTGTTAGTTGCAATCATTAAAGGAAATAAACACTTGAAATATATCAGTCCATGTGGAATGAACATATTCATTGTACAATTTCAATTTGGAATTGAATTACTTAAATAAATCAACTCTTTGTGATGTTCAAATTAAATGATTACTGGCACACTTTAGGCTAATTTATGCCTCTGTGTCGAGGTGAGGGACACCATATGTAATCTGTTTGCTGTAACTTCTGAATGACGCTGCTCTAGAAATCCTTAAAAACCAACCTGACCAATCACAGGCCAAGGTTTGCGCTCTACTTCACATATTTACAATATTTGGGAGATATCTGACTGTTTCTGCACAGAGCAGTGGTGTAAAGTAACTAATTACAAATACTCAAATTACTCTAATCAAGTAGTTTTACTCAGAAATTGTAATTTAGATTAGATTTAAAAATGTAATCCTTTACTTTTACTCCTTTTCTTCAACCTGCCTTAACTACTTTCTCTACTGTGATTGACCCTATCCTGTCCAATCAAATTGTATATCAACAAACAATCCCCAAATATGAGATATAGTGAGTGTAACCAGTCCAATACAAACACATCAATAAAAAAAGAGTACAAATAGAAATTATTTTCCAGGAACAGCTCGTCAATTTTCTTGTTTCAATCGCCAGGAAAATAGTTGAAATTTCAATTACGTAGCGTTTCCTTGTTTTCTGTCTCTTTCTATCTGTTTCCTTTTTCTCTTTCTCTTGAGTTTGATTTTTCACTGCTCTTTACAACACTGACACAGAAGTAAGTGACTACGCAGAGGCAGCGTTGATGTTTCACATTGTATTGCTATGTTTATTTATTGCGAACAGTATTCAGCTCATTAGGACATAATTCTTCTCCTGTATATTATATTTAACTAGTACGGTAACTAGTTAACATGTATGCCAAGCAATTGTTATTTCATTTTCTTTAGCAGCTTTTCCTGGTTAGGATCACAGCGTTCCGCTGGTAGCTCTCATATAGGCTAAAAACCCTTGGAGAAATCACTCTGAAGCTGAAAAAAAAATGTTAAAGTGACGTTTAAATTCATTTTCATAAGCACTGCAACATAAATGAAACGTTGTTCAGCACTGCACTCCACTCTGAAACTGAGCAGCATTAGAGTGTCTGCTCGAAGATTAAGTGAGGGTTTTTCTCTCTACACGGATGTATTTTGACATCTTTATGTTTTCCTTCCCAGGATAAAAGTATTTGGACTGGCTAAAGCTGATCTGGTATCAGCGCCCCTCCCGGGCCAGGAAGGCCAGGGCCCTGAGCAGTCAAGACAATCACATTAAGACTTGCTGATCGGCAGGAAAGACGGCGGATCAGAGGTCAGCTGACAATGGCATTCTTCACTCTCAGACTGAGACGGTGTGTGAACCATCAGCCCCTTGAGGGAACTTTAATAAGACTGTCTTAACTGCGTACCCGAGGGCCGGCTGAAGCCTGGGGAGAATGTGAAGGGGCTGAACAGGCAGCTGGATGCGAAATCTTGCTGATTACCCCCTCATTAGTCCACGGCTTCTGGCCAGGGCCCATCAGCAATGAGTGGGATGGAAAACAGAGTTACCTTGTGTCCGAATGCAAATCAATTCTAGTAGCTCCCAGAACAAGAACTCTGTGACTGGGGATAATGCCACGGATTTGCTCGACATTGCTGGGGATGTGGCCTGGGAGTCACTGTAGGAAAACTATTCAAACCCCCCTCGTTGTGTTTAGATCATATCTACTAAATACAATTATTTGTGCCTCATGAACAATATATAGGAAAACTGAACAGTAAAAATAAAAAAAATATTACTATTAACCATATTTAAATAAACATGGTGTCTACAGTATTTATATATTTATACAGTTTACTTATTTAATCTGGTGACACATGTACATTGCTTTATCTGTTTGAGCTTTTGAATTGTGGAAATGAATCATGATCAAAACAATTGTGAATCCATTCAAAAGAGTTCATTGTGCGGCTGTGTTTCACCAAAAGCCCTGGAAAGAGCTCAGTGGTGATTAGTAACGAATAAATGTGATTTGCTACTGTACTTAAGTAACTTTTTCAAGTATCTGTACTGTAACTTTTTTACATTTCAATGATGGAAAAAACTTTCGAAACTAGTTTCTGTTATGGTAATCTGATACATTTAGGTAGGATTTGAGTACACCTTTTGGTGCTACTCGGACACGTCATCAGTTGCTGGTCTTTATATATCTTCAATCTTTATACGCCCTCACCCGGGCGACCCAGCCGAAGGTGATCAGTCCCCGGCTTGTGTCCAAGTGGCCTGCTGCTCCACGGATCCCCCCTATGCATCCACAGCCACCGCGAGGCCTCTAAGATGTTTCTAGTGGCTTTTCTCAATAGCAGTCCTCTCACTCCGATGAGTTTGAGGGTTCGCAGTAGTGAATGACCTGCGAAACCTTGGCACCTGACCTCAACTTGCTCACAGCGAATTTTCCACCCGTTGATCTGGCACTGCGAGCTGAGCTCTGCAAACTTAGCTCTCTTACGCTCGTGGGTCTCTTCAATACGGTTTTCCTAGGAAACTGTCAGTTCCAAAATAACCACTTGTAGCACCATATCTGGGTGGAGAGAAGTGGCTGTGATGTTACCTGGGAAGTTGAGCTGCCTTTCTAGATCCACTTGCATCATTAGCAGTGGACTTAGGCCATTGGTGTTGTTCCTTTTGCCCGGCTCCAAGGAAGTTGATCATTTGTTTGGGGGCTGCCTATGTCTTACTGTGCTGGATCGCTGTTTCAGATGGAGTTGCCAAGACCTTAAGCACTCGGCCATAGCGCCAGCGGTACTGCCCCTCTCCTAGAGCTTTCAAGCAGCTGCTCAAGATGCGCTCCAAGATGCCTCAATTTTGGCACAGCTTGCACTCAGGAGTGTCTGCCAGGCCCCAGTTATAAAGGTTGGCTAGACTTGGGAGGACGTCATAGACGGATTGGAAAAGAACCTTAATCTGAAGAGGTTCAGCTTTCCTGAGCTCTGCCCAGGTGATTCTGCGAGGATCTACATGTTCCCACCTGATCCATTCTTCTTGTTTGGTCCATTTTGGTGTATCGGTCTTTCTCCACTTTTGCTCGTATCTCATCCTGAATCAGTCTATGCTTCTCTTTTTTTTTCACAAGCCAGATCATATCGAGGCCTGAGGAAACAACCAAGACATCCCTTCACAACCCGTCGCCACTGACCCCATCAGCATTTTGTTCCTTAATCGCACCACAGCTTTGGTGACAGCTTCTTGAGCCTGTCACTTCCTCCCAGTCTTTACAAGGATTCCTGCTGCTGTGACTTTTTGAGTCTCTGTACATCATCACCTCTCTAGAGCGAGCGATTTTAAACTCCTCTGATAGTCCGCTCAATGGAAGAAGCAGCTTGGTGGATTGGCCCAATGCTGCTCAAGGACCAGGGAGCCCCAGCCATCTCCTGAGGAACTGACTGATACACTTGCCACGACTGCTGATATTGGTACCTCGTGGACTGTCAAGGTCCAGAGTAATCTTGACAAAACTCTGAGCTGGTAAATCCAGGCTTTTGGGGAAGACCGGATCTGTTGACTTGGATTGCTGAAATCCAAGTAGTCAGGTCGCACATTTGTTTTATGGTAGCTGAGTCTTTCAGGGAGCTATCAAAAATCTTCCCCAGGCTCTTGACTGGTTTTTCCATTACCAATGGAATAATGGTCTCTCCCAGGGCAAAGTGGAAATAGTCAGACACCTTACCCTTCTTTATGACCAGAGACCTAGACTTAGCCGGCTTGAAGCTCATACTGGCCCAGGAAATGAGCCGTTCAAGCCCCTGGAGAAGCCACTTACAACCTGGAAGAAATGTTGTCGTTATTGTTAAGTCATCCTTAAAGGCTCTTATTGGGGGTTGACGGGTCCCAGATTTTGATTTGGGACCCCTACACTCCACCTTAGCCGCCTTAAAAATCATATTCATTGCCAGTGAAAAGAAAGAAACGGATATTGTGCCGCCGGTGATTAATACCTTTTCAAGTTGATGCCAGGAAGATGTTGCTTGGCCTGAAAAGACTCGTGCACTGAAGTCATTGTAGTAGTGAGCAGCGAGATGATGCGAATCTGTTCGATGTTGCAAGAGCCCTCCCCTTTCGGGATCCAGATAATACAGGTACGATTTAGGTACAATACAGTAAAAGAAATCTTCTGAACCTGTGTTTGGTGTTTAAACATTAAAAAAGTTTTTTTATTAAACTTGAACTTGCAACTATGTCAAAAATAAACCTTAAATTGAAAAGGCCTGCTCTGAAATCCGGTTAGTTCTTTTGGTTCTAAAGAAAATTTACATTCAAGCTTTTGAGCTCATGATCATTTACCGGTAAATACTTTCTAAGAGTCAAAGTCTTTTCACATATTGTTTAAGCAAGAGTCTTGAGATATTAGTATATTATAGTAATAAGAATATAGTAATAGCACTTGGTATACTTAATAACATTTTAAGCCAAATACTTTTGTACTTTTACTCAAGCAAAATTCTGAAGTGAGTAATATTTTACCAACTGTTTCTCTACTTTTCTCACCACCGAAAGACCTTTGGTGTTAGTTCCCAGCTTTACGTTCAGAGTCTCCCACAATAACAGTCAATTTTCTCAGCCGGGGATGGAGCATGGCGTATAACATTAATAACATTCGAAGCATTCAATAACATAAAGAACCCTATTCACACTTGATGCCAGTGTAGGGAGCAGCTGCACTAGTGAATGATTTTCCAATCTCCAGCACACATCCAGGGGGTACACCAGGAACAGTTCACCAGTCCATTGCAGGGCAACACACACTCACACATTTATATCTTCGGTGGAATTTAATTTATTCAGTTAACCTAACCACATGTTTTTGGTATTGTGGAGGAAACCGGAGTACATGGAGGAAACCCACGCAAGCACAGGGAGAACATGCAAACTCCTTCCAGGAAGGTCACCAGCAAGCCTTTCTTTAGCTGTAAAACGATCTAATATCCATAGTTTCTGTCTTTCTCTCTCAAAGCATCTCTGGCTCAATCAAGACACTCAATTCAAACACTTTAAATCAGAGCAGCCAATAAAAACAGACATTCCATAATCCTTCTCTCCAATTGGTCTTGGCATAATTAAGTAATTTCTTTAGTGGCTCGTTACTCTACAGTTCTATTTATTCATTCTTCTGGAATTTAATTATCTGGGGTTAATGAGAAAAAGTTTGGGACTAAAGCCCCGGGTGAAGGTGTGTGAAGGTGCTTTTTGAGTAAAAGAATATCAGTTCCCACACAATTACATCAATGAGAACAACATATTATTCAAAATTTAACAATGTCCCCTTTACATGCTCAAGTACTCCACTAGAATGGGCATGTCTGTAACTTTCTGGAAAAACTTTTCCTGGTCTTCATAATTCATGCATTATAATCACATAAAAGTAGTTGAACATCATACAAATAAAAATCATCTTTCACTCAAAAAATTACAAAGAAGTTGTGTTGACCTAATATCCATGATCTCAAAGAAACAGGGAATTGTTTACTTTAGTGGTATTTTGACTGAATACACAAATATACTTCCAACATGGCTTCTCTAAAAGATTTACTCTTGGATCTCAAATCTTCTAAACACCAGGTCGATTCAAGATCTCACTTAAATGGTCTTTGAAATATTTATAATTGTGCAGTACAATCTAAACATTTATTTCATATAAAAATCAAGTTAGTGTGACAGAAAGCAAGCAGAGAAAAGGCTCAGCACATGTTCCACAGGTGGACGGAGGGTGGACAGGACAACAGATTGATGAGCTGGATGTGTGGACATGGAAGACGGATTGAGGAAGTGAAAACAAATGGAGTGATATGAAAGAAGATAAACAGACAGGCTTTAAAGCAAAGACTCACAGAAGAAAGGAATGATAGAGGTCAGCAAACAGCAAACCATCCACAGACTGATGGAAGCATGGAAAGATTGATTGAGAGAGAAAGATAACCTCAGGGCTGAGAGAGAAAGAGAAGGAGGGTCGTATCACTTCACATGGAGTGTGTGTTGAGCAGCTTTGAGTTGGGCCCTGGTATCACAATCTATGCCCCTCAAGGAAACAAGAGAAGAGGGAGGGCTTCTTTGCTTTTTGGTCAACCAAAGATGCTAATTTAAATTATGCACAAAACTGGAATATTGTATACTGGTGACCTGTCCAGGGTGTACCCCCGCCTCTCACCCAATGTGCGCTGGAGATAGGCACCGGCAGACCTCCATGACCCCCAAAAAGGGAATAAGCGGGTTGGAAAATGAATGAATGGAATATTGTGTAAAATATTTGCGACTAAAACAACATTTCTATCCAACGAGTCCAAGAAAACAAAATCAGAACACCCTTCCAACTCTGGTGACTTTTAGTATCTTAGGAGCAACTAACAGCCCTGCACCTGCAATCGAAAAGATTAGCTGTGTCTCAATCCAAAGTCTGGTCTTTCCTAGTGCAGAATTCAAGCATTTCACCACATTTCGAATGCCTTGAACTCTAACGCTAACTCTAAACCTGAGTCTTTAAAAGTGGAATGCTAAGCATGAGCTGAGATATAATCTATGTTTCAATTCAAATTCTGCACTTTTAAGAGTACACTCAGTATTTTTAGGCCAAGGCTTTGGTGGATGCTCCAAGGCTGCATAAAATATTGGAAAATGGAACGATCTAGCCTCACTCTGAACATGGAATTTTCTAAACTCAGTTGTATGCTCCTTACTTCCTACAACAAAATGGCCTGTACCAACAGTTAGCATCACATTCGGGTGGCTACTTGTTGTTAGCTTCACCTTTTTAAAATTTTTTTTTTTTTTTAAAAGTGCTACTATCACTACCAGCATTTAAAAATCCCTACTGTCCTTAATAAAACCAGTTGCTTATATTGAAATACAAATTCAAATGCATTTGCTCGTTATTTTGTTATGATTATGTTGAGAAAAGCATCTTGGGATATCTGAGGCCTCCAAAAAAAGAGAATGCATTTGAAGAACCCTTAAATTTTTGGCGAAATGGGACAACTCTGTCGCAAGTGGCCTGGAAAACTGCACTTTGAAGATTTCAGAACCTGGATTGAAACACAGCTTTAGACTTGAATTGATTCATTTACTTTTGAATCTTGGTGAGTCACTGAATTCAACATTCTTTTAACCTTTCAAATGACCTGCAAATGCTCCTGAAGCTTGGAATGTTAATGATGCACGGAGCATTCAAACACACACGTTATGAAGAGTCTGGCTTTCTATCGCTCTTATCTATGTCTCTTCTCCAGTCAGCTCTGCCCGTATGCTTCACTGCACACAAGAATGAAGACTAGACATAAAGAACTGAGTGTTCACACAGGCACACAGCACTAATAGGAGAGACCTCAGTCCTTATCTTCCCGGTCATTCTATAATGGATGACCATTCACACAGAGGTCTCTCACACACTCTGTCAACACTCAGCCAGCAGAGACGGCCTCCTGACAAGAGAGTCACACACACTACAGTGCTCTAAATACACACCAAAGCACCAGGGAATGACCTGCTGGCCAATAAAACAAAGATTTCCAAAGCTAAACAGCAATGCTTCAGACTAGACGTTAGTCAACAAGAGATCGGTTTCTGTCACAGAACTTTATTGGCTGGGATATTCCTGGCTGAGATTCATGGAAGGACACTGAAGCTGCGACAGAGGGACCATTGGGTTCTTGGGTCTGCTTCATGACATTGGCCCAGTTCCATTTCTCTCGCAAACCCATCACCCTTTGCCTTGAATTAGAGTGCAATGTTTAGGGCTGAAAATATACTCCTATATAAGACCATCAACATTGATGAACATAATCAAATGAAACTTTTCCCAATCATCCATGAGTTTGTTACACTAAAGGTATTGCAGATTGAGCATTAATCCTGCAAATCTACCAATTTGTTCTCAATTTAAAAGACTTTTGTTGACGTGTATGAAAATAGCGCATGAAACATCAATAATGGTTTATTTTGGGTCAATTGGACTCACATCACACTGCAGTAAAAAACAAAGTCCAAGCAACACTTTGTTTGAAGTATTCAGCCTTCTGTCCCAAAATGGGACACCTATGGCCCTGTCCACATGTACCCAGTTCTTAAATAAACTACAATTCTATCAGAATTATCATTTCATGGAGAAACTGTCTGTTCCCTATTTGAGAAAAAGAAATATTAGCAGAATTATGTGCCTCACCCCTTGATGCACTGCACACAGTCTCTCTCTCTCTCTCTCTCTCTCTCTCTCTCTCTCTCTCTATTTATCTACCCACACCACAACCTTTTCAATCAACAGGCCAATATCGATCAATGTATCAGGCACCCCTCCATAAGGCATTAGTCTAAAACCGACAACCTTCTAACTGGAACCAACCAGATATATATATAATGATAATAATGAATAATTATATACGAATCAAAAATCTAGATATTATTCAACAAATTACAAATTAGTTGAGTTGAACACAAGCTGTTTGGGGGGGGGGGGGTGTTGAGTGGCTGAGGATGATGATGAACACACATGTGGAGGAAAAGAGGAGTGTGCTCAGTTTTGTCTTGTGTCCTGTGAAAGGATGCAAAGCGCGAACCATTGTTTTCCAGACAAAGATATAGGAGGGGGGATGGGATACCACAGGAATGTGCTTTCAGTTCTTCCTCAGATAAAGCTTCTGGAGAAAAGATAATGCTGCTCTACTTTCTCAGAGGCCAGAAACATGTACTTTGTGATGAAAATAAAAAAGGTTCCTTCTTTAGAATTGTTTGCTGCTTATGACTCTACACAAAGATCCAAAATTAAGATTCACATCAATCTCTGGACGGCTCTTCTCTAGGTTGAGGAAATATTGAGGCAATGATGCTCCCAGCCTGAAGATGGCGTTTTACCATCCGCTCCAAATCCAAAGCAATAGCACCGCACAAATTCTCTCTTTTCTCCACAGTTTCTCAAACAACTCCCTATGATCCACCAACAGTATAAACCTCTCCATTTCTTCTCTGTTGTCTTCTTCCTCTTCTTTCTTGTTTTCTGTGCAAAGAGCCAATTTTCATTGGTCATTGTCTTTGAAAAAACAATTCGATGTGGCAGAGCCAAACACTTCAGTCAGAAATGTGAGCTCCTGTTGGCACCCATGGTTTTGGATCGAGGCGTGTTTCTCATAAGAAACTTTGAATCAAAATTTCGGATAGGTGTGTAGCGGCCATAAATCTTGCTTAATCCATTGAAAAACTCACAGGAAACTTTCATTGAAAAATTGGAAAATTTTGGACTTTGGAGTTACAAATGCACAATCACAACAGTTTAAAAAGCAGCCCTAGATATCTATCCAAAAATGTATTTGTTTTGGACTCTGTATCTGTTTATCTGGGTTCGTCTAATTACATTACATTGTTTTGGTGAAACAAATTCCTTTTCATTGACTAAAAACACAACGCTTAAGGTCTTTATGCACAAAAAGAACAATTCCGAGTAGTGCATCAAAAATGTAACGTGTTGAGACAAAATAGAAATTCGAAAATCCTCCCAAAAAAGCAAAGACAAGGTCAAAACAATGTGAAGATTGTATCACATTCTCTCCTTATAAAAAGCACTTTTTGTTCCATTGTACTTTGTTTTGTGCAGGAATTATGGGAAAAAAAGTCCTTGTGACAGGTCTTCTATGTCATTTTATCTGTCAAATTATGCGTCATAACTCTTATAATGTTCATTTAAAATCTAAAATATAAAACCTACACATTATATTTGATCCCTATGCATGTAGAGACTTTTAAGGGTCAAGATATTTGTCCATTTTGTAGATAGAATCACTGATAATGCGGCTACTTCAGTTTGTTTTGTTCCACTTCAATATATTGGTACATCAAACTCCCTGCTTTATGGTCCCAGGTTGCGGTTCTTTTTACAAAGAGTATTACAATTGCAAATTTATTTGATTGTGTTTGATTTTGTGAGAAGAGGTGGTTGGTTGATTTATTTTGCAGTGCGTTAAAACATTCACAACTGAATTTAGAAGAAAAAAATGGTCACAGGGGTTTGCCGGTGCCTATATCCAGCACACATTGAGCGAGAGGCGGGGGTATGCCTTGGACAGGTCGCCATTCCAACATTCACTTACTAAGGGGAATTTAGATTATTCAATTAACCTAACCTCATGTTTATAGGATTGTGGGGGAAACCAGAGTACCTGGATGAACTGGGTACTCTGTCACCAGTGAGCCTTGAACTGACAACCTTCTAACTGGAAGGCCACAGTGCTACCCACTGCACCATCGTGCCGCCCTTTAAGTAAATGAATTTGTCCAAAGGATCTCAAAGAAAGCAGCTCTCACAGATTCTTCAGCAGTCTCTGGCAGTGGGGTTAGTCATAGCTTGATTAGCAGGTGACTGACCTTTTCTGGCCTCAGAAATACACACAAAAAGTGAATAATAAGTGATATTTAAAAGTAAAACAATATAGTAAAAACAGACTTTAAGAAAGAGCACAAAACATTTGGAAACCTATGAACTGATTTATTATGAACTGATGGGTGCCCACATATCCAAAATATTTTATGCTCCTGTTCCAAATAAAGCCCTGCCACTTTATTCAACAAAATCAGTAAGCTTACACATTGCAGCTGCATGCCAGATGTGTGCGGTGTGAACTTACTTACGAAGAAGCAAGAAAAGGCAACTAGGGAGAAAATTAGAAGGAAAAAGAGGCCAAAATAAGCTGCAAGGTTGAAGTCAAGGACATTTTGAAGGAGTCTTGGGAAAGAACCACTTCTTTCTTCTGAAGGGATTGGGACAAGAGATCCATTGCTGAAGCCATACACAGTCACACAGGGGGGATGGGTGTGTTTAGGGGGAGGGGGTGTGCAAACCCTGTTCCCAAATCTTGCTTGCACCTTTCTGTCGAGGAGAGAAGGTCATTGAGTCTTCAGGGAGGAATGCTTCAAACAAGACTGTCTGAGAAATCGGATCAGCCTCAAACCTATTATGGAAATATGCATCGAGTAGCTATGTGTGCGGAAAGCCACATCGTTAGCTGCAGAGAAGACGACCCGAGAAAGAGTTTTTGAAAATGTCTTTGATGAAAGTACAAAGTAAATGCACTATATTCCAATCTCTGTGCTTTTTATAACATCTATAACACTTGTGTCTTTGTTACCATACACTGCACTAATTTCACTCGCATTTGTTCTAATTGTCCCACATACAAAGAATAAGGCGAGCTGTACATTTTATCATGGGTGTCTGTGAGACTGGTTGAAAAATTTGTTTAATATTAACAATGAAATCATTTTTCAATCCAGTAAAAATACAGAACTTTACCATAAATATTTGGTACAGAAATATTTTCCTCTATAGTTTCCTCTAGTGCTTCACCAGGTTGCCCTCCCGCAGGGTCTTCCCTCAACTAATCTGTACAGTTCTTTTTGAGATTGATCCCTTCGTAAATGTGGTACACATGTGTAGGATTCCAAGGCTTTAAAATAAGTAATATGGATTGTTTATGTTTTACGGATAAGTGTATGGATAATCGACAGGAAGTCACAAAAACCTCTAAAAAAGGCCACTTTTACTCATGTCAAACTTTAATGAACTCCTTCTAGAGAAGTTATCTGTTCATCTCTAAACTCCATCAGTCTTATCATAATGTATATGGGATGTTACATTTTTTGAGTTCTGTTAACTATGTGCGCATGGTAGCCGTCGAAATTCAAAGAATGAACAGGAAGTTGTTAAAAACTCAGGCATGCATTGTCTAATCGGGTCAAACTAGCTTCTATGTAATGATTATGAAAAAAAGAACAAAAAAATTAAAATAATTTTTTTATTTCTAAAACAATTACAATGTTTAATCTAATCTCACTGGCAATACAGTTAAACTGCACTAAAGATATCAAATAAATGGTGTTCTTTACATTAAAAGCTGGCACCCTTCTGTTTATAAGATGACCAACTCAACCACTACGCCACTTGCCACCCAAAAAAAGTTCTATTTAGTCTCATGGCTACATAACCTTCTCCCGTGTCTCCTCTGGATCCTTCAGATGATTTGAGCATTTTGCCTTTATTCTAAACAGATAGGAAAGTTTTGATGACAGGAAGAGATGTGGGTAGAGAGAGGGTGGAAAGTTGGGAAATGATTCGCCCTATATGTCTGCAGCACCATCCACTATGCCAGATGTTTTTTAATTGGGAACAAAACTACTTGATCATTTTATTCTGCGTTGCTACTGTTCTGATTGGATTCAATGATTTATGCTAAGCTAATGCTAAAAGATCTGGAGAACAACTGGATAGTTGAAATGATAATCTGGTGGAATAATACCAATTATCTCAGGGGATGTGGAGAATGAGGCTTTGAGGACTAGTGAGCAAATATTCTAGATTTGTACAACTGACGGGTTAAAACCAGTTGAAACCAAGTCTAAACGTGTAATTTTATTGAAACACAGATTACACAGACAAAAAAAAAAAGAATCTTTTTACACAAACCAAGATATATTTATAAAAATACAAATTAAAAAAGAGGCAACATGATAAAAGTCCCTGCTTTGTTCTGGTGGATCTCCAATGTGAAGATCAATTCCTCCTTCCCATGAATCCACTTGTGATGGTACAAAAATGTCACTATGAAAATGATGGTTATTTATTGATGAAACCAGCGCCAGTTCAGTTAAAAAACAAAACAATATGGCATCTCTAAACGCTACGGTCGAGTCATTTGGCCACTCGAAACCTCACCAGTCTTTTTTTTGGTCTCGTTTTAGTGCCACTCGAGAGTTAAAGATCTCTGCACGCCACTGAGCATTTGTGTGTGATTGGCATCTTCTCAGTCATGTCTTCTCTTCGGAAAAAAGTGCTAAGACTTTTGTGCTAATTATCTTATTGCTGCTTGCACACACGCGCGCACACACACTTTAAAAACACAACACCAGTTTCCACAGAGCGTGAGTAGAAGGGACTGTTCACTCATCGCACCCTTAACACAGAGTCGTCATTAACAAACGGTTTCCAAATTCCTGCATTATAAAGGGCACACTCCTCATAGACTCCTTTTTCAGTATGAAAGTCTTTTAGAAAAATACTCTGAAAAAGCGATGACATCACAGTCTTTTCATGATGATTGCGTGACGATGCTCCAAAAAACACTGAAATGAAGGAAGCAACATCCACAGGAGAACCCTCAGGAATGTTCTCAGTTAGGTAGTGTCGAAAGAAGACCCTGTAGTGAGTCGGTGATGAACAGGAAGTGGAAATCTGCACAGGGTTGAGTCAGTAGAGCACGTTCCCTGCAGGTTTGTTTTGATTGGTCAGAGCTTCAATACTGGAGAGAATCTTCTTCTGGTGACCAGCTAAAGTTACTCCCAAACGCAGCAGGTCTCTGTGAGATGGAGAGAAATCATGTTAGAACCACAACTTCCTGGTTAGAATTCATCAATGCAGGTGGTGGACAATGTATCTGCAATGAAATGCATCGTGGAAGGAATACGTTTTCAAGAGCAATGACAACAGAAGTTGAGTGTGTTTGAAGGTTTCTCTGAACACTGTATTGTTGACCTTTTTCTCTCATTATGTTGGCTTGCAAAAAAGAACATTTTGCTATTTGCCTTTGCTTTGACGCATCTCCTCCATGATAGTTCAAGCTATAGCCACCAAACAGACATCCTAAAAGGTTGTAATATCACTAAAAGAATTGTGGGAAATTTTACATTGACTTAAACAGTAACTCTTAACTGAGAACCTCATAGAAACTCCAAACCAATTAAGTTTATGGAGGTCTTTGCAAGAATAAACCAACCATTCTGAAAAATTAATTGAACACCAGGCTCTAGAAGGGGTTCGATATTTCCACTGAAAATAAATGGGAACATAGAAAAATATTTACAAAAAAAAAACAAGAAATGATAGTTTCATTATGTTATGATCATGTTATTATATCACTGACAGCTCCCTATTAACCAAACTGTACCCTAGCAAGTGTCTGAAATCTGTCTGACCTTTGGTAAATGATAGAGACTTGGGGATTGTTTCATATAACTTATAGTGAGAAACGGGAAGAAATTAATCTAGCAATGACTCCTTCATAGCAACCAGACTGTTTGCCATAGCAACGAAGTTGACAAATATCTATCTCAGCTTTGGAAAATCCAAAAGACATAGGGATTGGTTTATTGTTTTCATATTGTCATGTAAAACATTATGTTAAATTACTTACCCCACCCCCCATAGCAGCTTTATTTATTTAAACAAATTTAACCCAGCGCTGGTAAATGATTTGAGGGTTGATTTATATAACTTAAAGAGAGAAAGTGAAGAATATAATATAGCACTGACCCCTTTATACCAACTAGACTGTTTACCATAGCGACCGAATTAACCTATCTCTATCTCAACTTTGGTTAAGTGGGTAAGTTGGTTTTACAGGCAGCTTCACAGTGAGTTTGGCCACTTTCCAGAAGCAATTTTACATTTTCTATAAATGTACAATCCATAGAAGATGCTATAGGTGTAACCACAAAAACACATGCTTTTAAGGAAGTAGAAATGATTGTCAGCAAATAGAAATATATTTCTTTTACCTTTGGTTGGACCATTTTGGATTGAGCTTTTATCAGATCAATAAAATTGTTTGCCTGTGAGGTTAAATTGTATTGCCCTACAGTACAACAGCTATATTTTGTGGATTTTAGACAATACCTGGTATTTTCCGAGCAAACAACACTGCAGTACAGGTCTCCTGGTGGTCAGGAGATTCAGAGATTTGTTATTTTGGCTTATAATCCCTTAGCCATTTTTACAAAACCATCAAATTGGATTGCTAGTTGTGGAGTGAGTGAATCTAATGGTCGAAAGAAAGACCCAAAACACCCGCTGATGGCATTACTGGACATGAGTCACAGATCAGCATCAGAAAAATGCATCTTTGCAATAAAACGCACCTTAATTAAATTCTTCTGTGTTTCATTGTGATTCAAAAACACATTGATAAATCTTTGTGGCTAAAGAAATGCCAGGGATACCCAGGGTTAATCATGGCTTGCTCCATAATCTGTTTTAAACAGACATCATCTCAATGGAAGCAATGTGAAACTTCTGCATCCCCGTGTTTCCTGAAGCACACCTTCCTTCCTGACTGCAGTGTGTTTGCCAATTGTGTTTCAAATGCTACTGTAATCTGCTTCTAAATGTAATAAATTCCAAAAACAGAGCACAGTTAGACGGAGGAGATGATGATGAGTTTTCTCACTCTGTGTTGATGTGTGCAAGAAGCTGCATGGAGGTGTATCCGGCCTGCAGGAAACTCTCCTCGTATCGCTCCATCTTGATCGCCCGCAGCCAGTCTCCCACTGTTCCACAAGAGGAGGGCGAGAGGGGTGAGCGCTGGTCCAGCAGGGGGTGAGAGGGGCTGCGGGGCACACAAGAGGAAGGGTTAACGTGCATGTCATTGCTCAGATTAAGAGGATGATTTCGCCTCCAGCATTAGTAACCAGGACACTTCGGTCCATGTCATATTTTTAAAAATGAAGGAGTGAAGGCGATTGAAGATGATGAACAGGTTTCTTCAGTATAATGGTGTCATATTGTTTATTCAACTCTGTGCATGGCTTTTGTGCATTTTATGCATGTTAAAAGCACAGAAATAAGTGCCTTGTTTACCCTTCACTGGACCAGAATTGAAAGTATAATTAGCAGAAGAACCCTCAAAACTCTCACAGCTGTTTGGGCTTGAATGTCAGTGATGGCCGCAGTCCGAAATTCTTCAAATTGTCTTCTTTTGTGAGAATGTACAAAGCTTTGCAAGCCATTTTCTTTTCGGGGTGGGGTGTGGGGGGACTAGCCCTTAAGCACAAAGACACAAATGTCATGTAGGGAGAAATGTGTTCACACTGAGCCTTTGACTGACAGCTTGACAGGCCAACCCATAGAGAGGGGCGGGGCTAAAATAACAAACAAGAAGCCTCACTGTGTGGACGGGAGCTGAGCTAATGGAATGATGGACAAAGTGACATGTGACTGACAGGAAATGCTACATTTGGGATTGACGCGCATTGTTGAGCTAAACACATTACTGTAGTCACATGACTGCATTCAGTTTCACTCTTCCCGTTACTGAGGAGACAACATAAAACCAATTGTATTCAACGGTAAATTGCATTAATTTATGTCATGCCCATATTATTCATAGCAGTTTAAACGGTTTAAACAACAGATTCCTTACTAGTGGGCATTATGAAAGGGAAATGTTATAAATTTCTCTATGACCTGATGCAGGAAATCAGCATTTAAAGCATGCACTGAAAGAAAATGTTCTCTGCATTTAAATATGACGAAAGAATTACTGAAATGAGGGCAAGACCCTGAACCAATGATTTGGTTTGATGACAACAAATCATTATTTTTGGACTATTAAGGGACTCTTTCACACCTGACTTGTTTAGTTAGAATAATTATATAATTATGATCTAATTATAATTATTAAGCAGTAAAAAATGCCAAAAGTCAAAATCAGGCAGTGAAGTATGTCCATTTTGATCTCGTTGTCCCAGTCTTCAGGCGTTGTTTTTATTCTGTGTGCACGTCATTCCAACCATTTGAAAAGAAGCAAAAAAAACATGTAAGATGGATGATGTCACATGGCTGTATTCTCAATAAGCTCGGACCAGAGCGATCAATGTGGAGTGAAGAACTTAATCTACGGAAAATTGCAATAATGGATCAGTTGTATCTCTTGGTCCGGACCAAACGAACAAGAGGTGTGGAAACACCCTGGCATTAGAAGAATGAAACACTCTTTTTCTTTCCTCTTTTTAGCTTCTGAGCATGTGATTACATCATCATTAACGTCTATGGCCATTTTTAGTCATTATCAACGCCATTCAAATAGCTCAGCATCCCCAAAAAGGTTCAAAAAGTGCATAACAACTAATTAACTTCATTCTTTTTCTTCTGTTTATCCGGGAAGAGTCTAAGCAGGGATTCCTAGACGTCCCTCTCCCCAGGCAACTCCTACACCAAGGTGTTCAAAGGCCAGCCGAGAGACATAGTATCACCACCATGTCCTAGTTCTTCCCCGGGGCCTCTTCTCAAAGTGCCAGGAACACCTTGAGCCACCTCAGCTGGCTTCTCTCGATGTGGAGGAGCAGCACCTCTACGCTGAGCTATCCCGTCGAGTGATTAAGCTTCTCATCCTATTTCTAAGGGAGTGGCCAGCCACTCGGTGGAG
>SRMA01026060.1:0-30623 GCA_007224835.1 Danionella cerebrum
AATAAGAATAATAATAATAATAATAATTAAAGCTGCAAGCAGCGATCAAGGGCTCGAGCACCTACGTCGCCATCGCCTCTCGGTGGCCAAATTGTTTTTGACACGCTCTACGCTCTATGAACGATCTTTATTAAGCAAGGACACCACAGGGAATTGAACCCCGTCCCAGAAAACCAGGAGTACCATTACCAGTGTCTTTTGCTTTTTTTTGAAAGTTCAATGGCGAAGCAAAACCTGGAGTGCAAAAACTAATGATTTTAGTAATTGCAGTACAGGAAAACAAAACCCTCATTCTAGAATAAGTATATTTCATGGAAGAACAAAAGAAAGCAGTCCTGTACAAGTATAAATATTCAGATCATGCAAATTCCTGATGTAATAAATACAGCTATTGTTGCTGGGTAGAAACCAAGAAATCATCACTGTACAAGTATAAATATTTAAATAAAGTATTGATGTTTTAATATAATGCCGTGCAGTGAAAAGCATTGCAATGCAGCGATATTCAGCTCGGCAACACCGGCACTAGTTGCAGGTTGTCACTTTATCTGCCTAATATTGCTGACGCAGAGCTTTGTTGCAAGACAGGATCAAATAATCACAGAAAACGTATAAATATTGAAATCATCATAATAAAGATTTTTTGGTCATGTTAGAAAACGCAGCAGGAATTTAGCAATACAATTTCACATGTTGCTAAATAATGCTTTAATTCATGTTAAATGTGTAATAATGTAGTATAAATATTTAGATCATTTAAATTAAATAATATTGTTTATTTTATATTGCCTTGCAGTGAGAAGCAGTGCAATGCAGCGATATTCAGCTCGGCAACACCGGCACTAGTTGCAGGTTGTCACTTTATCTGCCTAATATTGCTGACGCAGAGCTTTGTTGCAAGACAGGATCAAATAATCACAGAAAACGTATAAATATTGAAATCATCATAATAAAGATATTTTGGTCATGTTAGAATACGTAGCAGGAAATAAGCAATACAATTTCATATGTAGCTAAATGATGTTTTAATTCATGTTAAATGTGTAATAATGTAGGATAAATATTTAAATAATTTAAATTAAATAATATTGTTTATTTTATATTGCTTTGCAGTGAGAAGCAGTGCAATGCAGCAATATTCAGCTCGGCGACACCGGCACTAGTTGCAGGTTGTCACTTTATCTGCCTAATATTGCTGATGCAGAGCTTTGCTGTAAAGCAGGATCAAAGAAATCATGGTACACATATTAATATTGAGATCATTATAATAAAGATAGTTAGTTCATTTTCATAAAACATAGCAGGAAACAAGCAATAAAATGGGATGAATAGCCAGGTGATGTTTTAATTAATGTTAAACTTGTAATGGTGTAGTTACATTATTCAACTGCTTTAATAGGATTGGGTGCAAAAGAACAAAATATTCCCTCATGGTCACTAAAGTATGTTGGGTAAACTGTTGCTTGTACATGGTAACGGTCAGATTTTACGTAGACATGGTCAATTATTGTTCCATTTTCAGTAGTGGGCTCCATAACATGTTGAACATAGCCTTTTTCTGTAAAAAAATTGTAGATGGTCGAAGACTTTAAAATGTTGTCATTAAAATCTCCCAAAACAATAAGTGTGTCACTTAGAGGCTCAATAAAATCCAGCAGTCTTTGCAGGTTGCTTTTAAACAGTGACACAGGATATGATGGTGGTCTGTAGATGACGGCTAACAACGCATTTAATTTTGTATAGGTACAGACTAGGCATTCTAAATTGATATCTGGTGTTTGAAGAATATTGCCGGGTAAAAGGTCTGAAGTATAAATACCAACACCACCATGTTGTTGCTCTTTTATTTCAGTTAAAACAGAGTTGAGTGTGTTATAGCTTAAACTGCGTGGTTGACTGTGAAATTTATATCCATCAATATTAACGGTGTCTAATGAAATTTGTGCGGGCAGCCATGTTTCAACGACAGCAATGCAGTTAGGCTGTAAATGCTGTGTGTTCAAAATCAAATCTTGTAAGTGGAGCTTTAAACTTTGTACGTTCATGACAAACACACTGAACACTTCCGTATTGACTTTAGGGTACAGTGTATTGTACTGTAAAAAGTTTGCCATGTTCTGAACCGCATCACATATTTTCTCTTTACAGTATATAGCTTTTTCGTCAAAGTCTTGTATAATCAAACCATCTAAAGTTTTGACACGACTCAAAGCTACATATGCTTGGCCTGCTGCAAATACTTTTTTAAGGGATACCACAGCATTATCTACAGTAATTCCTTGTGTTTTGTGAACTGTACAAGCCCAGGCAAGTTTTAGAGGAAACTGTCTGCGTATGGCACCTTTTTTGTTAAGTTTCTCTTCTTCTGGTTTGATGGCTGTTGAACCAATTTCGCTTGCTGGAGTATAAGAACAACATTTCCTTCTTTGTGCACCAACCCTATGGTCATCGAATTTAATGTAAACTGTGTGGGGAAATTTGCCGTTATCCGGGAAAATTATGTGTGTAACAGTGCCACAGACCCCATTAACCAGACCGTCAGTTACATCAATGTTTTTGCATAACATGACACGGGCCCCATTACCTAAAACCAATGTTTCTTCTAATGATGAATTGTTTGATTTGAAACTTTGGCCAATTTTTAATTCAAGTTTTCCAGTTTTGTAATTGTTTGTAAAATCTTGAGCATCTATCTCAAAATGTTCAGGGCAATTTTTAACTAGTTGTTTAATATTGTGGTCTGACACTTGTTTGTTTGTAGGGAATATGTGTAAAGCTGAAGTCTCTTCACCGGTTTCACGTTTTTTTAACTCTTGAATGTCACGGTTTAACATGGGTGTGGCTTTAGTTCGATTTCTGATTCTGTTTAATAGCTGCGCAAAGCCCTGATCTTTCTGCCTAACAATTGTTTTAAGTTCCGCAACTGAAAATAGACTTGACCAAAGATTAATACCAACTACTTCGTCTACATATAGGGGTTTCCCTCGAACAGGACTTAATTGGTAGAAATCCCCAACGGAACACACGCTAACATTTCCAAATAGAGAGAAGTCACCAGTTTGTTTGATTTGGCGTAATCTACCATGGATATAAGCCAAAAGATTGTGATCAACCATGGATATTTCATCAATGATCAAAATCTTTACATCAATGTATTTGGCACGAAGACAATTGAGCTTTTCTTCTCCCAGAGGTGTGTATGGCAAGCGAACATCTTTACCTATGTTGAGGGTGTTATGAATAGTTGCTGCTTGCAAATTGTAGGCTGCAATTCCTGTTGGAGCGGTTATTAACTCGCTAATGTTGTCTGGGTGGCGGCAGACTCTTGATAAAATTCGCGTAGATTCATATTGGATTGCTTTTATCAAATGACTTTTACCTGTCCCTGCTCCACCAGTAATAAAGACATGAAAGGGTTTTGGATTTTTGTCCATCACCTTGTCTAAACACCACTGTCTTATTTTGTAAAAAAATAGCCATTTGTTCTTCATTTAGTGATCTAATGAGAGCCAATCCGTCTTTTCTACTCATCTGAGTATTTGTCTTTTCTACATGCCCGACATGCTGATTACAGCTTAAGTCTGGAATGTGTTCTTCTCTTTCTTCTGGTAGATTAATTTGATGTTGTCTTTCTTCTACACTACTCAAACGCTCTAATTCCTGTTCCGGACATAGCTCACACCACCTGTCCTCTACAATGCCGTCATTTTGAATAGTGTCTTGCACACGGTCTAGATCATCTGTCTCAAATTCAAACACCCTTCTGTTTGAGTCCACAATTGAGCTAACTAAATGTGTAGAACCGTCTTTAAATGTGATTTGGCCATTATTGTGAAATTGTTCAAAAGAAATGTAATTGGGCGGTTTTAATTGTATGTCTTCACGATAGGGCAAAAATAATTGCAGACTAGTTTGGAAAAACTGCTCTGGATTTTTTTCTTCAGAAAAACGTACATAACGAACGACTGCAGGTTTAGTACGTGATCTTTTAGCAACAAAGCCACACCCGTTGTTTAATTTAATTGGATCAGAGACTTTTTCGTTTTTATTTAAAATGCGGTATTCTGAAGCAAATGTTGCCATGCAGATGTCACTTAACTCTTCTGGACGGTTCTTGTAACGATCTACCAGGCTAGTCATCCACATTTCATTTGTACTTAGGTTTTTTGAGGATGCTTTTTGCTTTAGCACATTCAATGGAAGGCTCATTTTAATGACATTTTCACCTGTTGGTATGAATGTTACTTTCCTGGAGCACTCTTTTAGATGCATGTTTGTTAATCTATACACAGATTCCTGTGCGCACACGTCTCTGTTATGCAAGTAAATGCTGCCTAGACTTTTTAACGCATCTCTTGCACTGACATTTCCCTCTTTACGTGCCTCTCTCTGCGCATTGCTTAACAACAACCCAATTTCTCTTTCTGATTTTGAAATATAACTTATGACATAGACTACGCATGCGTATGCGTCGACCACGAACTGGACATCGATATTGGCATTCCAACATTTTAGCAAAGGCTTGTTGTACTGGTTGATCCATACCTCGTCAACCTGCCTTTTCAAAATAACCTGTGTGTTTGTATTCCAGGTTTTATAGGCGCGCTCAAAAATGGCCTGATTAATACCTAACGATTGGAAAAAATCTTCTACCGTGTCGTAGTTACAGTTAATATCAGAAAGCGTATTCTTGATCGTGGACAACATCTCTCCTGCTTCTTCCGACTTCATTTTATATTCGGTGTATAGTTTTTGACATTCGCATTCTTTGGGGACTGTATTATTGTCATCGGAGTTACATTTACAATTTTTCTTTTTTGCACTCTTACTACGGCAAATAAATGTTCTAGCAGATGCGGGTCTCGGAAAGTTAAAGCGACAGATGGTTTTGTTCTTTTTACAAGTTTTAGAATGCCGTTTAGAATGTTGTTGCACGGAGGTCACTATTTCTTTTAATTCTTCATCTTGTTTAGGTAACTCACATGTTACATATTGATCAATAAATTGAATGACCTCTTCGTCTGTGTTTTTGTCAATAACTGGAGCATTTTCAATCCAAAATAAGCAATGAACATGAGGTGAACCACGCTGCTGAAATTCAACCCGGTAAAAGTAATCTTGAATTTTGCCAATTGGATTGAACGAAGACATAAGAACCTCCTTTAAAAAACAATGCCACCGATAATCAAATATGCGTGCAGCTGTAACAGGATTTCGTCGTAGCATTTCACATCTTTCGGCCCATTCCAAATCATCAAAAGTCTGTGTTCTGCCTTCCTGCTTTAAAATACTAGCAAGAAGGTTTTTCCAACGCATATCAGCAGATGAAAATGAACAAAACCAAGTAGGTATCCCAAGTTGACGAACACAAGCTAGAAGATCCTTCTGAGCGGTTTGCTCAGTACCACGAACTGGTTTTAGAAAGCGAAACCCATCATCGAATTCTAACAACTTTTTTAAAGATTCTTCATTATTCAAAATGTCATCATTAACTTTTTGAGATTGACAACCACTATTTCCTTTGCGTAATGCGATTGAGACACTTGACATAACCTTTTCAATTTCACACATGTATTGGCCAAAAAAAATATATTCTACATTTTGTGCGAACCTGCCATCTGCATGTAAAATTCGATTATTAAAATACCTTGAGAGTGTTAGCCGGTTGTCACGTTTTTCATGATAGGTGTTGTGACCTTGAGGAAACAATACAGGAAAGCATTTGGCTTCATTTGTGTTGTCAGAGAGTAATTTGACTGGATTATTCCCTTCTGCAGGAGCTAGATTTAAAATACCATTAAAATATTGATCTAATGCCTCTTGACCAATGTCAACAGGCATGAGGCATGTATCTTGAAACATGCAGTGTTGCTGTCGATCATGTAAAAGCTCATCTTCAGCAACATCTGCAAATGAGTCATCATTAATTGTTACTGAATTTGGGTTTTGCGAAACGTCTTCTTGTTGCTTACAGAATTCATTTAACCAAACTTCATTAAACTCCACATCTTTGTAATGAATGTTTATTTGTTTTAAACACTTTAAAGCCTCTCTTATGTGTAAGCTGTCAACAAATTGATATTTATAATGACCTTTGTAAGTTAGTTTGCGCTTCAGTTTTATTGGTAATAATGAGCCTTCCATTTCAGTACGTGGTAACAAATTAGTTGTTTGGACAATATTTGCAGGGACACAAGAGGTTGGCCCGTGTACTCCTGACTGCCCCCCCTTTGGCAAAGCTACAAGTTTTTGGAAGGGGATGTGCAAACTTATCAAATGTTGTTCTAAATTGTTTAAACATGCCAGTTGTGGTGGGATTGGATCTACTGCCAAGTTGTTTTTTACACTCTCGGGAGGTATTTGGCCTTTGTTAATCTTGTAATGGCAAGTGTAACAAATCCATAGATTTCCTCTGGGGGTATCTAACAATTGGCATGGTGTTGGACATGATTGATCACATTTGTGCAAATAGTCCTCAGTAACACATTGTTCAAAAATTAAACCAACATCTTTCTTCTGATAATTGTCTATATTACAAAGTAATACTTGGTGTTTAAATAATAATCTCTGACAAATACAACAAACAAAGTCTGGTCCATCTTTTATCAATTCCAAAAAACGTTTTTTGACTAAATTAAATTGTTTACATTTAAGTTTATGTTCTTGGAGTCTACGTTTATTGGCTTCTTTAATTCGCATTCTGTGCTGAATGTCTTTTTTGTATTTTAGTTTACTCCATGTCTTTACAGCCTGGCGATGGTGAGGATTTGAACGGTATTTTTCTTTACTCATTTCTTTTACAGACTGACGATGTTGAGGGTTTAATCTGTATTTGGCTTTGCTAGTTTCTTTTACAGTTTGACGATGGTTAGGATTAGATCTGTATTTGGCTTTGCTCTTCTCCTTTACTTTGTTTTTGTGTGATTCATTTAAATGATACATACATTTACTATGGTTTTTCATCTGTTGTTTATATAAAATGTTGAGATATTTATTTTTAGTAGCATTTCTGATTTTTGTCCGATGCAATACATCATTGTGATATTTGTGTCTGCTGACATTCTTTTTTTTATGCTGGTACAGCAAATCTTTTTGATATCTTGCTTTGTTGATTAATTTCATAATTTTTTTGTGTTGCTCTGTATTGAACCTTTTCTTTCTTGAATATCTGGACAAAGTAATTCTACTCTTTGAAACAAAATTAACTGTACCTATACCAAGGTCACCGCTATTTATGAGATTAGCATTACATAAATTATCAGAGTTTTGTTTGCAAAACTGAAGGTCAGAATTTGTACTAACATCTTTTTGTCTGAGGTTGTATTGTTTAGGCAGTGATTTTTGGATTTTGCAGCATCTATAACAGTTGAAAGTTTCAGGTTTATTTACACATACTACAGTCACAAAATGACCATTGCAATTCTCCAAATAGATTCCGTTTTTTGAAAAAAGGCTACTATTAGAGCTATATTTTAACCAACGGTCTTCGTGGAATGTGAAAATGTCAATTCCTAAATAATCTGAGGTTACTTGGATTTCAACTTCAGTGGCCCATGCATTTACATATGCCATTTTAGTTTTGTTTAAGTAATCAAACACTGAGGAATACTCTGTTCTTAAAATGTTTTGATACATTTGTGAATGTTTTTTTAAATGTTTTATGGTTTCCATACGAAATTTTCTGTGAAACCTTTGTGTTCCAGTCACAGCCTGAGAAATTGCTCGAAAGAAACAGTTGCCATCAGGAACAATATTTTCTTTTTTGCATGGAGCCCCTAATGAGCCAGGTGTTAAAATTTCTGGAACATTTTTGTGTTCAAAATCAATATTTAATTGAGTGCATATGACTTGACAAGTTTGTTTAGAAATAGGATTGAATAAAAGTTTGTTTTGTTTTACATCACAAACAAATGAAACTTCAGAATTTGCTTCCATATCATTATACCTCTTTCGTTTTTTTGATCTTGTACCCATGTCAATTGATTTTCTTTTGCCAGACACATCTTTCGCTACATTAATAAATTGTACGTAAGATAATTCTGTGTCCTTTGGTTCATTTGAAGAAAGAGTGTCACCCCTCTGTTCAAGATGGTCTGTACTTTTCGTTTCTACATTGTTTTTTTTAAAGCTGATAGAAGAGCAAGCTTTAAATTCGGAACATTTGGCATCTACAAAATTGTCTGTAAACTTTCTGTTTTTTTTTAGAGTTTGATTAGCAGAGATGGAACTTGAAATTTGTTTTTTTGCATCAGGATTACTGACATCAATGCCTACTGGGTTTACATGTTTGTTTTTACAATGGGAGCTTTTTGTAAAAGTATCCATGAACTTGCAATAACCATAGCATTTCTGTTTGTCTGCTTCATTAACACAGATCACAGTCTCAAAATGATTCCCATTGCAGTTCTCCAAATAGATTCCCTGTTTTGAAGAAAGGGCCCAAGTAGATGTGTATTTTAACCAATGGCCTTGATAGAATGTAAATACATCAATTCCCAAATAATCTGCAATTACTTGTAGCTCAACTTCTGTAGCCCAGGTGTTTGAGTGTGCCATTTTTGATTTGTTTATGTACTCAGGGACAGAGGAATACCCTTGTCTTAGAATATTTTGATACTTTTCAGAATTTTTTTCTAAATGTCGCACAGTGGCAAGTCTAAATTTATTGTGGTAATTTTGTGTTCCAGTCAGAGCTAAAGAAATACTTCTGAAGAAACAGTTACCATCTGCTTTAATGCTCTCATTTTTACAAGGAACCCCTAGATGACCCAAATTAATATTTTCAGGTACCAAGTGTTTTTTAAACTCAATGTTTAAACGTGCACACACAGCTTTGCAGGTGTCTTTTGAAACAGGAGTAAATACCATGTGTTGTTTTATATCACCAACAACCTCAACATCCAAATTTACTTTAATATCAAACTCGTTTACTTTGTTTGGTCCCTCAGTTTTGACTTTTGCATTTTTTTTATCTGAAGCATATTTTGTTGAACTGGTGCCATTGTCAAATGATCTTTGGTGACCTTTACAAGCATCCTCTGTGGATATTACTTTAACAGAAACACCAGCTATTTCAAAAGGTTTTTGTGAGACACTGAGCCCTTTAGCTAAAAGACAAATATGGTTTAATAAGTCCTGAAGAGAAGGCTTGTACACAATAACACTTTTTCCATTTTCTACAACTAAACCAAAAGAATTCCGTGAGTGAGAATCCACCATAGCATATTGGCCATTTTGTTTAATGATTGCACATGTATTACCACACAAAGTTAAAAGACATGTGTCATACAGCCCTAACATGTTTTCCAGACCAACTGGCAGAGAACAACATGCACCACTCTCAATGAATTCCCCTTTAGTGATATCTACATCTCCACAGACAAAGTTACCATAGTCAAATACGAAATGGTTTCCGTCAATTTCTGCTTCTTTTGGCAATTCGGGAACTGATAAAAAGTGTGATGGGTGTTGAATTTTGTCACTCTCCCGTAAAGTTTTGTACAGGCCATCACCGACAACTAAAGCTTTATCAAGGTCGTTGGTCTGCCATGAAAAGACACTTTGGACTTTATGCTTTGCCAGACTTGCTAATGCAATTGCCATACATTGAACGCCTCTGTAAGTAAATTGGCTATTTCCCTGGTGAAAGTTTCCGATAAGATTGTTTTTAGTTGTTGATGAATCTTTGTTTTCTGGCTCATCTGCAACATTTGCTTCTGCACGATCATTTTTGATGCAGCCAAAATGGCTACTTTCAAACTTGGCATGATCTTTGCATTGAGGGTTATCTACAAAGAGTTCGTCATTGGTTACAGAGATCACAACGTGTTTGTTATTAAGGTCGTTTGAATCCTTACTTCCCACTGTGTCTTTTTGAAAACTGTGAGAGGGGGCATTTTTATAGTGTTGAGCAAGGCTTTTATCTGTAAACTCGTCACCACTGCTGTTCTGTTCCTGATTTAAAGCTGGATTTACAGAGATGGTGTATAAAATGTATATCTTTGCACATAATGCATTTTTTAGATTCATTATTTGAATCATCAGATCATTTAGACAAGTGTTGAATACCACTACTGGTTTACCAAAATTAGATGGCAATCCGAATGCATTACGTGTACCTAAGTCGGCCAGAGCAAAATAATCATTGTGGTGAATAATGACGACCATTGATTTCTTAATCTCCAAGAGACACATTCCATCTCTCAACAAATATTCTTGTAGTTTTTCGTAGAGGTAATTGTCTACCTCATGTGACCGGAATGTTTCAAATTCTGGATGATCAATTTCAACATCCCACTTCTTGTCAAATGCAATGTGTTGTCCAACTAGCTTACATTTGTCATTGGCTGTATATGGTATTTTCTGGCTCACTTTTTGTACATGCTTTGCCAATTTGTTTCCTTCTTTACATATATCATCGATATCGGTTTCTGACCATGTGCATACTGGAGCAATCATGTGTTTAATTGCAGCTGCAACACTATAGCTATACATTATGTCTCTATTAATAGTCAGTGGTGCTTCTTTTGGTTCTGCTCCAGCAACAATACCATGTGGAAGTTTCTCTGAACATAAACACTTAGAATCAGTCTTACTTTTGCTGGTTCTTGGTGTGCGTCGCATACGAAATCCCTTTTTTCGTGGCATCTAAAAAAAGTAGAGGAAAAAAATGTAGTTCAAACAGTTCAAAGAAAACACAACATGACTAATAGCAAAAGAATCAAATGTAAAAAGTCTAATTAAATTAAATTAAAGCCATTGTATCTAAAACTGTGTGTTGAATTAAATTTCAACTGCTCAGTGTCTAATATGTGTTAGTTTCTTTTCAGAAAGATCCAATAGTACATTTAGCTCATGGTTGAGTATGTGTTGTGATTTTTTTTTTAACTTTTTTGCTAAATTAAACATCAAGACACATCTATAAAAAAATAATTAATTAAGAAAATACATTAATTATATATATGTATATGTATTAGGGGTGTAACGGTTCACGGTATGTATTGAAAAGTTTCGGTACGGCCTGTTCGGTTCGGGACACTTGCGTACCGTTTCGGTATTCTGTATTTGTATTAAATAATATAAATGTATTATTAGCGCGATATTAAGCGCAGCGGAACCATGTTCCTAGGCGAGTTTCCGCACGGACGCTATTGAGGGACGTGCAGCTGTACTGTGCGACACTCAATAGCGTCCGTGCGGAAAATCGCCTTTGGCTTCCCTGTTAAAATACATAACGGGGATAGACGAGTGGATAAATTTAAAGTTGTATGCCGACATTGTTCCACGGAGATCGGGCAGGCAACACATCTAACATTTTCTACTGCTGGAGATATTGTCACTGCAACCAGATCTGTGCTCTCTTCAGAAAATGTGGATAGGTTAATCTTTTTAGCCTAAAACTTGAATAGTTAGTTTTGTTGATATACAAGCTGAAGCTGTTGCTAGTGTTAAAAGTTTTCAGGTCCTAACTAGTTGCAGTATTTCATTTTTTATTTAATAAAATGTGTTTTTCTTTATAAAGAGTGCAATTTATTTAAAATATCACCCAAATGTGTCACTTTTATTTATTTTATGCAAGAATTCTATTGTGTATTGGCAGCTTTTCAAAATAAAGATTATGTAAGTTTTTATTTTTTTGTACCGAACCGAATTAACCGAACCGAGCTCTCCAAGACACTGTACCGAACTGAATACAATTTTAGCGTACCGTTACACCCCTAATATGTATGTGTATATACTTACAGGGAACGTTTTTTTACAGTTGATTTTGTATTAATAATGTTATTTAGTGCTTTTTCTCATGCATCAACCCTTGATAGCAGTGAATCCTTAAATGTAAATGATGTGTATCTCTACATATTCTGTATATGTGCTTTTATAGCTAACTTATATGAATAGAAACTATAACCACGATACATCATATATGCACCAGTGAATACACGTTATTTCAAATGCATTAAAAATATACATACATTGGCTGTTTGTTTGACAGATTGAGTTTATCAATTGAGTTTTTAATATTTTAATACGGATATTCGTTTCAAAATGTGTACTGACAGTACGTGTCTTGACAATAAGCGATTGTCGGCTTGGCATTGTTCGCTTTGTTGCAAGTTTATTCAATCAAAAAATATGCCATCTACACGAAATAGTGGAATTACGTACAAACACACAAGCCTAAAACCCAAAATAAGTAACATAGGCGTGTTTCAGACACCTGGAGCATATTTTCAGTCTACAGCGTTTTGTGGATTGAACACCGGTGTTGTGCCATTTTTCAATTCTGCGTGAACGCACCTTCAATCACGCGATTGCACAGACTAAACCAATGGTAGTTCAAATGAAGTGTTTACTCGTGTTTATCTTTCTGTTTTATGTTATTAACCTCACTGTAATGAAATCACATAACTTATTTTAATGATTTGTATGTAACATACCATAAATACCACATATTTTTTATAAAAGTTATGACTGTAATAAGGAATATAATGACTATAATAAAGCATAAAGGGCTTAGATAATGAAACAGTTTGTTATGGATCACAATTTTACAATGTAAATGTAGTTTATGGTTGTACATACTTTTTTGTATATTTGTTCCACATAATCAGCATTTGACAAACTAAACCAACACAAGTTAATAAAAGGTCAATTTAACCTAACTTCATGTTAGTTTTGCACATTCTGGTCATACTCAACTGGTATAACAATAACATGAAGTACATTATTTCAGTATAGTAATATTACAATATAACAAAGTGCCAGCAATGTAAAGGAAAGGCTGGTAAACATTTAGCTTTATTCAGAGTGACTTTGTTCCATCATTGTTATATCATGTCCATAATGGAATAATTTAATATTTTAAAATTAAGAATAATAGAATCATATATTTATATTAGATTACATTGTTGTAATGTTTTGGTGCAGTGGCAGAATTAGAAATGCTTTGGTGGATGCCTTCATCTTATTTTTGACTGAACACTGTTGAAATACATTTATCCACTGTGGGACAATAAAAGTTTTTTTCTATATTGTGGATGGATCTATGTAGCTTTATATATATCAATGAATTCATACTTTGTTATATCCTTCTTTTTACATTAAATTTTAATTTTTCTAAAGAACACGCAAATAAATAAATACACATCTAAAAGTTGCATGTTGTTATTCATAAATTCTGAAAATATTTAGTACTGTAAGCAACTTGCATTTGGGGATTTCATTCTTTTAAACGTCTTACAAGTAAATTTGATATCTTTGCGGCATATAAGCGAAATTCACGAGTAAACAAAACACTTCAGTTGAACACCCATTGGCTTAGCCTGTGTAATCAAGTGATTGATGCGCGTTCATGCAGAGAGGAGTCTGAATTTGCCGGTGTTGTGCCATATTTCGACTCCCTGGCAGATTCCGACTCCCCTCTTGCGTGAACGCACATTCAATCACGTGATTACACAGACTAAACCAATGAGAGTTCACATAAAATGTTTACTCGTGAAAAAGTTTAAATTTTTATTTTGCTTATATGCCGCGTAGATGTCAAATTTACTTGTAACACATTGTTTAATTATAAATATACGTTTAAAAGAATGCAATCGCCCAATGCAAGTTGCTTACAGCAGTGAATATTGTAATCATTTATGAATGTACAGCATTATACAAACTTCAGATGTTAATATTTTATTTGCGTATTCATTAGAATAATTAACATCTAACGTAAAAAGAAGGATTAAACTAAGTAAAAAATCGTTGATGTAAAATAAAAAGCTATATAGATCCATTCACATTATGGGAAAAAACTTGTCCCACAATGGGGAAAGTTCATTTTAATAGCTTTCAGAATCAAAAATAGAAATAAAATGAGACACACACCAAAGCATTTCTTTCTCACACCGTTCATTATCTTATGCTGATTCTAAAATTATCTTTATTTGTTTCTTACATTTTGAAATGTTGCCAGATTTTCTAAGAATTGTTAGATTATCACCCGCCAAACAGGGTTGGAACCAGTACAGGACACTGGCACTATATAAACAGGGACAGAAACATTATTCCATTGTGGAAATGATAGAACAATGATGGAACTGAGTCACTCTGAATTAAACTAAATGTTTACCTGCCTTTCCTTTGCATTATTGGCACCTTGTTATACTGAAATATTGTTGTGCTGAAATAATGGACTTTATGTTATTGTAATCACCGGTTGACCATGATCAAAATGTGCACATCTAACATGAATTTAGGTTCAATGGACATTTTAAACATGATAAAATTGTATTAGGTTGTCAAATTCTGATCACGTGGAACTGATATTCACAGTAAAAATCCATAAACTATATTTACAAGGCAGTAAACTATATTTACTGCTTTTTTGCACATGGACTAAAAAGCAGCACCAGGGAGTTTATTACAAATGAATGCAAACAACATTTCACAAACAAATATCTTCTAAATAGTCAGTCTGATGCAAATAAAATATAAACATCTAAAGCTTTTTATATTATATCAACAAATTTTTACTTTGTTTTATCCTTCTTTTTACGTTAAATGTTAATTATTCTAATGAATGCGCAAATAAAATATTAACATCTGAAGTTTGTATAATGCTGTACATTCATAAATGATTACAATATTCACTGCTGTAAGCAACTTGCATTGGGCGATTGCATTCTTTTAAACGTATATTTATAATTAAACAATGTGTTACAAGTAAATTTGACATCTACGCGGCATATAAGCAAAATAAAAATTAAAACGTTTTCACGAGTAAACATTTTATGGGAACTCTCATTGGCTTAGTCTGTGTAATCACGTGATTGAATGCGCGTTCACGTAAGAGGGGAGTCGGAATCTGTCGGGGAGTCGAAATATGGCACAACAACGGGAAGCCGAAAAAAGGCACAACAGCGGAATGATGGCGGTTCATCTTACAAACTTAAAAAAAGTTAAAGCTGTGTTTTGGACCAATTCATTAAAAGTACAGACGAAAAAAACACAGACATCCAGTGTTCGGATTACTATGAGTGCTTACGGTTGTCTGAACGTGTCCACATTTAAACTTGGGGTATTCTAAAAAAATGATTAAATAGTTGATATCATTATATAAAACTTAATTTGAAAAGTTAAAAAATCTTTAACCCATAATGTTCCGTTAATACGATACGAACGTGATCAACAAATCAAAAAACTACCGAAGCCATAGATAGATTCATTGCTTACCGTTTCTCGGTGTTGATTTTTTTGGAAGCTTTCACTGGATAAAGAGGGCTCAGCAAAAAATGCGTATAATCCAAGCGTAGAACGAACGTAGCTTTCTGAAAATCGAAAGTTTTAAACTGAGAGACTGGACTGCTATTTAAGCCAAGGGTAAAGGGGTGGGTACAAGCCTGTAATTGGTTGAATACACTCACGTGGTTCTTATGACGCACGAAGGTCAGAGAAGCTGGAGTTGAGGAAGTATGGCAAGCCCTTTTAACATTTAAACATTTGACCTGACTCCGCAAGATAAAGATAAACAAAAAAAAAATTATATATACGTATATATATATATATATAACCAATGTTGATTTATGAAGCAGTAATGACACCTATTTGCGTCTTTGCAAAAAGAGACATCAGTGAAGCTACTTTTAGTGTTGGTATAAAATGTATTACTTTAGCTAAAAGTGTTTACAAGAAAGAAATTAATGTAACCCCAATTCCTACTATTTATTTAAAATTTAATTGAATGCAAGCAATGTTGATTTTTTAAGAAGTAATATTATTTATTATTTGTTCATTTACAAAACAGACACAATTTTGTTTATGTTCATCTTTATCATCCAGCTTTTGAATATATTTCTGAGACAGAAGTTTCAGTAAGAAACGAAATGTAAATTAGCGGCAGGTTTTATCATCAGATTGAACCCCCCATGTAATGTTTATTTAAAACAGCAGTTGCTTAATTTCTTTCAAACACATTATTAGAAAGGTATTTAATTTAATATATTAAATTTGTTCCTGACTTCTAAATCCCATTATAAATTGTGAAAATTATTTAAAAAAAAAAATTTTTTCTTGGTTCATGATAATAACTTTATTAAAAATATTTGTTCATTAGAATATTTCCCTGAAGAATGTGGGAAAGAGTTAAAAACAAAATGAAAGAAAAAGTGCAATTTAAATTGACCATTGTTTTTGAAAATATTCGACTCTTATTACAATAATTGATGAAAAGGTCCATGAGATGTCACTGTTGGGTCGCATGACTCATCGATTCAAAATTTCCAAACAACACATTTCCTAAAAGAACAAATTGTTGGGTTCTTTCCCTAGTTACTTTTATTTTGTTATTTTCCTAGTCTTTTATTTTGTAAACTCTCTTCTGTTCCTGCCTGCTCTTCCTCCTTGTCGGTGTTCCTCCATGTTGTACCTTTTATTCTGGCCCCTTCTCCTGTGTGTGTCTTCATCCTGTGTCCTTGTTAATTGACCTTGTCTGGTTCGTCATTCCCTCGTTTGCTTTCTGCCTTTTTAAACCCCTTGCTCCCTGTCCCAAGCGCGGGATCATTATTTGAGATTTGACAATTATTATTATCCCTCGTGCCTTGTCTGGTAAGCTCTGTGCTTCTGTATTGTCTGTTTAGTTTGAGTTTTATTTTTAGATATAGTTCCCCCAGCAGCCTGCTGGTAGCAATCGTTGATTGTTTTTTGAGTTAATGTTTTTCTTGTTTTGTTTGAGTTAGCTTTAGTTTTGTTCAGTATATTTTATGTTAGGTTTTGCCCTACCTCGGGTGTTTGTGTTTATTTGATTATATTTATTTATTAAAAGAGAGTTGATCCCATCTTGTGTGTGCTTTTGAGTTCGTTTAACCCTTCCTTTACCATCATGGAGGGTTGCCCCTAACAGAATGAACCCGCCATTCTGAAGAACTCAGCACACACTATTTTTTTGCAATCATGGGTCACTCTCGTGGACGCAAGCCTCGGCCTCCTTCTTCAGCTCCCTGCCGTGTGGTGCCAGCTAACCCTGATGTCTCCAGTCTTAAACAAGCTGGTCGTCCCATAGGAATATATGCAGCCTCCCTGCTCCTCGCCCTGAATGATCTTGGACTAGAGGAGCATGAAGTCATCCAGTTATTCTGTTCCGGTCTGGATCATCCTGTCCCGGCAAGGATCTTTCTTGAGGATGGTGACTATTCTATTTGGGATACTATCAGGTCTGTGATGAATGTGATGGAGGGACCCGATTCTTTTGAGAGGGCCTTTGGTCACATTTACTCCATATGCCACCCGGTTGAGCCAGCTGATCTCTCACCTCCAGTTGCTCTGAGTGAGACCGCCTCTCCTTGCGTCAACTTTCCTTCTACCGCTGTGTTCTCCACTCCGTCCCAACACAGACAGAGCGAGGATCCAGCGAGCCACTCCCCATCAGCCCACAGTACCCCCCACTTCAACAATGATACTTTGTCTGTGAACCCTTTGTCCAGTTACCCTGTCTGTAACCAGGTTTCCAGTTGTCCAGAGCCACCTCTGCCTGCCAAGTCATCCGTTCTTGGTCACCCCGCATCGGTCCCCAGCAACGCCGTCCCTGCCTGGATTCTCAGGCTGGTGGAAGAAGAAGTCAGAGCCGGAAGATTTTCCTCCCTGGGTTTGGCCACGCCCACCAGTCAGCGCTCTGCTGCCTTGCCCGATGTTGTGCCTGCTGACCCCTGTGATGACACTGCGCTCCAGGAGAACCCTGGAACTGTGGAGGATTCTATATGGCTCAAGTCCTCTAGGTCTAGCCCTGTGTGCCCCCTGGATTCAGTTACTCCTGAATCTTCTCTGTTTAAAGTTGGTCTTGTTCCATTTGAAGTGGTCCCTGTCTATGCTGAGTTGTCTGCTGTTTCGGCGCAGACTGTAGGAGTGGAATCTGCTGCCCAGTCACTGGATGGACAAGTATCCAGTGCACTTGCCTGCCAGCAGCTTTGTGAGGGTTCCCAGTCAACATGTCCCTGCGCTGCCCCTCACGTTTTTGTTGAGATAATAATTTTTGGGCATTATGTAGTTTTTTGCCTTTTTGTTTTTGTGAGACTTTCATTTGGTTTATTGTGCTATTTTTTTAAGTTTATTGGCACCTATTGTCAAGCCCTGTTAGCCCTTCCTGCTCCCCTTGTCCGTCATGCCCTTTGTTCGCCCCCTCTGCGCTTGAGCATCTGTGCTCCCAGGACACTGTTAGCATTACCAGCTCCCCCTGAGTGTTGTGCCCTGTGCTCGCCCCCAATGCGTTTGGGCATCTGTGCTCCCAGAACACTTTTAGCGTTGCCTGCTCCTCCTGAGCGCCTTTCCCTTTGCTCGCCCCCATTGCCCTTGTTCATCCAAGCTCTCTGGATACTTCTAGTGCCACCAGCTCTTCTTCTGCATCATGCTGTCCACCAGAGGTCCTGTAGTTTATGCACTGGAATCAAAGGAGCAGTTTGCTAGAGTTCCCGTAGTTTAGGCACGGAAATTACAAGAGCTGTCTACCGGAGATTTTGTTGTGATTATTTTATTATGATTTTTGTCCATGTTTTCTGTTCTCTGCCCCCTTTGTTTGCCTCCCCTTTCTGTTCCTTGATCGTCCGCTGGCTCACCCTTCCTGCCCCTCCTTGGTCTTGTTTTCCCCCTTGTCTGTCAGAGTCTCCCTAGCCCCTATTCTCTGACCCTTTGTGTGGATCCTGTGTGCTTTTGCCCCCTTTATGGGTTACTGGATCCCGGGCTCTGTTCTGTTTTTATTTATTTTCTGTCTCATTCCTTTTCGTTTCTGTTGGGGTGTCTGGAAGCCACCCCTTAGGGGGGGGATTATGTTGGGTTCTTTCCCTAGTTACTTTTATTTTGTTATTTTCCTAGTCTTTTATTTTGTAAACTCTCTTCTGTTCCTGCCTGCTCTTCCTCCTTGTCGGTGTTCCTCCATGTTGTACCTTTTATTCTGGCCCCTTCTCCTGTGTGTGTCTTCATCCTGTGTCCTTGTTAATTGCCCTCATGTGCCACACCTGCTCCTCATGTCTGGTTCGTCATTCCCTCGTTTGCTTTCTGCCTTTTTAAGCCCCTTGCTCCCTGTCCCAAGTGCGGGTTCATTATTTGAGATTTGACAATTATTATTATCCCTTGTGAGTCTTGTCTGGTAAGCTCTGTGCTTCTACTAAGTCTCTGTTCAGTTTAAAGTTTTATTTTGTATAATTCTCCAGCAGCCAGCTGGCAAGCAATCGTTGATTGTCTTTTGAGTTAATGTTTTTCTTGTTTTGTTTGAGTTAGCTTTAGTTTTACTTCAGTATATTTATGTAAGGTTTTGCCCTACCACGGGTGTTTGTGTTTATTTGTTTAGATTTATTTATTAAAAGAGATTTGATCCCATCTTGTGTGTGCATTTGAGTTCGTTTAACCCCTCCCTTACCATCATGGAGGGTTGCCCCTAACACAAATAGATAAAGAAAATACAGTTCGTTGTTGCTATAAATTATTTTCAAAGGAATTTGTTTAATTTATTCATGCCTTTATTTAATCAATAATGCCGATTTTTAAGATACAAATGCCAGTGTAAAAAAAAAAAAAAATAACATTTTATATGCATTAATGTTTGTTTCTTCAATTCTTTAAAATTAATTCAAAGAATAAACTTAAACTACTACAAATTAACTGAGTGAAAATTGTTAAAACATAAAATGTATGTTGGATTTTTCTAGTTATAACAAGTTGTCATAAATGCTAACATAAACACTTTAAAACAATTATATTATATAAAACAGATTTTTTTATGTTAGAGTTTGAATATGAACACAGATACCGTATTCATATTCACTAAATGAAATTGTAGCTTTGCTATCACCAACAGGTCTAATTAAGTTTTCCCTTTTACAGTATTCTGTGCAAATGTGCATAAATTGCTTATAGTCAACAAAACTCCAAGCACCCTTAGAGATTTCTATAGGCCTCTGTTCCACTGCTTTTGTTAGCTTGGCTCTGAGTAAACAAATGCATATGTGCCACGCCCAACACGTAATGTGTATGTTTGTGTAACAAAAGTTGGAGTGTCAGCAGAGCTATGACGATTTAGGGTACTTGAACATCTGCAAGGGTTCCAAGATGCCACCCCCCACCCACCCATTAGCGAAGTGTATTCAGTCATTTTGCAACCCGCTTATTCCCTTATTTGGAGTAGGGTCTGCTGGTGTCTATCTCCAGCGCACATTGGGCAAGAGGCGGGGGTACACCCTGGGCATGTCGCCAATCCATCGCAGAGCGAAGTGTATTGTTATTTTAAAATCCAGATTGACACTTTCGTGCGAAACTTTCTGTTGTTGGCACAGTCGATCATTGTTAATGCAGCAGTTAACTTCATTGACAGATTTTTAAAAATCTTCACCATTTCTCACATTTACCATTGAAGATACGTGTTTTTAGACTATCAACTGTGTTTGAATAAACAACATGCCTATAACAACTCATCAAATGAGGCCACAAAATATAAAACAAATAATCAGTTTTATAAGCTCATATAAAACTATGAATGCTGAGAAACTGTGTTATGTGCAAAAAAAAATTTAATTGACCAGCACTTCATAAAAATATTCCACAATTTAATCAACCCAGTTTTTTTGTAATAACTGGGTTATTTAATAATAATAAATAAATAAATTTTCCTTGTAAAGGTTAAAAAATAATAATTAAAATTTTCTCTTTAACATAAGACACCAACAAAGAAATTTATGTTAAACAATACAAAACAAATGTTAATGTATTTTATAAAAAAATGCACTGCATTCATTAATAGAACAGTGTGCCAAACTTAACTTTTCATGTGTGAACCCAAATAAAAAATATTTATATTTCTGTTAAAGTGCTGTACTTTTATCTGATCGGGTTATTCTTCGGTTCGCTCGGTAAGCGCGGATGGTTTCCATGTTAAGTCAATGCAAAGACGCGTTTGCGCGCGTCTGAAGCTTCAGCGAGCGCGGTTAGCGCGAGTTGAGCGGCGCGGTTGCCGCGATAGGCGCGTATTGAGCCGCATGAATGGGTGATACGCGTGTCGTGAGCGCGGGCAGGAGGCGGACCGGCCGTACACGGGTGAACCGCGCGCGTATCGCTCGAGTTCAGAAAATTTAAACTTTGGCGGATTTTCCGCGCCGCGATGACCATTCAGTAGCTTGCTGTAGTTGTGACGTGTGCAGCTCGGAGACCGTCTGAAATTAAAACAGTGATGGACTGTCATTAAAACTTTGCGTTTAATCAGTCTGCCAGAGCTCTCTGATCATCTTCATGATATTAAAGTTATAAGTAATAGTTTATCATAAATAATAATTTCAAAGAATAAATTTATTTATAAATTAAAGTATCTTGCTTGGAAAATTTTTTTAATCTAAAGATAATTAATCATGTTCATTATTTTATTTCAGCCCTCCATTTTCAAGCAAGATATTATTTATGCCAGAAAATATTGGGATCTTGTAAAATATTATCTTTTAAAAAAGTAATAAAATAGATAAATTTTTATGAGTGTAATTAAATGTTTACTTGATATCTGTACTATCACAAAAAGTGCTTTCATATATTTAAGGTAAATAAAATATAATTTCATCGCTACAAACGGAATTTATTCCAAACATTTTTACATTTATTTTAATGGTATTGCAATGTAAATACACCTACAATAAATACACCTTTGCTATGTGTGATCGGACTGGTGTTGTGTAATGAGAAAGAAGCTTTGAGACATGGGTTTTATTTGGAGGTTGACTCCATTTATTCTTAGAAAACAAGAACATTTCATGAATCATGGAAATCACGAGAGTTCGAAACAAGGCTTTAATGAAACCATCAGCTGTGCTCTAGAGAAACCCTTTAATATATTCGTCCAGTGCTTCCAGGCAGAGCAGGACCTCCAAAGAGACTCTTCTCCTCACAACCTTCAGGAATAGACCTCCATTTATCAGTGAGGAGCACAGCCATTAACTCCTCCACCAAACAACCTTCAGTAATGGACCTCCATTCATCAGTGAAGAGTCCAGCCATAAACTGCTCCACCAAACAGTTCCAGACTGCAGTCCCAGCATCCGAGACGATCTTGGAATCTCAGGAAATACCAGCAATGAAGCTGCTGATGATGACCAGGTTGGAGTCTCCACCATCAATCTGAAAGAAGGGGAGAAGACTTTAGAACTTTAGTTGCAGAACTGATTGCAGATCCATGATGGCAAATGTGTTTGTACTACACTGGTGTCTTCAACATCATCATTACTATTTAATCTTTAAAACTTTACCTGTATTTAGCATATGCTCTGATTTACTTGTTTCACCATCAGTATTACATTCAATCCACTGTTTAACAAGTTTTATTATTCAAACTCTAGCAATTAAAAAACCCTGACATTTACACATGCAGTGTTTTAACTACTACAGTGAAGTATTTTACCATCATGACATTTTTTGGTAATTCTGATGTTGCTGTGGAATATATATTCCCCACAAGTACAACTATAAGTTATATTTTACTTTAATATATGAGTATACTGTAAAAAAAAAGTAAAGTAAACCACTGTTAAACACAGTTTGTTTCACTAGAACCAAGTTAATCTATAGTTCATTTGAGATTACTTAGAAATACAATATTGTACTGTATAAATCTAAATTTTTAAATTAAACAAATACAGTAATTACATTATATGATTACAGCATTTTTAACATGTTGCTTTTATTGTTAAAAACGAAAGTTATTTATCTTTTTATTAAAGTCCCGTCCGTAAATAAGGTTAGGAGGTTCTTGGTCATTATTTACAGAGAATGTAGCATGAATACTGACCAGAGACAGACGCGCGGGTTCCCTGCTGGAGCTGCCCGTGCAACAGCTTGGGGTTGGATCAGTCGAAGCTCCCGCTGAACGCGACTGGGGTCCAAATTGAAGCTCCTGTAGAAATGTTGGTGCCACACGCCGAGCAGGGTACATCTCTGGAGGATTCTAAGCTCCTGTAGCAACAGCCCCGAACACGCTTGTGATGTTTTGGAGCATTTCAAAGCTTATTGATGCAGAGAGAAACAACAATCCCGTCCGCCATTTCCCAAACCAACGTTGTACCTGTAGCTCCTCCCACTGTTCCGCGCATTCCCATCAACACCTGAATGTCATGCGTGCAAAGATAATTAATCATGTTCATTATTTTATTTCAGCCCTCCATTTTCAAGCAAGATATTATTTATGCCAGAAAATATTGGGATCTTGTAAAATATTATCTTTTAAAAAAGTAATAAAATAGATAAATTTTTATGAGTGTAATTAAATGTTTACTTGATATCTGTACTATCACAAAAAGTGCTTTCATATATTTAAGGTAAATAAAATATAATTTCATCGCTACAAACGGAATTTATTCCAAACATTTGTACATTTATTTTAATGATATTGTACTGTAAATACACCTACAATAAATACACCTTTGCTATGTGTGATCGGACTGGTGTTGTGTAATGAGAAAGAAGCTTTGAGACATGGGTTTTATTTGAAGGTTGACTCCATTTATTCTTAGAAAACAAGAACATTTCATGAATCATGGAAATCACGAGAGTTCGAAACAAGGCTTTAATGAAACCATCAGCTGTGCTCTAGAGAAACCCTTTAATATATTCGTCCAGTGCTTCCAGGCAGAGCAGGACCTCCAAAGAGACTCTTCTCCTCACAACCTTCAGGAATAGACCTCCATTTATCAGTGAGGAGCACAGCCATTAACTCCTCCACCAAACAACCTTCAGTATTGGACCTCCATTCATCAGTGAAGAGTCCAGCCATAAACTGCTCCACCAAACAGTTCCAGACTGCAGTCCCAGCATCCGAGACGATCTTGGAATCTCAGGAAATACCAGCAATGAAGCTGCTGATGATGACCAGGTTGGAGTCTCCACCGTCAATCTGAAAGAAGGAGAGAAGACAGAACAGAACTTTAGTTGCAGAACTGATTGCAGATCCATGATGGCAAATGTGTTTGTACTACACTGGTGTCTTCAACATCATCATTACTGTTTAAACTTTCTAACTTTACTTGTATTTAGCATTTGCTCTGATTTACTTGTTTCACCATCAGTATGACATTCAATCCACTGTTTAACAAGTTTTATTATTCAAACTCTAGCAATAAAAAAACCCTGACATTTACATATAACAGCGGTGTTTTAACTGTACTACAGTGAAGTATTTTAAGGTTAACATTTTTTGGTAATTCTGATGTTGCTGTGGAATATATATTCACCACAAGTACAACTATAAGTTACATTTTACTTTAATAGATGAGTATAGTGTAATAAAAACTAAAGTAAAACACTGTTAAATACAGTTTATCGCTTCACAAGAACCAAGTTAATCTATAGTTCATTTGAGATTACTTAGAAATACAATATTGTACTGTATAAATCTAAATTTTTAATATTAAACAAATACAGTAATTACATTATATGATTACAGCATTTTTAACATGTTGCTTTAATTGTTAAAAACGAAAGTTATTTATCTTTTTATTAAAGTCCCGTCCGTTCGTTAGGTTAGGAGGTTCTTGGTCATTATTTACACAGAATTTATCATGAATACTGACCAGAGACAGACGCGCGGGTTTCCTGCTGGAGCTGCCCGTACAACAGCTTAGGACCTGGGGTTGGATCAGTCGAAGCTCCCGCTGAACGCGACTGCGGTTCAGACTGAAGCTCCTGTGGAAATGTTGGTGAACCACACCGAGCAGGGTGCCTCTTTGTAGGATTCTAAGCTCCTAGTCACAGCCCCGAACACGTTTTTGATGTTTTGGAGCATTTCAAAGCTTAGTGATGCAGATATTAACTTAACAATCCCGTCCGCCATTTTCCAAACCACCGCTGAACCTGTAGCTCCTCCCACAGTTCCGCGCATTCCCATCGACACCTGAATGTCATGCGTGCATTCAGCGGCTCTGCCGCGCGGATCGGGCGATCAAACGGAAAGTAAACACGCGTGCATTCACTGGCGAGTAGCGCTTTTTTTCCGCGCGAACCGCGTTCGATGTGAACGTACCTTAAGAAGGTGGTTCATGCCAGAAAACCCTCAAATAAAGATGAATTACAACAATTCTGCAAAGATGACTGGGCCAAAACTCCTCCAGAGCACTGGAAAAGACTTGTTGCAAGTTATTGCAAACGTTTGATTGCAGTTATTGCTGCTAAAGGCGGCCCAACCAGTTATTAGGTGCAGGGGCAATTACTTTTTCACATAGACGGGCAAATAGTTTTTCACACCACTGTATATATATATATATAAGGGATTGGGGGGGGGGGGGGGACTCAGACAGCCAGTCGGTATCCGGTGTGACCACCATTTGTCTCATACAGTGCAACACATCTCCTTCTCATAGAGTTGATCAGGTTCTCTATTGTGGCCGGTGGAATGTTGGTCCACTCTTCTTCAATGGCTGGGCGAAGTTGCTGGATATTGGCAGGAACTGGAACACGCTGTCGTATACCCCAATCCAGAGCATCCCAAGCATCTCAAAGGATCACATGTCCGGTGAGTTTGCTGGCCATGCAAAAATGTTTTCAGCTTCCAAGAATTGTGTACAGATCCTTGCAGCATGGGGCCGTGCATTATCATGCTGCAACATGAGGAGATGATGGTGATGGGTGTACGGCACCTCAGGATCTCGGAATGGTCCTCGGGGTCTCAGGAATGGGCCTCAGGATCTCGTCACGGTATCTCTGTGCAATCAAAATGCCATCAATGAAATGCTCCTGTGTTCTTTGCCCATACCATGACCCCACTACCACCATGGGCTACTTGATCCATGACATCGACATCAGAAAACCGCTCACCCACACGACGCCACACACGCTGTGTCGCTTGTCATTCAAGCCCAACCTTAACATCTTGTACTGTTCCTTGAAGCGCTAGCCTCCTGTGCTCCATGATATGAAGATACAAAGGCTCATTTCCACCACACTGGTCTCAGAAGATCTTGGAGCTGGACATGCTGGATGTGGAGGTGTTGGGCTGGTGTGGTTACACGTAGTCTGTGAGGCTGGTGGGATGTGTTGCCAAATTCTCTGAAACACCTTTGGAGATGGATTATGGTAGAGAAATGAACATTTACTGTAATTCCCCAGCAACAGCTCTGGTGGATATTCCTGCTATCAGCATGCCAACATCTGTGGCATTGTGGCCTTTTCTTGTGGCCAGTCTAAGGCACACCAGCGCAATAACCATACTGTCTAATCAGCATCTTGATACGGCACAACTGTGAGGTGGGATGGATCATCTTGGCAAAGGAGAAGTGCTCACTATCACAGATTTTGACAGATTTGTCAACAATATTTCAGAGAGTATGTAGAAAATGTTTCAGATCTTTGAGTTCATACCATAAAAAATGAGAGCAATAACAAAAGTGCTGCGTTTATATTTTTATTATATATATATATATGGTATTCATGCCCGTTATTTGGCGTGAAGTTTAAGAGTTAGATTCACCCTTCAATTGGGCGCCTAGTGGTGGAGTTGATCGTCCTAGAACGGGAAGATTGGCAGTTTGACCCCCACCAGGTCCATTCTGCCATAGTGGCCTTGGGCAAGCCACTTCACCCGCATTGCCCAGTATGGAAGTGTGTGCCTGCTGAGGAGTGTTTGGTGGTGGGCAGGAGGTCGTAGGCAAACACTGTCGCACTGCCCAGGGCAGCTAAGGGCTAGCAAGGTACTTTTCACCACAATCGAATGAATGATGCTCTGAAAATTGAGAAGCATCTTTGAGCGTCTGGAAAAGCGCTATGTGTATCTATATCCAAATCTGGAGTGAGCCACATCAAGGGTGGTGCTGTAAAACTGCACATGCTTCACCACTAGGTTACTCTTTTTTGTTTTATTCTTTGAATGTGTGCTCAAACTTTAGCTTCACGTTAGCTAACAGAGCATGTGCAGGTACTGCTACAGTTTGAGTCTGTGGGAAATGTAGAGTGGTTGAACTGGTTCTGCTCTCCTATCGGGGTGAAGCTTAGCTAAAAATGCCAGGAGACAGATGTGAGCGTACCTTGGACGGATGGCTCCCTGAGACATTCTGGTGGTTGATTTGCCTCAAGAGGCGTCTTTCATAGTGCTGGTCCATATCTACTGTATTCAGCTACAGTCAGCTTCAGCTCTCCCATCCCTAAAATAAAAACATTGTTTGAATGTTTAATGTATAACTCCAGAGTTTTTCACCTAGAGAAAACAGAACATCTGTTTTCAAACAAACAGAAGCGCTGGCTTTCTTTAAAACTCCACATTGATTATAAAATACTGCTGCTAGCATTTAAAGCCTTGAACGCTCTTGCTCTTGCTCTTGCCAATCCGAGAATTCAGATGCTGACTCGATGTCTTTCATCACAGAAAAAAAAACTCCCTGGTAACGTTCTGTTTAAATCAAGACTAAATCTCTTTAAGAAAGCTTTCGATTGATACCATTCATGCGTACATGGAATCTGTGTATAATTAATATCCTGCGGCTCTAGCTTCTTTTGTTGTTTAGTCTGTTTCCTCGGTGGCAGCTGCATCACTCTCAGAACACCAGTTTTAGACTAGTGAGGCGGAGTCAAAACAAACTCTCTTCGCTGGAGAGTGTAGTGCGGTACGTACATCAGGTATGAGTAAGGCTAACTGGAACCCGAATCCCCCAACTTCACACACCTATGTGGTTTTATAATGCAAGAACTGCATGCAGTAAATATTTAGTCTCAATTACAAGGTGCTAATGTAACTCTACAAGCCAGCTGAAAAAACGTTTTTGTACAATAAACGGTGCTCGAGAACGAACCGAGGAGCTGTGTTCCCAGAGGGGCAGAAGAAGAAACTACAGAGGCTGTCTGGAGAAGCATCCAGTCATTGCTGAATTGAAATAGCGCAAGAGATCAACGGCAGAGGATTTCATACGGCATGATTTTAAACAGAATCACGTGTGCCACTCTGATGCACAAGATCCGAATTATCATTAAAATGGGAGCACACAAGTTTATGATTCATTTATTGGGTCAAAATAAACCCACTGATGTCACCGAAACCAATTTTTGCCTCTGTATCCTATGCTTCTGCAACTTCTCGTTGTCCTCAGGATGTGGCTCTCATTACCTGCAGATAATCACAGACATTTTACACACACTGCAGGTTTGTGACTCTCCGACAGACACAGATATCTGAGAAGCATCTCGCTCCCCTGTGACTCACAGAGAGAGTCTTGGTACTTCAATCTGTGCGAATGTCACACGAGCCCCAATTGGCATACGATTCTGGGAATAAACTCTAAATCGGGGATAAAATCGTGTGCCTGAAACCGGCTTCAATACTAATAGTTGAAAAAACTAATAGTTTGGCTTTATTTTTACAGATAAGCGATCACTCATCCTTCTCCATAAACACGCCTCAAGAGTGTGAATTGCTTCGGCGCACACCGTATGGCATGGAGTGAATTACAGTTCAATGAAGCGCCATCTAGTGTGCAGGAGAGTGTCTGTGCAGTAATTTTTTTACGCAAAAGAAAGACGCAAGGACCTAACGACGCAGACTGAAAAGTAAACACATAGGTGCGTGTAACGACCTTAGCTCTATTTCTATACAAAGGAATCACACAAAATCCCTACAAAGAGCCATCGGTGCGTTTGTGCTGGTGCTAAGGAACTGATGAGGGTCACATTCTCTTGCTGGTGTTCTGCAAGCGGTCGTCATGTGATGTGGCAGCAGTTGGATAAGATATGCTTGTAGAGGTATCTTCAGAGCTCAGCAGATCACATGGAGATGAAGGGGCTAGCTCTTGGTCTGCTAAGTTTTACTTCCCCTGCCACTCTGTCCCATGGGTGGAGTTTTTCCCCATGTGAGTTTGGGTTTTCTCCAGGGGCTCTAGTTTTGCCCTCACATGTTTACAGGGCTGCCAACTCTCACAAATTGCATGCACTTGATGGGGTTCTCACTCCACACACTGAAAGATTAGTTCCCATGGAGATCTGCGTAAAGTCAAAGAGGCAAGTCCCATGTAGTGTATACAATATTAGATAGAGCACTACAACCAAGTAGAACCCACTGGACCTTGTGGTCTTTAGCTTTATTCCACCCAAAAGCTCATCGATTGGCCATTTCCTCTGACATCGGATTGCTGTCTGTCTGTCCCTGGCGTTTGTTGTGCCGGGGTCATGTCAGCTACATAGACAAAGTTCAGGAAGCTTGGGACAAGTTTGTAATGCTGACACATTAACTGTACCCTTCTGTGGTCTTTAGATAAAATGGATCCATGTATCCCTGACAAAAAAAATTGAATTACCCTTCGAGCCTATGTTCACATAGGAACCTCTTCCTTCTAAGTACGATCTGAATCATTTTATCTCAGTTCCTGAAACATAGTTTTCTAGTCTGTCGAGAAGGATCTAGATGACATCCTGAGCAGCTGTTACCGTTTCCATAATTTTACCGATGGAAGGGAGATTTGACATGGGTCCAGTGGTTCTCAAACTTTTTTGGTCAAGGCCCGCTTTAAACCTTTAAAAGAATCTGGGCACCCCCAGATGTAAAATAATAATTATTTAATAATTAATTAATAATTATTTTAATGTAAAATAAATGTAACTACTCCTTAATGTTAAATAACTTAACTTAATTTATAACTTATTCAAGTGACAATTCAGTCGCATAGAAACAATTGTATGCTTGTTGTTCTAGTATAAATCCTTTTGTTTTTTTGTCAGCTTATGAAAACCCACATAACTCCATCAATGAAGGATCAAACTGTCCAAGTGAATAAAGAAAAATAACATTTTTGTGATTTGTTTAGCGAAAAAAACCCTCACATACTGAAGACGATGCATATCGATCATCATCATCTTTTATCATCAGGCTCCAGAAACAGATCACAGATAAACTATTAGCTCCGCCCATTTCACATCTTGAAATTTATTTTAGCATGAGAAATCGGAGGTGTGACGTGAGAGATCTCTCAAATGCGTAAGTCTTACGTTCAGTGTGTGTGAGTTGGCAGCTCTGCAGTGTCACTTGTGAGTATGGACGCGGAAACACCGTTGCGGCTACTGTAGCCAAAGTCATTATGGGAAAATTATTTTTTTTTTGTTTTTTTTAGACACTCAAAACTTTTAAGCTCTCGCGGGCCACATTAGATTACATGGCGGGCCACATCTGGTCTGCGGGCCTTGAGTTTGACACATGTGTTCTACGCCTTTTCGCTGTTTATTGTTTTGCTCTTACTTAACAGACTGTCATACGCGAACTTAACAGACTGTCTCAGGTAAGCAAGGAAACGTTTTGTTATATTGATATATGTTTGTGATATATTTAGGTACTGCATTTACACAAAAAAAAGACTTTTTGCTGAATAAGAATCAAGGACACACACTTCCTGTCACTGACTCGTCATTATTACAGAAATAGCTTCATAAACACAAGTGTCCTATTTCAAGCACATGTAAAACAACAAGGCATAAAAAACGCATACAGGACACAAAACAAAGAGCCGCGAGAAAAATGGGAGAAAATGTGCAATAGTCTTTCAATTTCATTTTGCAGACCCCAAATCAGTGCCATCTTGTGGTGAAAAGAAGAATAAACTATTGGATGTACAAGACATGTGATAAGGCTTGTGTTTTTCAAAGTTCTGGAACAAAAA
>SRMA01026061.1:0-238958 GCA_007224835.1 Danionella cerebrum
CTACTACTGCTACTACTACTACTAATACTACTACAGCAACACTGATGGCCAGGTCGACTCTGATTACAATGACTACAACTAATACTACTACAACAACGATGGGGACGACTACAATTACGATGACTACTACTATAACAAAGACGACGATGACTATGGCTACAACTACTACTACAACAACAATGACGATGGATGGCAACGACTACGATTACGTTGTCTACAACAACAACTACTACTACTACGACAAAGACGACGATGAGTACGGCTAAAACTACTACTACTACTACAACGACAATGGCAACGACGACTAAGATTACGATGTCTACAACTACTACTACGACTACAACAATGACGATGGCGACGACGACTACGATTATGAAGTCTACAACTACTACTATTACTATGAAGAAGATGACGTTGACCAAGGCTACAACTAATACTACTACAACAACAATGGGGACGACTACAATTACGATGAACGATGACTACTACTATAACAAAGACGACGATGACTATGGCTACAACTACTACTACAACAACAACAACTACAATGACTATGACTGACTGCTTCTATTACTACTACTGCTACTACAATGACGATGGATGGCAACGACTACGATTACGTTGTCTACAACAACTACTACTACTACTATGACAAAGAGACGATGAGTACGGCTAAAACTACTACTGCTACTACAACGACAATGGTAACGACGACTAAGATTACGATGTCTACAACTACTACTACGACTACAACAATGACGATGGCGACGACGACTACGATTATGATGTCTACAACTACTACTATTACTATGAAGAAGATGACGTTGACCAAGGCTACAACTAATACTACTACAACAACAATGGGGACGACTACAATTACGATGACTACTACTATAACAAAGACGACGATGACTATGGCTACAACTACTACTATAACAACAACAACTACAATGACTATGACTGACTGCTTCTATTACTACTACTGCTACTACAATGACGATGGATGGCAACGACTACGATTACGTTGTCTACAACAACTACTACTACTACGACAAAGACGACGATGAGTACGGCTAAAACTACTACTGCTACTACAACGACAATGGCAACGACGACTAAGATTACGATGTCTACAACTACTACTACGACTACAACAATGACGATGGCGACGACGACTACGATTATGATGTCTACAACTACTACTATTACTATGACGAAGATGACGTTGACCAAGGCTACAACTACTACTACTACAACAACAATGGGGACGACTACAATTACGATGACTACTACTATAACAAAGACGACGATGACTATGGCTACAACTACTACTATAACAACAACTACAATGACTATGACTGACTGCTTCTATTACTACTACTGCTACTACAATGACGATGGATGGCAACGACTACGATTACGTTGTCTACAACAACTACTACTACTACTATGACAAAGAGACGATGAGTACGGCTAAAACTACTACTGCTACTACAACGACAATGGCAACGACGACTACGATTATGATGTCTACAACTACTACTATTACTATGACGAAGATGACATTGACCAAGGCTATAACTACTACTACTACAACGACGATGGCGACGACTACAATTATGATGACTTTGACTACTACTTTGACGAAGACAACGATGACTATGGCTACAACTACTGCTACTACAACGATGCCTACAACTAGGACTATGAGAACTACGACTCCGACTACTTCTAGTTGTACGACTACGACAATGACAACTACTAATACAACGATGACTACGACGACTTTGAGTATAACTACGACGACTAAGATTACTACTACTACAACAACCACTACGACTACGAGTTTTCTTATAGAATAGTGAAAGTCCGTGCATTTATCAAAAATGGTTCGGTTGGTTATGAAGATTTTGAAGGTTTTGAACAGTGACAAACAGTTTTTTTTTCTAGGAGTCTGTAAGGGCTATTTCCAGACTGTGGGAGAGAAATTACAAGTATTTGGATATCTGCAGAACGGTGAGTGAACCCCGCATCCAAGAGAATGTTACATGCTTTTGCTCTCACGAGTGCCTCAATCCGCTGCACAAATAAACCTTGGGGATGCTTTGAGCCCTTGATGCACTGCTGCAATCTCAGTGACTTCTGCTGACCGTCAAACTGAGCATGCTGCGGGAAAGTGTGGACTCAAGGGGCTTTCACATTGGCCGTTCTTTTTGCCAGTTCACAGAACCCTGTCACATTGGGTTCATCCACAGCATAAATGCTCTTTGCACGGAGTGTTACAGTAAGCATTGTGTGGATACCAGCAAATAAAGGTTTGCCTGTATTTTTGCTGCATACGATTCAGAAAAAAAATCCTCAAACTTGGTCCGTGTCTAATCATGAAACATCTTTCTGTACATCTGTTGAGATCACTTTTAGCATAGCTTAGCATACATAATGGAGTCCAATCAGACCAGAAGCATAGGATTTCACATTGATACTATATTTGTACTCAATTCTGTCTTGTGACACAAGCAGGGACTGAATTGTGTATATATTGTTGGTTTACTTTATTATTATGTTTAAATGGAGTACTGCTACTTAGAAGCCAACAAAATTATTAGTTTCCCACTAATCTCAGAAAAAGATTTATCCATGATATTAATATGGAAGCTTTGATCTTTTTGTGCGCTACTGGTCTAATCAAATTCAATGATGTATGCTAAGCTAATGCTAAACGTGCAATCACCAGGCCACAAGATTATCTCAATGATAAAACAATGGTTGACACCAAACCTGGAACTTCTGCCAAGATTTTAAAGCAATGATGTCGAATCCCACATTTTATTTAAAGAAAAGTAATGAAAAAAGAAAAGTCAAAGATTGGGGTATCTCTATAATTTCTATACTAATATTTTGAATCCTATTTTTCTGAGATAGAACAGGAAGTTACATCACAAACAGGAAGTTACATCACAGCTAGGCTCTATAAGTCAGGGTGTTGGAGATTTTTTTCCTTCTTAAATCTTGCCTTCATAATAACGGATTATCACAATATTTCGCTAACACAGCTCTTTAATGATTGATTAGAGAACTAATCATTTTATCTTTTTCATTCACAATTTTTACTTTTTTTTTACAAACCAAAAAAAAACAAAACAAAAGGCAATGCTCCTTTTCTACTGTTCCTTTTCTCTGTGGGTTTAATGGCGGCATCTAGCCAATCTTGAGAGAGCTGTTGTTCTTTTCAGACCCCCAGCCTTGCAGTACGGCACAGTCGGGTGTCATCGGAGGTATCTCACATCGCACAACAATCAAAGCAAACTTTGGCTTTGTGTATCTGGTACCTAAAAATCGAATTCTAACAAAAAAAAAATCTGTATAAAACCTTTCTGTAGTGAGTTGTTTCCACGGTCAGATCTCCGGAGCTTTGGAGAAACTGACCGGCTGTCATGACTTCCCAGAGGCCAAATGTCACTTTTGTGTGTCTAATGGACAGAGGGCCTCCACATCTGATGCTCCTCCATCTTTATTCTTAGCTGATCCTTGTTACAGAAGAAATCCATCAGCAGAAATGACAGCAGATAAACAAACAGCACACTGTGGGAAGTAAACTGTCACATCTACCTCCTACAAGTTTCAAGCAACTTTAAGCTGCAGGCGCCTAAATGGAAGATAACTGACAATTACTGCTGCGTAAAAAACTGTCTATGGTTTAAGAGTATTTTACATTTCATGCTCAAATTTATATTCTTGAATCAAAGGAAGTTTCTGAATCCTTATTGCGCTATTCTATTTTGTTTTGGTGATACAAACATGTTGGACATCTTCCCACTTCCCACAAATAAGAAACATGGATGCATTGTTAGCATATTTTATATACACTTACTGGCCACTTTATTAGGTACACCTTGCTAGTACTGGGTTGCCTTCAGATTAGTACTTAGATTCACGGGAAGTACTCCATACCGTAACGTATGGCGATATCTATGTTTTTTTTTTTTTACTGCACCTTTCATTCCGGTTATTCAAGTGGTCCATAAAGACGAGTATATCTAAACACACTGGTTTAGATTCTCAGAAGTGTCACCGTTAACGTTCTACTAATGTTAAGAGGCACTGGAGAATAGTTATGTCATGTGTTCATGTGATGTCATCAGTCTCCTTTAATTCGATGTGCCACTAGAATGTTGCTTTATAAACGTTAAGCATTGAGGGAAAACTTCAGTGAAGCGCAATGTGATTATGACCCTTGGCCACCTAAACATACGCTACACTGGTTGTCATCATGCCAGTGAACCACAAGAGGCTCGTGGTGGGGCTTCTGATAAAAATACAAGACCAGTCTTTGGAGACAATCTTCATATAAATGGTAAAAACTGGATGTTTAGTGTTTTTTTTTCTGTTGGTGGATGATCACATTGAAGCTGTTTGATAAAAAGAGAGAAAAGGGGATTTGTGGTGGCTTTCTTGATCCTGTTTCTTTTTTGTTTTTCTTTCGCACACCTTGTGCAGTCAGCTGTGTTATGTCCCGTTGGCGACCCATGGCGTTTTTTTATTTTATGTATTATATATTATGTCTATTTTTTATTTTATACTGTGTTAGAATGTCCTTTTGTAAATTTAGAATGTCTATTTCGCAAATTTAGAATCTCTGTTTTGTAAATTTGGATTTATACTTTATTTTTTATTACCTGAATATTGTCTTGTCTTGTGAATTTGTTCCATTGTAGTGCCACAAAAACACATTCCTCTTATGTGCAAACATACCTGGCAACAAAGCTCATTCTGATTCTGATTCTGAAATATAAAAAACAACTGTGGGGTCAATATTTGTTGAGCTGTTCTATATTATACTTTGAAATTGTGTGAAATGTTATCAGTAACTCCGAAATTATTATTATTTCCGACCTAAAATGCAATATTAACTATCTGTTAAGGGTCGTAACCTAAAATAATTACTTTGGGACACAACTTCCACAAGTTTTTTGCCAGGGGGCGACACATAAATAAAACTCTCGTGAGGAACGAACTGCTTGAAAGCGTTTGCTCATCCTCCCCACGACGCCCGCCCCCCTCTCTCTCTCTCTCTCTCTCTCTCTCTCTCTCTCCCTCTTTCTTCTCTGGCTGTGCAGCTTGTCAAGACCCGTGTAGCGCCGTGGCGACCTGAACGCGACGCGCGGGCGGAACATGACGAGCTTCGGTTAATTAACGGCGAGAGTAGCGCTAGCTCAGCAGGAATACCTTCTCCAGGAGACAGCTTTTAGGCAATTTTATTACATCTCATCTGACTCTAATGAGTTAAGTGATGATACACATTAATATTCTTTCTGCCTTCTCTTTCTCTGAACACGTTGTGTGACTGAAACGCGGGAAACGCAGTATCCGGTTCAGCTTTGATGTGGAGCCCGCGCTCTTGAATAAAAGGAACTTTTGGAACATTTTTAACTAAACGAACTTTTTGGAACACATATATAAAAAACTACGGGTTCTGTTCATTTTCAGCACCAAACGTAAGTATTTACTCTTTGTTCAATATTATTTGTTTCTTTATTTCCATTTTGTCGAAAAGAAAATAATGTATAGATTTATCGTTGACTAAATAAAATTTGTTTCCTGGTTTTTCTAACATCACTGGACTGGTTGTAAAATGTTCTTTGACGACTCGAGGGAATTAACAAACATTACATTGTTTACAAGCAACAAGGCGGAAGAAAACTTAGGAAATATTATATAATAAAATGTAGTGAATGAGCAAAAGATAAATCTAAATAAAATCAATAGTTGGTGTCACCACCATTTACCTTCAAAACAGCAGCAATTCTTCTAGATACAATTGCACATAGTTTTGAAAGGAACTCTTGAGATCTTGGTGAAATAACCCCAGATCTACTATGGATGTAACTTTATCAAACAAATCCCCAGCTCCATTTGCTGAAATGTAGTCCTAAATGTTCAAGGAACTTCCACCATGCTTCACTTTCACCTCATTATTGCACCACCTTCGAGTAATGCGTTTCAAGTTTACAAGTCTATCCATACAAATTTCTAATACATCACTAAATGTCAATTTGATGTAGATTTTTCTGTTATTTATATTTCTGAAAGCATTCTTTCATTACTGCATTTTTCCCACCCGCTTAAAGTGTTTGCATAGTATTCTGTTAAATGCAAAATGCAGTTTATGTGCGGCCCATTATCTGAGTCTTCTTGTTGATGCAGCAGAGATGCCATCGTCACCCAGCTCTGAGATGAAGATACGAACGTGAAAAATGGCCGATTTCAAAGTTCTCTACAGTGGTCAAGACACCGTCCAAACCAATTACATTAACTGGTGCCTAAAACAACAGCAAACTCAGGATTCAGTGTGTGCGTTTGAAAGGGCCATTTCCACTGAAGAGAGCTGCCAAGCGTATCTGGAGGAGAATGTTAATGAGGGCAACATGCTTTCAGCACCATGGACAGCTGCTCCGAATCAACCCGCCCGCAAGCTCAGTGAATGGGGACTGGACGAGGAAGTGGAGGTGTGTTATGAAGAGCAGTTTGAAACTACGTTTGCGGGTGTGGCTGACAATAAAGACAATCCGTTGTTTTCTGAAGAGACCCTCAATGATAACTTCAGCTGGAACTCCTCCAAAGATCTCCAAGATGGAGCCCCAGAATGCTCCCTGCTGTCTGTCGACGATTTCATGGTGGATTCATCTGAAAAGCCAGTGGATTATGGATTTATTGGAGCGGTTACCTTTTTAGTAACTGGGATTTCCTTGGTTGTTATTTCCTACACTGTTCCGCGTGATGTTAAAGTCAATCCAGACACTGTTTCTGCTCGGGAGATGGAGCGCTTGGAAAGAGAGAATGCTCGGGTCGGTGCTCACCTGGACAGATGTGTAATTGCAGGGCTGTGTCTTCTCACACTTGGTGGTGTTGTGCTCTCCACCCTGCTGATGATCTCTATGTACAAAGGCGAGATGATCCGGAGACAAGTATTTGCTTATTCGAAGCACCAAGCTAGACTTTATGGCTCTATTAATTTTAGAAGCGGCACCAGGGCTCCTTCACTTTTGTCTCTTGAACAAGATGAAGGACTTGTTGAAGTCTTGAGTTGATGCGGAGATCCACTGGGTGCTGTAATACTGTGAAATAAAAAGACAACATTTGGACAAATATTCGTTATACTGTTGGGACAAGTAAAGTAAAGCTGTATAAGTTCTCCACTCTAAAAAATGTGAGAAAACAAAGACAAACTACATTTTAAAGTTTTGAAAGCCAACTCACATTTCTAAGTTCTTGGGGAAATGCGTAGATTTTTGTGGCAACTAGCATTAATTTCTTAATTCTAATAAAGGCTACTTGGTTCATATTTCCGGCCATTTTCTTTTCAACGTTTGCTTCTTTTTCCACTGTATTTGAGCAAAAGCACGATTTGGCTTTGTTTTGTTTTGCTCTACTCCCCACATTTCATCTTTGTGTTTCCACCAACTACCAGAATTGGCTTTGAGAGGTTTTTTTTGTCACTCAAGAAAGTTGTCTTATCATACTATATTTTTATCAAAATCTAAAGGAATTGCCACAATAAAAACCAAATGAAGAAGAAGAAGCACACAAGGCTGAGCGCACGCAACACTGAATAGTAAGTCCATCAAAGAAGTTGTGTTGTTTAATGGTTTATAACGTCTCAAAAGTTATGACATATGTGAATCTTTCTGGCCAATCAGTGAGCTCAACAAACTGGCCATTCTTTAATCAACAGGATGTTGTGACAATTTTTTTTCCAGTCAGAGAATAGTACCACCTTGGCATGCTTTTAGAACCTCATCCAAATGGGTACCGGAACAGGTCTGCTAAAGGGTTACAGAAAAAGGTGGAAAAGTCCCTCAAAGCATGACAAGTTGGGCCAAGTAGAGCCGTGCCGTTACAAAACAGGTCCGTGGAACTACAGCATCTACATACTTTGAGTTTTGAGGACCAATATCATCCTCAAATGCAAAGTAAGTAGATTCCGTTGAAATTTTGATGTTTACCCACATTTTTTAAAGTGTATGTAAATAATGTGAAATCTTGGATGAAATCTATGAAAGTAGTTTAGGCCCCTTTACATTTGTATTACATAGAGCTAAAGTGTTGGACTGAATGTAGCACTATGCTTTTGTGAGATGGATTATAAACTTGTGAGCAACGAGACTCTTTAAGTGTAAGTATTTTTGGAATAAACAATTAATTAAAAATCACAGTAATTGTCTATTGTACATTCAAGCTTGTATGCAGATGTTAATGTAAGTGGTTGTATATTTCTATTTACTTTTGAACAGGATTCCTTCTTTATGCGACAATGGTGGCCGGTCAGTAGAGGGCGCTAGGGTGCAGACCTAATACTCACTGCTCCTTGACCTAAACATTAAAACGATTAAAGAAGCTAACATAAATTGCTTCTTTGTTCATTTTAAAACACTTATTTGCATTAAAACACTGCATAGAGAAACAAAAGGGGGTCCCTGAGGCATGTCTCTCCCTCAGGAAAAACAGAAGAAAGATTTATTTTAATCAACTTAATTTAAACGGTCCTGGACATGATGCTACTTCCTGTTTGTGGTACTTCCTGTTCTATCTCAGGAAAATAGGATTATATATCCTTTATATAAATAGGATACAGAAAATACAAGGATCCCAACAAAAACATTTTTTTTAATTGACAATTTTCCAGGTTTTGTCATACATACATAAAAACACAATTGCATCTGTAATCAATGTATACTTTGTATTTATCCTGTCTTTGGAGTAAACAACATTATTTTTTTGTCATTTTCTCTCACCTTTTTAGCTTTGGCTGACAGCAGATTTAATCGTCAAATGTCTTTAATCACGAGAGACGAATGATCTGTACGCAATCAAATCTTCACATTTGCATTCCCATTTCCATCAGAATCCACAGCTTTGCAACAGCAGAGGTAACATGAATGCACACCAGGGGGGTTGTACTGAATTTTCATGAGTGTGGTTTATTTAGAGAATTGCTGTGCTTTAATGCGGTGGGATGTCAGAAAATTGTGAGCAGATGTCTCCCTCTCCACCTCTCATCTGTTGTGAGTCTCATGAGGAATGACTGCTCTATGTTTCTCCTTCCCAATAGCAACTAACCCCATTAGAGTCACACATCACAACACGTAATGACCTAAAAGAAGCAAATCCAAAATGCAGAGCGCAGCAAAATGCACATAAAAGCATTGTGTGTCTTCTCATCCTCATAAGCACACGCTGCAAGGAACAATTCCATGTACAACTGCACCAAAAACCTCATCTGGTTCAAATGTAATGAGATTCTCCCTTTTTACCAAATTATGACATTTTGAGAAGCTTTTTCAAAAAGTAAGAACTCAAAGCAAACTAATGCTGTGTTTTAGATGTAACATAACGAAAAGGGTTATCAAATTTGGTAAAACTGTTTCTCAAACCTTCAAACTCTTGTGCAGGGACCAATCACTGCAAAGTATCTGACCCCAGGCTCCAGAAGGGGTTAAAGATTTACCATTGACTTATAATGACTATTGAAAATAATGCGGAAACATCACAGAGAAATGTGGATTTGATAATGTTAATTATAGTAACAACCTACGTTGTTATGACATCACTTACAGCTCCCTAGCAACCAAAAAGAATACCCTAGCAACCACATTTTCTGAACTCTATCTCTGCTTTGGGATATGATAGAGACATGGAGATTGGTTTATTTTTACAAGCCGACATCCAAGTTTGTGCAAACTTTAGCCTTACTTTAATAGTTTCTGTATTTTATATTGACTGTTCAGAAATAATGCAATTGTAAACATCAAATATAAACATCATCCAAAATTACTATATTTTTACAACATTCCAGACTTTGTGCACATATAAAAAATTATTGTGGCAGGAAATAGCTGCACATTTTGATTTGATTCACATTTTCTTTTGTTCTGACTTAGCATTTTGTATATTTATAAAAAAAAAATATAAAAATAAAATCATTATTTATATTTCTGAAAGCATTCTTTGTATATTGAATTTTCTCACACCTACCTAAAATGTTTGCACAGCATTGTATGTTGAAAAACATTATTGAACCAGGTTTTTTGTTTCAGTAAAGTAGCGCGTTTTAAGCCGATTGGAACCTGTTCACTGCTGAAGTCAGTCTCAAGTGGTGAGTTTATGAACTGCAGCCTCGGTCACTTCCTGTTACACGTCAAAAGGGAAAGCAAGGGGCTTCCGCTTGTTTGCTTTTATTTGAATTGGAGCGACACAACATTTATTCAATGATATTGACAGATTGGTGAACTTCCAAAACAACACCTTAACCTTTAAAACCTTAACAGGTTGAAAAAAAAAATGTTCAAAGAACAATAGATGATATTAAATTTGGCAGCTGAGATGTTTTGGGTAAAACAGGATATTTATTTCCACCAGGCTTCTATAAAAGCAGATTTTTACTAGCGTTTCAGTTTCATCGTCCAAAACCAATATGTAATGAAGTCATACAGGTCTTGGAGCAACCTGTGAGGTTGGGCAAATAATATCTGGATTAAGGAACACTTAACCAAGCCAAATCTTGACAAGCAATTCTCAGGGATTAGGTTAAGGTACAAATGATGTTCTCCTGAAGCGTTGGGCTCTTCTGCTGAGGAGTGTTTTCCTCGCAAGAAATGCTTACCGAGGGCAGGATCAGATTATCCCTTGAATACACTAGCTGCAGCAAAGATCCCTGACACCAGTGTTCTCTCTAGTGCGAGTGTTTTAACATCCCCAGGAGCATGTGTTTGTGGGAACACATGGAGTACTGTTAGTCATGTAAACAAACGCTTGAAGGAAATTGCAGCAATTAAATCCGCAGGTATCATAAATAGGTTTAATAAAGCTTAACGTCTCACCGATGAACCAAACTCATAATTGGGATATTATTGAGGATGTGGGCGGTGAAGATATTGCAAAATCCTAAAAGTCTTATTATTTGAGGACCTAGAGGTGGAATTCTCAGGCAACGAGTGGGAGGATAGCTCACTCTTCCTCACCGTGTGCCGTGTTTGTTAGCATAAATAATCCAACATTAATCACAATGCCAGCTCCGCTTGTGATTGGTGCTTTCTGAATAAAATGCAATAAATGTCAATGAGAAAATAGTCTTTACAAACCCAATTTCCTGTAGTAACATTTGTGTAATGAATTTAGGGTGAAGCAATCAGGGCTGGCACCTGTTCCCTATCTATACATTACACAAAAAAGCAAAGGGTAAAGCCAAAAAAATCTACTTTTGAAGAAAAGAATTGCAAGAAAATAACTTGTTTGTAGAAGTGTTCCTTTTCTTCGGTTTTAAAAGCCTCTCAAGTTGAAGTTGTTGCAGCCTTTAAAGTTGCTACCTCAATTTCTTTTATGCTTTAGTCAAGGAGTCATAATCTCTGGGTTCACCAGCGTACCCTAGCATAAGGCAGAAGAACTACGTGCCACACCGAGTGATAGGTGTTTGTGATCGAAAACATGTAAAATTTGTGTTTACACACCAAATTTATTTAAGTGACATTTGTGTAATGAATTTCGGGCGAAGCAATCAGGGCTAGCACCTGTTCCCTATCCATCCGTTAAACCAAATAAATGCTATTATCGAATTGCGTTTACTTACAAATAAAGTCACTGCTCCCTTTGGCATAAAAATTATAACTCGTTTGTAGAAGTGTTTTATTTTCTTTCTTTACTTTTGAAAGTCTCTTTGTCTCACTGCCAGTAAATAAAGTAGTTACGCTTTTTGTTTCGCTTTAGTCTAGGGGTCGTAATCACTGGGAGTACCAGCGCCCCCTAGCATGAGGTAAAAGAACTCACAAAAAAAACACTGTACATCATATACATCAGCTAAACGATGTATTATTTTTTTACATTTGCCTAATGACAGGTGTTGGTAGGTTGGGGTTAGGATATTGGTTTGCTTAACTCATGTTAGCATTAGTAAGACACCATTTGTCTACTTTTATTATGATAGTCTGTTTAAAAGTCCTAATAAAGAAAGCATTAGAAAAGTGATATTATTTAGTTTGAACACAGCAACTAATGAAATTATGTTTATAACATACTCAAGTTACAAATAATTTATGTGCAGTTTCATATATCCCCCCACCACCCACCCCTCATTTTTCTTAGCAGCACTCAGTGAAATAACTCAATCACTTAGTGCTGGTGGCATCAGGAAATGGGGCTAAATTGATTAAAGGGTCAGCATGGGTCAGGCAGTGGGTGTGGACATGGCCTCAAGGGACACAGAATTGGTTATTGTGTGCATCGTAAATTGTTTGTGGTGCACTGATATCTTAAAATATCATCTCGCTATTTTCCTTGGATAAAGAACCGGTCCGAGCCAGTCTTAGTTTAATGGCGTCATTAAAATGATGTCCAGGCTGGCTGTGAAACTCAGACAGTTATGGTAGTAATTCAGGGTGCTGCTTGGAAATGGTCTGATTTATAGTTTACAGTGTTCCCCCGATTGATGCTGACAGAAAGTTTACCTTTAGAATAAAACCCAATAAATTCTCTCAAACCTTGTAAATCAAGACCTTGAGATTTTTCAAGTGTTGTGTGATGTTATGCTCATCTTCAGTGTTTTTTGGTCAAGGTAGGTCTTTTGAAATGTATGCAGTTTAATGGCATTTTCAATAAATTATTATTTTGCCTAGAGTTTGTTGCATGGCAACAGTTAAAAAAGACGTTGAACAGGAAGACCATGATGGGCAACTGCTTTGGTGAAAAGGCACTAGTTGATCATTCATGGCTTTGATAAAGGAGCTCATTGAGCATCCCGGAGACCAAAGAATGAAGTCAGCAGCGCATTCACAAGGCTATCAGAAAATCCGAGAGCTGCACTGTAATGGCGCTCAGTTTATGTCTCCACAGCCCAAAGTGTAAGCAGCGGTAGCTTGAATTAGGAGGCAGACATAAAGGCACCCAGGGGACAAATATCTAGTGCTCTAGAGATAATTTGCAGATACCTCATTATTTTTGTTGATGAAGTATTACTCTGACCTTTAGAGAAGTACAGATTTACAATTTCTGTTCCTGTACTCTGCAAATATACTCACCGTCCACTTTATTAGGTACACCTGTCCAATGCTATTTTCTAAACAGCCAATCACATGGCAGCAACCCAATGCATTTAGGCATGTAGACATGGTCAGGACGATCTGATGCAGTTCAAACCGAGCATCAGAATGGGAAAAAACGGTGATTTAAGTGACTTTGAACGTGGCATGTTTGTTTTGTCACTGCTGATCTACTGGGATGCACAACAATTTCTGGGAGATATAACAAAAATTTAATATGTTAGAATGGCCAATTTTTTGTTGTTTTGATCAAATTTGGAGGTAACGGTCCTGCTGTCGGGTTTTTGCCCTCCTTTGTCCTCCTCCATGTCTCTGGTCTGGTAGTACCTCCATGCTCTGGACACAACACTAACCTTCTTGCCACAACTCACATTGATGTGCCACCCTGGACGAGCTGCAATACCTAATCCAACCAAGCACCGAGTTGTGGTGCACAGAAGAGATTTTATCAAGCGCTTCTGAAAGCACAATGCTATAAGACTAATTAATTAGTAAAATGTATAATTGTCTTTCAGTTTCATATTACAGACCCCAAATCGATTCCATGAGTGCCATCTAGTGCTGAAAAGAAGGGATAACCATTGGAAGTACAAGACCTGTGATATGGCTTGTGTTTTCAAAAATCTGGCACAAAAAAGCACAATGGCACAAAAAGTGGGTGGAACAGTTTATTACTCTTTTGATTTTTAGTTCTCAGTTTTTTTTTACTATTTTTAATGGCTAGAATTGTATTTCTGGTACAATTTCAGGTTTGTTGTGGAAATATTGTGAATGTAAAAGAAGCTTGGTTTGTACTAAAAAAATGAAATAATGTTTGTGGTAATTTATAACAGCAAAATTGTAAAGAAGTGATAAGGAAATCAGGATAACAAGGGACAGGTGAACATAATGAGACTTAATGAGTAACAGGTGACACAGAACAGGGAACAGAGTGTGACAGTAAGTCACTATACATTGAAAAAACGAAGCACATGTTAGAGATCGACCATCTTCCATTGCTTCCTGAATAATTTCATTTCCCATATTCTTCAGGTAATGAGTCCCCAGAGAGCAACGGCACATTTCTAAGAAAGAGCTTCACATGGCGCTGGAATGAAAGTAGCGTGCTGAAATATTCACAATAACAAAGTGAAACAGCTGCAGATTCTTTTTTGCAGAAAGAACAAACTCTAGCAGAAGCTGTAGCAGATCGACAGCGAATCTCATGGACTTCCTGTCATTACTCGGTATACATATAGATCTGCAATGATTGGTTGCTAAGTTAAGAGGCAGCTGGGATCGTGTTTGCTTCGCCCACACACCGGTGTCCCTTTCTCTCTCTATCTTTCTCCTGTCCTGTTAAGGGCACATATCCATAGAAACCAAGATTCCCCTGTTGCTAAGGAAAGAGCCCTGCAGAGGTTTGAATATGTGTACCATCAGATGAAAGTCAACTTCTAATTTTAAGCCTCAATGAGAACAAGTTCCAGCCCTTGTTTTCTGTCTAGAACTCAACAGACCTGTGGCGTGAAAGATGTTTTCCCGTAAAATGAGTTTTACGGTTTACCAGAGAGTGCTTGACAATGCACCTATGGGCTGATGGATGGAGAGCGGAGACAGTGATGTCTTTTCCGTTTTATTTAATGCCCAAACCTGATGAACACTATGCACATCGTTTTCTTTTACACGGCGAATGAAAGTGCTGACTCTTGACATCATCGATCATGTTAGGAGTTTCAGAAATGGCTTTGGGAGGTGGACGTTTGCTTCAAAATGGGAACTTCATAATCTTCACCCTATAATTCTCCTAGATGCATAATTTAACACTGAGAGCAAAGTGAGATTAATCTTGCCCGAAGGAAAGCTTTACTTTTGATTTATGCCATTATTATGCTTCATTCCTCACAGGCTCCGTCAAATGGGTTTGAGGAAAGAAGATGAGATGGTTCCATTCTGTATTGATCTCGTTTTAAGTGCTCAGACTGTAACAGTGTGTTACATTCACGGAGACCTAAATGCAGCTTTTTATTAGTGGAAAGCAAACCAAAAAGGGCAACTAACCAAAATGTTCAAAATCAATAAATTCAGTTTATACATTCATAAAGACCATTCTATGGGCTTTATCAGTGATTATCAATCCTATATATGTTGTACAATAGGTGCAGAAGGTTTTATCATGCAGTTTTTATCTCAGACAATTACCTGTACATCCACTAGGGGTGCTATTTGGTTTGGTTTACTCATATATTGTTTTCCGGATAAAAAGGGTGTATTTATTAATGTGTGTTTCGTATATATCGAAATTCAATTTCAATCATTTTGTTTACCTGCTTATTTCTTTTCAGGGTAACAGGGTTCTGCTCCAGTGCACTTCAAGTTCCTTTGACTGCAGACGAGATAAGATACTAAAAAGTCGTCCAAAAGAACTAAGGATAAAAATATTATAAATTTGACGTAATTTATCCTGTAAACATTCAAGAATTCATCCCCAAACATATATTATTTACCCCTTAATCTTATTGTTAAGTCTATATTTTTTCACAACAACTCATATGCGCCATCTAGAGTACGGGAGCGTATAAAATCATTTTAAAAATGTGTAAATAATATACATATTATTATTATACATATATTTTTATTCAAAACAATACTTGATGATCACGGTATGTTTTCTACTAATTGTGCACAATGCATGTTTTTCCATTTTGTCTTTTGTTTGTCATCTCAAAAACTAAGCTATAAAACCTCTCAGAATTTAGAATTTATTTAGAATATATTTAATTTAATAGATTATTTTGGCACGTTCTTCAGTAACTTTCTTATTGACAAACGTATGCATATATTTGCAGATTTAGCTTCAAAAGCCAGAAACAAATAACGATTCAATATCTTAAGGGTGTTCATGTGAGTTTATATACTAGAATTGTTAATCAATCCTTTTCTCTTTACCCAGTCACATATTTTGAATGCATTATTAAATTAATCATGCGATTAATTGCCATAAAACATTTAGATATCTTAATATATGACATATTGCCACTGTATTGCTATACAGAAAAAAAATACACCCAAAAATGACTCCAGAGCAAGTAAAAATGTAAAATTAGCTGTGGCTGAATCGGCTCAGGCCACAAAGGGTTAAGTATGGGTCAATCATGTGTCCGTCGATTTCCAATGATCTTCAAAATATCTTCTCAATGATTTTCTGTGAACATTCAGACTATCCGCATCCATCATTTCTTCATTTTTTATTATTGTATGCAGTTTAATAATGTCAGACTCAACATAAGCCAATTACTTTACTTACTTTAGATGTAAAGGATCGATTATCTTATAGGTCTCCCTTCTTTCCCCCTGGTGCTAGCAGCTTCCTTCCTAAAATAAAATCACATTTCATAGCAATATACTCAATCAAAAATGTCACCCGGCATCTTTTGATTTAGATTAAAAGCCTGCTACAGTCAGGGCTTTTATAGACATTGTATGTGTTCTGCGGAGGCAGATGACTCATTTGATTCACTGGGCTTTTGAGCTTTTAGAAAAAAACACCACCCTCCAAAGAATCAGCTAACAATTACTTAGATGGGTTATTTATTTATTTATTTATTCCTAAAGGACGATCAGATTGTAATTAAGCACATGTTGAGCACCTTCCACTTGAAACTCCCAGGAATATTTGAAGCCATCTGTCAAGTGTCTGCTTTTATGAGGTGAAAACTGCGAGGATAAAATCAAGTAAAACTGTTTTACTGTGGAATTGAAACAGAAGCTTAATGAGCTGAAGCGGGCACGGGCACTATCTGGTACGGCTCAGTTACAGGTGTCATATTTTCACCCTCCATTGGGCTCTCTTTGTTAAATGAGCACTTTAGCTTGATGATTTGTGAATACAGAATCATCCGCCCCCTCTTTGACTGCTGTTTACTTTTAACACGAGGGTACAGCTTGTCATATTTATTACAGTGACCATGAACTGCAAAGAGTTGCCATGGGGATCTGTTTTAATCTGAGATTAGAGAGTTTTGTTATATCTCTCTTTTATTTCACCCCCACAACCGTCGTTTCTTGACTAAAGTACTACAAAAGCTAAATTAATCAGACTTAACCTATATGTTCCACATTAAAAATAAAATAAAATAAGAGTTATGTTTTATTTTGAGACATTTCAATGTCAACTAAATTATTAGCAGTGCCTTTTTTCCCAAATATTTACCATAGTTTTTTTTTTGAGAGAGAAGTCTGATTTCTTGCAATTGTGCAAGTAAATTAATTAAATAAACTACTAAGAATAAACCATTGTTGTCCAATGCCTTGGTCATTTGCTTATTTAACCTAATTAATCTAGTTAAGCATCTAAATTCCACCCGAACCCTTAGACGGTGCCGATCACTTCAGCCAATCACAGGGCTGAAAACTCACTTTCCTCACTGTTTGATACGGAATCCTCACTTTCCTCTAGGGGCAATTGAACCTGAGGTTCAAAACCATGTAAGTTGGGTGAAATGGTGACGGCCTACTGGAAGAGAGAGTGAAAATAATTCTTTGGTGGAGTGGTAACCTATAACCTGTCGAGACCCCCATACTTCCCTAACTAACCAGTTAAAATTAGATTATATTTGCACATGTGTCTTCACTCCATTAAGATGTGGCCGACGGATTTTGTGAAATCGCCAACTTTACATTGCACCAATTGGCCACCGTTGGACCTTTTATTGTGATAGACAGCACTGGATGATTGTCACATCTTTCCTTGAGGATTTGTTTGTTAAATTTGGGAATTAATGCACATGAGTATTGCAATTAGATGGTCTCCTCCTTCTGTTTAAAATAGCACTTCACTTTTGGGACATGGGCTTGTTCTTCCCAAGTTTAGCTGGCGATAAAATATTTAGCATAGATCAGACCATTCATTTTGAATGGTAATGCCACTGGTCTAATCATTGATCTATGCTAAAAGTTACTCTTTCAGGGCTATATGACCAAAAAGCTGAGTGTTTGGTCAAATATCTCATTGGTTGGTCTCAAATAGATTAAAAAAAAAAAAATTTACAGGCAAGATCTGCTAATGCACAGCCTTTTCTGTCTCTGTGGGCTATTGACTTTGTCATAGCAAATAAGCCCCAGATGGGATTTAATTAATGTTGCTATCGAGCAAGTTTTCACTTTGAAGCAACTTCAGAGAGTTGGTAAAATCTCATTATAAACTCATGTTCCTTGAACATGACACTATGTACTTGACATTTTGTTACTTTGGATAGATTGATTTCGGAATGAGGCCTAAAATGTTTGTCATATTTAAATGTAAGGCTAGATAAAAAAAATGCACTGTCAGCGGATGAGTGTGACAAATTTTCCAATTAAGAGAGACTGAGGATATGTCCATCATAAGATGCGTTCCTCTCTTCTTGAATGTGAGATCTCCAGATCTGATCTTTACTTTATCGAACGTGGTATGCCATATGAGAGATATGCCATGTATTGTAAAATGGCTATGGAAACAACAACCGAGGAGAAACAAATTATTAAGACTTTGTATTACTGATTAGATGTTTCAACTGTATTCACCATAGAAGGTTGACAACTGCCAATGGATTTTAAGACAAAATATCATATCACATTGTTTTGGGGTGTGATGTAAAGTCCAAAGACTGGAATGAAAATGGTGCTGAACTACTTTATGAGAAAAAAAAACAGCTTTGAAAGATTTTTAAAATCTGTTATCTACCAATTGCTCTTCCGAACAGAAAGCCTCCCCCCTCTCCCTTTTCCTTTGACAAATGAGGGGCGGTTTGTTCCAAGTTGGCTGTGAATCACTAATGGAGAGACCTACCTGCTGATGCAGAGCACCCAGGAGGAGGTAGATCAGTTAAGGAAAGTGTCAAAAGTCCAACATAAAAAGTAAAACAGAACTGAAATTATTTCATTTATTTGCATTCAAATACATATTTTTAATATAATCATTTTGCACAAATCTCATGCCATAGAGTGTAACAGCGTGAAGAAGAAAAAAGAGTGGTGAGGAGAGGCATGAATTAACAGACACAGAAACTATACCATTAACGAGAAAATGTGTTATTTTAAATAGTTTTACTCAGAGGTGTTGAAGGAAAACGTGTTTGTGAGCCTTGAATGCCATGATACTGCACCCTGGCGGCTAGAGAGGTCATTGTTGACTCGTCGTTTAAATAAAGATTTCCATTCAAAAAAATTTCTTTTTCCAAGATGGCGGACTACGATCTTACCACAAAGATCGCGCATTTTTTAGACCGGCATTTGGTCTTTCCTCTGCTGGAATTTCTCTCTGTGAAAGAGGTATTGTATGAATGACACAAAATGTTTGTGTGTAATAGGTCTGTGGGTTTGAATTCAATGATATTTAGCCGTTTAACGAGCAGCTCCACGTGTGGAGAACGGTCAACTGATCAAGTCAAATTATTTGCGATAAATGCTGATATCAAAACAGTAACGATGATTTATTAGCATAATGTGTAATATATTTAGTTTTATTTCAAGGAATATGGCTGATCTTAATTAACATTTTATATTCTGTATTCTTACAGACGTTATTATGCCGTCCAAACTTATTATTGCAAGTTCTCTAATTTTAAACCACATTTAAATGTTAGTTACATCGCAGATGATGTATATTTAACTGTCAACTGATAACATTCTGTAGTTGTTGTGCAGAATTTGTATCCGGAAGTAAATATTTGCCAAGTTACACTTAATATTGTAGTTTTACTGCTCGAGAATGAAATATTTATATAATATAACGTTATGATGATTACAGAAACAAACATAGTGAGAATGTAACATATTAACGTTATACAATGTATTGCTGGCCTTAAGTGTCAACAATTAAAAAATAACATTAATTCGGTTTTCTGTATGTCATTACATCTTTGTTGGACCTCTATGTTTAATTTGGATGATTGATTGTTATTTTTTTTTTTACTTCTCAGATCTACAATGAGAAGGAACTACTCCAGGGGAAGCTAGACCTTCTCAGTGAAACCAACATGGTGGATTTTGCCATGGACGTTTACAAAAATCTCTATTCAGACAAAGAAATTCCACACTGTAAGTCTGACATTTATATTACGATTACAGTTATCTGTGAGATTAAAATGTAGTTATTTGTTGTTAATTGTTGTGAGCTGAAACGTACATACACATAATATATATATATATATATATATATATATATATATATATAATTTTTTTTTGTTCATTTTTAAAGTAATTTATTGGCCACAAAAAATCCAATCGAATTGATGGCGACAGAAATATACAGCCCTGCCATTAAAAAAGCAAAAAAGCCATTTTTTTCTTTCATTTAGGCTGTTTTGGGACTGCAATGAAACTTGCAGTGACTATTCTTAATGGGCAATCGGTGAGCTCAACAACTGACCAGTCAGCAATCAACAGGAAGTTGTCAGGCTTAACTTACTTTTAGAACCTAATGCGAATGAAAAAAGTACAGCTAAAAGGTATTGAAGATGATAAAAAGCTCTCTAAACAGCTTGAAGTTGACCTGTTGCAAAACAGGATTGTGGAAAAGCTCCAAATTAGAGGAACAGATTTTAGAGGAGAGAGGAGCTGATCTCATAATGTCAATCAACAGCTTTAAGGGAGAAGAGAACTACTGTGGTGGCGCAGCTGAAACAGCTCCAGTCAGAGACGGAGCCCATCGTGAAGATGTTTGAAGATCCAGAGACTCAGAGACAAATGCAGTCAACCAGGTCTGACGCAACAATGAAAGTTAGACTTTGAAACTATTTTTTCACAAGTGACTTAATGGATATTTTTTTTCTCAGAGATGGGAGGATGCTGTTTGAGTATTTAGCAGACAAACATGGGGTAAGCTTTGCTATATATTTTGTACCAGGGGTGTCAAACTCAATCCCTGGAGAGAGAGAGCTCCAAACTCAACCACACTCTCCACCTCTTTTGAATGCCATGTTAATCTTTGCTGAGTTTGCCGCTCCTCCTCTAAAAGGTTTCTGTTTATCTTTTCTCCCAGTTTCGTCAGGAATATCTAGATACACTTTACCGTTACGCCAAGTTCCAGTATGAGTGTGGAAACTACTCTGGAGCCGCGGAGTATCTCTACTTCTTCCGTGTGCTAGTAAGAAAGAGCTTTTTATCCTGAGACTATGCTTTAATTGATTGGTAAACTGTGAAAAGGAGGCTGAAATTGTGACCTCAGGGTGAAAGTAAAAATGAATAACTTCTTACATGACATGACGGTTTAATTTATGTGCCTTCTGGTGTTCACACAAACTAGCTTTATTCGTAGCCATCACCATTTAATGTCTACTTCTAACATTAAAAAGCGATTTCTTAGCAAGTTGCATTAAAATATTTAATTACAGTTCATCTTTAATTCAGAATGGGAGTCATTTGCAATATTTTCCAACTTGATATTACAATGATATTGATACTTGATATTTGAAAAATGTACTCGTTTATTGTCCTAACTTGTGTTTATTCCTTTATTCTGTTGACTTTTGTTAAAAACAATTAAAGTTATTAAAGTCAGATAATTGCTTTCCAAAAAAATCTAAATCCGCCTGATGTTTCTGCAGAATCTCATTTAATTTTACAAAAAAATATGGCCGTGTTCAAGATTAAGCTGCTTCTATTTATTTAAAACACATCATTAATGTGAACTAGATAGCTGAAGTTTGTGCAAACACCTTAATATTCACTTTTTAAAAGTGCCATTTAAACCAGTTCCTAATGTCACTATGAGAAACATAAAACAACCCCCACTTGTTTAAAAGCTGAGATATGTATATGCAAAATTGGTTGCTAGGAGAAAGTCAAGTTGCTATTGAGTGGTTAATAATATAATGTTGCCTTTGTCACAAAGATATATATAAACCAACCCCCATGCCTCTATGATTTACCAAAGTTAACTTAGAGTTCATAAAATGTGGTTGCTAGGGTAAACATTTTGGTTGCTAGAAAGCCACCAGTGATGTCATGAAAATTGTTGGTACTTAAACAAACCTTCATTTCTCCGTGAAGTTTCAGTTCGAAGTTATCTTTGTTGTCTTTCCCAATAATTTTCAATTACCATCATAAACCATCAAAAACTTTTGCACAGTGCTTGCTGGTATTTAAACCCCCCCCAAAATGAAACCATGACTACCAATTTATGGAGCCTAGCAACGATGATCTGTTCAGATGGATAAAAATTCTTGTCTTTATAACAAAAAAAGCAACTGGACTATAAAGGTGTTTCTTTTACTGCTGCAGGTTCCCTCCACAGACAGGAACGCTCTGAGCTCTCTGTGGGGCAAGCTGGCATCAGAAATCCTCATGCAGAACTGGGAGGCAGCCATGGAAGACCTGACTCGTTTAAGAGAGACCATAGATAACAACGTACGTGGGTCTGCATACCTCAAACCTGCATCTCTGTGTCATAGAAGCTTTGAAGCCATTCGGAAATCCTGCTTTTAGTGCTCTACCAATGTTCCTTCTCACACACTTACAAAACAAAGAGGAGCCATTAGGATTGCGTTGATTTATTTGAGTTTCAAATGAGATTGGTGTGAGAATTTAACTGTCCGGTTTCATTTTTGTTTTTGGGATCATTTTTAAGGGGGGGGGGTTTGCCTTTTAATTTGAAACGACATGAAGTGACATGGATGGATAGAGGGGGAGGGTCGGGAAAGAACGATTGGTCGGAATCCACGTTGTCCTGCGTATATGTACAGCATGTGTATTTATAAATGAGCCTTATTCACATGTATTATCTCATTTTTCATACTGTTATTTAAACCTGGATTTCTTTGCAGTCTGTGAGTTCTCCTCTACAGTCGCTTCAGCAGAGGACGTGGCTCATACACTGGTCTCTCTTTGTCTTCTTTAACCACCCCAAAGGCAGAGACAACATCATTGAGCTCTTTCTCTATCAGCCCCAGTAAGTACAACGTATTTGCGTCAGCATCTGTATCACTTTACTAATGCACTTTTGATTTAATCTGTTAGTTATACTAGACATGCAGCATTATAATCAGAACTAGAGTAAATGAAAGGGATGTTCTTGTGAAGAGCAAATCTGGGATTTTTGCATGATGGAAACTGAGAAGCTTTGCAGGAAGAAAATCTCTGTTTTAAAAGAAGTGCTTTTCCAGTGCTCATTAAAACCGAGAGCCTAGACTAACCACATTTGCATACATTTTTGCCATCACCTGCTGAACTAACAAGACGCACACGCTTCAGAGCAATTATTTCAGACAGAGTTGCTGGGAAATGTTCTGTTAATGAGATTTGCTCTTGAAAGTGTTCACTGTTTTGGTGAATGCTGTATGTCTGTGTGCAACGTAATGAGAACTGCGTGAAAATTCATCTGCTTTGAGACTCCGAAGGAACGCGGCTTGTAATATTGCAACAGAAACTTCTCCTTTACTGTCAGGTTTTCCAGTTACTACTGGAATATTTGCAAATATTGCAAAAAATGTTTTTTGTTTGTTTGTTTTGTGTATAATAAAGTAGTTTAGTTCTGCTTGCATAGTCTGACATAATCGTTCAGACACCCCATTCAAAGAAAATGCATGATTCTCTTGTCGTACTTAAACGAACTCCTCCTAGAGATGTCATCTGTTTGTCTCCAAACTCTGTCACACGGATGTTAAATTGCGAAACTTTTTTGATTTCCTTAGGCGATGTGCGCACAGCATTTGTCGAAAGTTCAAATTTTGACATAAACAGGAAGTTGTTAATTACTCCGCCATGCAATGTCCGATTGGGTTCAAGTTTGCCATGCGTGTAAAGAGTCGATGTCTGAACGAATCCATATAGCGAACTACAGTATCTGTTATAGCGCCACTTAGTGGCAACATGGAATACAACATTTTCTGGTGTGTAATACAGTTTTTTCAGAATGCATTCAACGCATATGTGTGAAAATTGGCAGACTTATGTGAGAGACCAATAAAAAAGTAAGATGATCTTGAGTTTACGAAACCAACAGAGGAAGTAAGTCTCATACATCAATGAATCCCTCCTAGAGATTTATCTGTTCACCTCAAAACTCCATCTGTTTTTTTCTTAAGTTATGTCTGATGTTAAATTGCAAAACTTTTTTGACAGCAGCCGTCGAAATTCTACATTACGCCATAAAGAAGAAGTTCTCTGATCGATTCCAAAATTTATAAGGCACTTTTTTTTACCAGTTTTGAGACGAGAATATTGGCCAAAATATTTAGACTGTATAAATATTTGACCTGTATCTTTCAGTAATTAACAGTTCTTGCTTGAATACCCCTTTTAAATAATGATCGGTCGTAGAGTGTATTGCGTTGAACTGGCCATCGAGAGACGAGCACTGACTAAACTAAACTTTGGAAAATGCTAAAAAATATTTATGGGTGTAATGACCACAATTTTTTGCCTTCCTCAAAAATGAGAACAAACATGTCTGCCCAAGCGATAATGATGTGGCGCTGTTGGGTGTAAAGTAAAGTGGTGTTATTTCTAAAATAGTCTCAATATTTGCAAAACAAGCTGATTTTACTTCAGAGAGACACAGATTCTTCAGTTGTATGGAAATGGTTTGGGTTTGCATCATCATGTTTTAAGAAGAATGAATTTTAAGATTAAGTAAATCTGAGATTTAATTATAGTATTAACTTCCAAAAACTCACTCTCCATGGATTCAGTCAGCACTAGCTCAGGGTGAAACTTCAAAATGAGTCGTTGTAAATAAAGCTGCTATTAATGAGGTAAAAGGGGTATTGGAAAATGTAACTTTAGTTCCATAAACTTCAAAGAACTGGTCGTCTGATGTGTCTCTTAAAACGTTCTGATTTCTTATGTGTTTCTAGGTATTTGAACGCTATTCAGACCATGTGCCCTCACATTCTGCGCTATCTGACCACTGCTGTGATCACGAACAAGGATGTGAGAAAGCGACGACAGGTTCTCAAAGATCTGGTCAAGGTCATCCAGCAGGTTGGTTTGGTCACTATAGATTTTCCTCGTGAGGTTTGAGTAATTGGTTGAAATAAATGTGCAACAGCACTCTTTAAACCCACAACTTTGGCCCTGGTTGGGGATTAATCTAACTCTTCTCTTGACTCTTAACAGGAGTCGTACACGTACAAGGATCCCATCACAGAGTTTGTGGAATGCCTCTACGTTAACTTTGATTTTGACAGCGCTCAGAGAAAGCTAAGAGAGTGCGAGTCGGTAAGTAAACAATGATCCCCATTGTACGCTGCTTTCTTCTGTCAGTTGGTGACGAGGACCTTTCTTTTGCTTGGAAGCTTACGTCTGTTCGTCCTCTGCAAATCCAGAGTAATTTCCTTCTGGCGTTTCTGCTACTGTGTGATTTACTCTTGTTGACATGCGGAGACAAACCTCCAGATGTTTTTAAAGTCTACTGCTTTCAGGCGTTTTCTGAGGATAACGGTTTGTTTTCAAGGTGCTGGTTAACGATTTCTTTCTGGTCGCCTGCCTGGAGGATTTCATCGAGAATGCTCGGCTGTTCATCTTTGAGACATTTTGCCGGATCCACCAGTGCATCAGCATCAGGTAGCAGCACATCCCTGGTGGAATCCTGATGGACTGGTGTGTGTGCGTGTGTGATAATCCTCTTAGCGCATTGGACAGCCACAGAGCTGCCGGAATCAGTGAAGCACTGCATGGGTTCCAAAGATGATTCGATTTCTTTGCCATGTTTTACGATAGAGTTTGCTTATTAACCCATTTTGACTCGGGATGTTCATTTCTTTCATGTTGTTGACCGTTAGCAATGTTCGTGTTTCTCCTTTCTTTGGCAGTATGTTAGCAGACAAGCTCAATATGACCCCTGAGGATGCTGAGCGATGGATTGTGAACTTAATCCGCAATGCCAGGCTGGATGCCAAAATCGACTCCAAACTGGTGAGGGCCGAGTTTACAAAGTTTGAGAGAAGATTGTGGATTATTAGGTTTTTCTGATGGATACAAATAAAGACCATGTATCAAATCTGTTCCTGACAAATTTTAGAATGTTTCTAAAGAAAATTCCCATTTTTGATAAGCGTAATGAGCAGTATAGAACGTATTCACATGACTTGTTGGTTACCTGAAAGATGCTCATGTGCTAGCGATAAGTGTGAGTTTGCCGCGTGTAAACGTAGAGGGAAATCTGTTGTGCGATTGACTGCTCGGAACTGATTTTAATACTGTATACTAAGGCTGGGGCGATAAATAGTTTTTTTCAATTAACTCGGCTCTATGGTGTACGTGAACGTAAAATATCTTTTATGTAATAATTAAACGCTACCCAGTTTCTGTACAATGTTTCTGCATTGGCCCTTTCCTTCTTAATACTAGCCCTAGTCACAGGAAATTAATGAATAAACAGTTTTAAAGAGAGTTAACGAAAGATTTTTATGCAGAACCGCTCTGCAGCATCCTCGACAATGCCTTTAAGCGATACCCGTCCATTCAGTATTATTTATAAAAAATGCACACTTTGTATTTTGTGTTTAAGTTAAACCAATAACAATTGGACGAAAATGTATTATTTAAAGTGAATGTTATTGTGTTTTGAACATTTTCTTTTTATCTTCACATTTAGTTGTAATTTTTTTTTTGGGCCATATCTCCCAGCTCCACTGTAGATATATTTACTCTCTGCTAGTGGTTTCATTGATTTATTGAAGATAAAGACTTCATCCAAGACTTCATCCATGTCATCCAAGACTACTTTATTATCATTGTTACTATTAAATAATGTTAAGGGGAAGAAGATTGTGATGAAAGAGGTCAACACAAACTGAATATTTTCGGGATAATGGCGAAAGTCATTTTCTGAATTGGAGCGTCTTCCTGTACATCACTGGAAAACTTATCTTTTCCAGCAGCCTTTAGCTGTGAGGGCACACTTGAATGGGGTTCGTTGAGGAAAAGGTTGAAGAAAAATCTGTTTTGACAAAGGTTGCGTTTGAAAAATCTCATTTGTATCTGATCTAGGACCACATGTGACTCGTCCTGGTTCACTCTGTTCAGACTGTCATGACCAAATTGGGTACAAGGCATAAAAAAATCAGATTTGGCTCAAATTTTGCTGCAGTGTAGCCTTTTGGAAAGGAAAGTCAAGACTGAGAAACTTCGGGAATAGGAGAAGGGTTGGCACGTGGCCTCAAGCCTGAATCTAATGCAGATCTTTGATGTACGTGCCCAAGTGTTTTAGGGTGCTTTAGTTTGTCTGGACCGAAGGGAACAACTGAGATATTGTTGCAATCGTCTTCAGGTTTTGTCATCATTCCCACCACACTCTCTCTGGTCCGCACCAGCTGAAAACAAAGCCATGTGACCTCAAACATCTTCGTACATGTTTTCTTGACTGCTTTTCGATTGGCTAGAATGAGATTCCGTTTACACAGAAGTAAATGTGATCTAAATGGAGAGACTTCGTAGCTTGATTTTTGCCCCTTAGCATCTTTTACTTTATCAATTGTGTAAGTTGCTTGGACTAATTGGATTACAAACTAATCCAAGCAAGCGAGTACGGTGGCTGTGTTCGTTCAAAAAGCATGTGTTTGTAGTCTTCATTTGTGTTTAGTTCAGTGGTTGGTTTCTCAAAAAGGGAAAGAAACTCTTGTTCATTTTAATCGAAGAAGTCAGGTGTGAAAGCACCCTTATAGGCAATCTGGTGATTTAAGAAAAAAAATATTATTACCTTTAATTTACCGTAATTTTTTAAAAAATTCCCAGGGTCATGTGGTGATGGGAAACAATGCAGTGTCGCCGTACCAGCAGGTGATTGAGAAAACCAAGAGTCTGTCCTTCCGCAGTCAGATGTTGGCCATGAACATTGAGAAGAAGATCACCCACAGCAACAGGAACGAGGTACTTTTTTGTCCACTTCGAAATTGACCCGTTTGCATTGGTCCAAAGGTCAGAATTGTTGGATTCATTCATAATTTTATCTATGCATTTATTTATACCTTGCTTCAGAAATATTCCTAAAATGTGAAAGTTGTATCTTTAATTGCACTAATGATGATTTATTTCGTTCCTAGACACCGAACTGGGCAGCTCAAGACTCTGGCTTCTATTAGCGGTGGAGCTGGTTAAACCGTGGATCAACTGTTGTGATGCTTCTCTTAGTATTTAACTTCCTTTTATCTAGGGTTTTTATATTGGGTCCCTCAAGCAAAAGACTGATGTAGGTTTGCGAGCCTGCCACAACTTCTATCTATTGTGTGTGAACATGAAGGAATAATTCCACCGGGCAACTTTTTAAAGCTGTTTCAATTCTGTCTAATCGCAAAGAATATTTTTCTGGATTCTGATCAGTGTCTCGAACGTCAAAACACCACAATAAATAATGAAGATGTCTCTGAATGTTTTTCTCTAAAGACCTGATTTTATTTACATTTTTTTTTCTTGAACTTAAGTTTTTTTATTAAACAGTACGGTTTATTGACTTGCTATAACTGAACTAATGAACAAGCAAAGGGCAGGTTTTGTTAATGGAGGAAATAAGTCTAAGTGCTTCATTTAAAGGGACAAACAGGAAAGTGACTCGAATAAATCATAAGTTACGATTTCATAAATCAATCTTGTTGTGCTGATTAAAGGTGAATTTGCTTAAACATTGTTTTACACAAGTTACTTGATAAAAAAAACAATGTGCGATTAATCCCTAGAATCTGTTATTAGAAATTTCCACAATATTAAAATTTTCCTGTTTTTTGCAAGTGATGCTTACGTTTTTTCTGCATTTCTATTTGTTGGTGTTTTTCTCTTCCAGTAGGTGGCAGCAGCGACTAATTTTTCCCGTTACTTTTGGGAATGTTTGAAAACAACGTTATTTTTCCCCCTGTCAGGAAAAGTCAATAATTTACTTTGAAAGTTTATTACTGAATAGAAAAAAATTATTATTTTTTCAAGCACAGGTGTCTTCACAACGCTGATGTATATAGTGAATTTTTATAATAGCACAGAGGTTCATTTTTAGTTGTAGATTCCTAAAAGGCAATTTAAAACCGTAAACGAATTGAGAAAAACAAACCATATTTAACTTACTGCCTGCCTACCCTGCTGTGCCCGCCTCCAGGCTTCAAAGTTTTTGGGCAAGTGCAAAACTGGAAAAAACGAAATGCAATTTAGTCCTTAAATCTAACATTATAGCAGATATATCAGACATTTAAAGACAAATAGGAAAAATATTATTTTAAAGGTAGTGACTTGGGAGGACATTTTATTTAATGTAACAGAAAGTTTTATATGACTGATTAAATTCCAGGCACATCACTCTGCTTCCTTGTCATGTGATGTAATTGTTTAGCAGTATCCTGTGAATGACATCTTCACAAATCAGTAATTTAAACAGTTTTTTTTATTATTTAAATGGTGTCAATATAAAATGTTTCAGCTTGGTTACACAAAGAAGAATTGAGAAATTGTAATACTTCGACATCTCATCCCAGTTGTTTTTAATGTGCATTCAAAGACGTGTTTTAATGTTTCAAATCAACAATCTTTTATTTTCTCTTAAATTACTTTTATGATGGGCATTACCATCATAAAAGTAATTTAATGGAATTTAGTAATGAATAGAATTGGCTAAATGATGTATTTAATTATATGAGCTGTTCCACCAAATGGGTGCCTTTTCGATCCCCCGGGTTTTTTAATGCACAAATAAACATTACTATTACACAATAAATGCATTTTATTACTAAGACGTGTGTACGACGTACTTTTCTTATTGTAATTTTAAGCTAAAACATTTAAAATACTGATAAAATCCACATAAAACACTGAAAAATAGCATTTATTGCTTGTGCCCAATCTGATTGTACACTAACGATTACGATCTTTTACAAAGAACTTTTCGTTGGCATTGATCTGTAAATCCATATATAATATTTGTTGTATTTATATTACATTTCCACAATATCAATACTTTCTTAGATGAAAAAAAGTTTAGTCGTCTCCCCAGCTTTGTCTCATTCCTGAAACTTGGGATTTCCAAAGTCCATTTTCCAACAGGAAGTTGCATTACTCGGATCTTTAGAAGGCCATGGGAAAGCAGAGGTGAGCCAATGCCTTATTTACATATTTGACGATTTTGTGATGATATCTTGGAGTGTCATTTAAAAAAAAATACCATCCTGTTACTCAAATTATTTCAGGGATTTGATTAATTTAATGTAAAAATGCCCATTTTTGGTAAATGACTGAATTTCCTGTGGGTATTACTTGCTAATTCTGTACTAAAGAGGGTTCGTAAGAAGAAAAAATCTTTTAATTATAATTATAATAAAACAGTTAAATAAGATTGACCAATACCTATTTGGAACACTATGCTATTGGAATCTGTTTTGAAATCAAGTAAAAAAATGATTTTTGAAAAGTTACAACAAGCAAATGGCTCATGTATATAATTCAAATAAGTCAATGTTTTGTTTCATTACTGTGAAAGTGTGTAGTTCTCCATCTTCATAATGAAATGATTGGTAATCTTCTCGTTTGTATTGAATGCAATCCCTTTGATGAAGCTCTGATGTTCTTTACAATCTCTTCGTTTGCTTTCGTAAATGTAAGCGAACCACTTTGTCGTTTTAAACTGCCTCGGGTGCATTTTTTCCCCCCTCTACCTACCATTAACCAACAGGTCTCAAAGTCAGAGAGAGAGATGAGGGTGTGGACGAGATGTTTAGCCCTGGGAGTGGCTGCTGGATATTCTGCTCAGTGAAGAAAACAGACGCTCGTAGACTCACGGACGCACTCCTCCAGAGCTGACGTGTGCCGTGGCCTAGCACAGCTGCTTCCCATCTGCCACTGAGGACGAGAGCACCAAGGGAGCACACGGAGAAGAAGCATGGACGTGCTGCAGGACTGGGCCCTGGCTTCCCCAGCTCTGTCCCGGCTGCTGTGGGTGATAGTGCTGGTTCTGGCAACCCTCCTGGTCTGGAGCCTGTTCTTCTGCTGCTGGGGAAACCAGAGCTCCTCCTCCCCTCTGGAGAAGTATCTCTCAGGTAGTTAAGCTGCTTTTTTCACCAGCTGACCTGGGATCAGTTGCTCATTTCAGCACTTTACAGATTCTGGAGTTTACGAGGGGAAAAGGAGGCAGTGGAAATGTTGTGCTTCTCTTCCATGATTGGCTGGTTTTAGTGGGCACAGGATGGAATAAACGTTGGTCCGTCACAGCTTTCCTTCAGAAAACTCCCTCTGGCAGTACATTTAAACACAATGTTCCCTCAGATGTTATGTAATCGGTATTTAAGCTGTTTCCAAAGTAAGAGCTCTGGTTAAAAAGCCCACTTGGGAAAGCACTTTTTAAGGAGAAGTGGCATTTAGTTGCACAAAAGAGTAAAGTTTGTGTGAAAATCAAATTCAGGTCAGATTTTAAAGTTTTCTGTTATGCATAAAACCAGGAAATGTGATGATGTTTAAATTTTATTTATTAAAATCAAAAGCTTGTCACTTTAAAGCTGTTTTTCTGGGCGATGAAGCATCTATAGCAAGAACCTCTATTAATTTTCTTAGCCCTGCCCCTTGCTCATGCATAAAAGTTATTTGTTTAATTTTAAAAATGTTTATGTTATTTATTTTTCAAATGTGACCCCTTAGGTAAATATTTGAAGATGTACTTGCGTATGGAGCTCATACCGTCTATAATCTACATCCTCCATGTAAATGTTGTAGTTTTGGTTGTAGTAGCAATTACATCTTTTTTTTTTTCTGGCAACAAAAAAGTAAATGAGCTGAGCTCGATGAGGCCATCATTCTGAGTCCAAGAGCCAGTCTTGGCAAGATTGAGAACAGCAACAAGACGCGAGTAGCTCTACTGCATCAACAAGGTCTCTCCCAGACAAAGATTTCAAAGCAGTCGTTTCAAGATGTACTGTTCTAGCTCTTGTAGAAACACAAAGAAATGTGCAACGTTGAGGATCGTAGATGCAGTGGTCAGCCGAAGAAACATTGTGCAGCAGAAGAGAGACACATGAAGCTAATTAGGCTTTGAAAATAGAAAATGGCCTGCAGTGCAATTATCTCCCATCTACTGTCTTTAGAAGTCCCTTTGATGTAGGAACAAGGCCAAGTGACTCAAGAATGGTGCTGTGCTGATATGGGTGTAGCGGAAGGTATCTTGTTGAAAAGCAGTGTCTGCAGGCAACCGTGAAGCATGGTGGAGGGTCTTTGAATGTTTGGGGCTATGTTTATGCAAATAAGTTGTAAATTTGGTCAGAAGTGGTGGTGTTCTTAATGCTGAGAGATACATGCAGATGCTTATCCAGCTTGATAGACATTCAGAGAGGCGTAGGGTTAACCAGGTTGTTTTTGCTGCTGGACATAGAGTCCAAACATATAGCCAAAGTCTTTAAGAACTATATAGAAGTGATGTCATGGCTTCTGTGGTGTCTGGGATTTCAAGAATGGACAGAAGGATCTGAGAAAGCTACATCAACAGACGTTCTTTGGTTGGTTCTCCCACCTTCCAATCAAGTTCCTTCAAAACTCTGATAACCCAGCTACTAACTAGCTCCTAGTAATCAGGTTCTTGGAAGTCACCACTGAATGCTCTAGTCACCAGTGGTAATACATGAGCAGGGCGTTATACAATTTTTCAGGTTTAGCTGCAACCTTAATTACTCACCCAATGAAGCAAAAAAATTTTCTTCAGGCTTTTTTTTTTTTTTTTTGAGAGCAAGTACGTTCAAAAATGTACCTGTGCAGAGCTTCAGCCTCCAGCAACTGAGATCAGGTCCTCTTCACGGGGGAATTGTTTGGTTTCGTTTCAGTGTTCAAACAAACTTCAAAGAAGCCAAAGCGACTGGTTGTGAACGCCAAACAAATTAACATGTCGACTGGAACATTATACAGTTGTGCTCATAATTTTACATACCCTTACAAGACTTTTTATCCACCCACTTACAGTTAGCAGGTGGGTGAAGCACAATTGTGTTTACTCTTTTTAAAACATAATGATAACAAATAGTTTCCAAATAACCCTGATCAAAAGTTTAATATTTAACATCAGTCTGAAGTCTCTTGAGGTAGTTGTTGATGAGGTTCTTTATCGTCTCAGTTGCTAATTCTTCTTGGCCAAAAGTCTCTTGTAAATTCTTGCATGAATGCCACGTTTGAGTTCTCCCTAGAGGGGTTCAATGATGTTGAGGTCAGGAGACTGAGAGATGCCACTCCAGAACCATCACTTTTTTTCTGATGTAACCAGAACACAGTCGCATTGATTGTTGTCGTGTTGGAATATCCATGTGTAGCTTAAGGGCTGAGTGCCAAGACAGAATACATGTGTTTGAACGAGAGGGAGGGAAATAGAACAGTGAGGTTACAGGGGGCTGAGGTCAGGAAGGTGCAGGAGTTTAGGTATTTGGGGTCAACAGTCCAGTGTGATGGGGAGTGTGGAAAAGAGGTGAAGAGACAAGTGCAGGCAGGTTGGAGTGGGTGGAGAAAAGTGTCAGGGGTGTTGTGTGACAGAAGAGTGTCAGCAAGAATCAAAGGAAAGGTGTACAGAACAGTAGTGAGACCAGCTATGATGTATGGGTTGGAGACTGTGGCAGTGAGGAAGAGACAAGAGACAGAGATGGAAGTAGCAGAGATGAGGATGTTGAGGTTCAGTTTAGGAGTGACGAGGATGGACAAGATTAGGAACGATCACATCAGAGGGACAGCTCAGGTTGGTTGTTGGTTGGAGACAAAGTCAGAGACAAAGTCAGAGAGGCCAGGTTGAGATGGTTTGGACATGTGCAGAGGAGGGATAGTGGTTATATTGGTAGAAGGATGTTAGAGATGGAGATGCCAGGCAAGAGGTCAAGAGGAAGACCAAAGACGAGATATATGGATGTGCTGAAAGAGGACATGAAGGTAGTTGGTGCAAGAGTAGAGGATACTGAGGACAGAGTTAGGTGGAAACGGATGATTCGCTGTGGCGACCCCTAAACTGGGAACAGCCAAAAGGAAAAGAAGAAGAAGCTTAAGGGCTGAGTGCACATATTCCTCCAGCATCCTTTGAGAACACGATGCATTCATCGTCCATCAAACTTTCACCAAGTCTCAGGTGAGGATGTTTACCTTTTCCAGCCACGGTCATTTAGAAAGTTTCTGTTATTGTGAAAGTTGGCCAAGAAACTTAGGAGCTCAACTGCAAAATGTAGGTTAGGATGGTTGGGTGATGCCACTGGGTGGTGCTGTTAAACAGAAAGTATCCTTAAATCAAGTACAGTTCCATTTCAGTTTATTGTTGTTGTTTTTTACTACATACTTTATAATAGCTCGCTTCGGAATGCTGGGAGGAATTATTTTAGTTCCTATTGTTCAAACATTGAAAGTCACTGGCTTTGATTTCAGAGGAGACATGATTTCATGTGGCATCCCCGGCACTTTGAGGTTCAGATGCAAGGGTCAGAACAGGTTTGAACATGCGGCTTGAAGGACTGTAGTAATGGGTTTTACATAAACCACATGCAATCGTGTGTGATGTGCTGAAATTAAAATTGTCACATCTTTGTCGTAAAGTTTGGTAGAAAAATAATCTACACACTTTTTTATGTTGCAGCCATGGAGAAACGGCCGAAGAGAAAACAGCCAGCGACTCAGGTATGTCATAATTTAGAATTTACTTAGCATTTGTCCATTAATCTTTTAACAAAATATCTGTACATTTAACAGCAAAATACTATATAAATGCTACAGAAAAATCAATATTTCACAAAAAATAGAGTGTTGGGATGTTTCTGGTGCCCGGGACATAAAAATATTTTCACACGTTTTATAGACGTAATTATTAAATTTATAAATACCATTTATTGTTGTCAAATTAACAAATTGCTGTATTGTTAATGTGTTTTGGAGAATTTCTGTGAGACACTCATTGGACAGCTATAAACTGTAAAAACATAACAACATGGAACACAATCCCTTAAAACAAATAACTCTATATTCGATTATAAAGTTTTGGCAACTGCAGCTTACCATAAAATTTTGTTAATTTTCTGAGTTATTAAATGCACCTTTAAAATGGACAGTTCTGAACAGTATAAAAGATGGTCATGAACCGCAAATATAAAAAAAATAGGTTACATTTAAAACATTTTATACGTTACTTAAAAAAATCTAAATTTACTGTACAATCCTGTAAAAACACGAATGGTTTTACTGTAAATTTGCTGGTAAGAAATTCTAAAATGTACGGTTAAATTTTCAGTGTATGAAGTAAAATATTCAATGTGAAAAAGAAAGATATTATTATTGTGTACCACTCATAACGTGATGGCATTAACATTTTGCGTTTAATAATGTGGCATGATGGTATTGTAAGAATTAGCAATTGATTTAAAAACCAGAACAGAAAAGATGCAAAAAAAAAAATACTAATATTTAGAAACATATAATTCAAAACTGTGCAAGTTAGGCAGGTAAGAAAGAATGCTTACTTTATTTGCATCAATAAACAAAAAGCGGTAAATGAACAAAAATAAATCTAAAAGGGAGAGACCTGTTGATGCAGCATAACTACTTTGTGTCTTGTTGTGCAAGTGTACTTAAAAGAATATCTGTATGAAAATATTGATATAGAAATAAAATGTATACTGAATTTTTTTATTCCAGTTGTGTATATCCGTAGATAGAAGATTGAAAAATAAATCTGTTGCGGCTGAATGAATAAATAAATAAATAAATGAAATTTATCAAGATGAACCGAAATGAAAATTCTCGGCCGAAAATGAAACCGAACATTTTAAATGCACTTGGCTGAAAACCGATACAGAAAATGGCTTCATTAAAAAATATTTTCTTTTTGTTTATATTTAAAAAACTGCAAAATAATTAAGCGATCACACTTTTATTGATGATAAATAACAGTAATAAGGCTGTTTAACAATAACAAAACTAAATAAAATTAATTTTTTGTGACAAAATTGTGCAAAAAAATTCAAGCTGCTTTTTTACTTCAATTTTCAATTACCGTATTAAACAACAGTGCACAAACAGAAGAAAAATAATTGCAAAAATATTGCAACTTTTCTGTCCTTATCTGAAACTTTGAAGTGCTTCCAAACCGCCGACATACTCAGTGTAATGACAGCATGAACGAAACAGGATGATGGGAGAGGCGTGGTGACAATTTGGGCTTTTATTTTTGGCGCTTTCTTACGTTTCGGCCGAAACCAGTAATGCTATTTGGGCCAAAAATTTTCAGCGACCGAGACTTCGGTGCATCCCTAATAATTTAAACCACTTAACCCCAGTACTTTACAATAAAGTAATTCTGTGGTTCAAACTATTAATAATTTTTCAAAGACCCTATGATTTCCACAAGCTGTGAACACAGTGATTGCTTTGTGGGGCCTGGAATATTGGTCATTGTCTCTTGTGGTTTATTTGTGCTCGAGGTGGTTTGATAGACTGCCGGACAGAGAGAAGCCTGTGATGGCTCCATCTGCATCAATGGAGTCACTTTGTCTCTGCTCACTGCTATCTGGAAAACAGGCCGTTTCCTCCTTGCTCTTCCAAATGGACAGAGAGGAAAACGGTTCCAAATGGTATTATCTCGGGGCTCAAGGAAAAACTTATTCACTTTGGGATTTAGATTGGTTTATGCGGTGCATTATAATCTTATTTGGGGGGGTTGAAATGTTAGGGATTGTGTTAAAAGATTGGAAAAATATCATAAAGGTGGTTAATAATGAATGATGCCGGCCATGGAATGCCATGATGGCACCCAAAACTGTTCCATTATCCATTACCGGTGTTGAGGTTTGTTTATTACGATGATCCAATGCTTTAATAAGTGCCTACTTGCAACCCTGAGTAGGTGCAGTATGTTCTAATGTTGCAGTGTTTTCCAAATGTGTTTTTTGGCATCTTGACCGCTAAAACAATGAAATCAAATTGTTTCATTGAAAGAATTTACATTACATTGTTAAAATTGGATTGTGTTACAATACCCTAGCAACCATTTTTTCTGAACTCTTATATTTTTCTGAACTTATAGACATAGCGATTGGTTTATAAAGCTAATAGTGATAAAGAATCTTCATATTATGTTGCTAGTTGCTTCCTAGCAACCAGACTGTTTATCCTAGCAACCAACTTGTCATATCACTATCTCGGCTAAGGAAAGGCAGGGATGCATAGGGGTTGATTTATATCACTCATATATGCAAGAGGAACTTTGTATGATGTCAGTTACTTCTCCATAGCAACCAAAAATTCTACCTTGGCAACCGATCCATTTTGCTCATAAAAATGGCACTTTTACAAGCCAACATCAAAGTTTGTAAAAATCTTTAGACATTGAGTTGTTAATGCAAAGTACATTTAATATGAGAGAGAATATGGCTCTGTGATGAACTGGCAACCTTTCCACACTTTCAGTGTCGCAGAACACTGTTATAGACGCTTTGTTACAACATAGCTCAGATTGGTCAGTGCAAAGAAAATCTAATTAAAAGATTACGATTTTTTTAAGAATGTCACTGTTGGATTTAAATGCATATTGTCATTTATTACTTGCCAATTGGCTATTTTGGCAAAATTGAACCAAAAATGATTAATAATATTGTTGAAATACCTGCTTTGGAATCTGATTGGATAGAAAAGGGCTCCTGACAGATTCAATTAAACTCAAAGTGCCTCAAATAAAGCTTCCATTGTGTGTCCCGGGCACCAGAAACATCCCAACACTCTCTTAACTCACCGATGATTCTTTTGTGGGCTTGAATGAGATCCTGAATTCGCCTAGCGTCATTAAGTGGGAAAATATTTACCTGCTACAGTAAAGAAGGGAGGAATATCCAGCAGGTTTCTCTCAAATGAATACTGTTGTGTCACTGATTTTGCAGCGGAAGAGGAAGCCGAAGGACAAGAGTGTTTCTGCGGCTCTTCTAAATGAGGGGATCGTCGGGGCGATTAAACTGGCAGCCCCTTTGGCTCAGGAGAAAAAGAAGAAATGGGAAAAGCCTGGTAACAAGAGAGAGGCAGAGGAGGAAAAGTGTAAAAAAGATGAGGATGAGCAAGAAGTAACTGAGGGAAAGCCGACTTCTGTGAGGAAGAGGAACAAAAAGCATCTGAGAGTCACCATCGCTCCAGAAACGGTGACTTCAGCATCTTCTGAGAAGGTGAGCTCATACGTGATGCATCATAGGAACTCTTTAATACAACAATGGAGTTTTTTTTTTTAAAAAAAGGAACTATTCTGTAAAAGCTGTGGACACAATAGATGCATTTATCTCCGCAATGTAACAGTGGACCGTGTTTCCTTTCTTGCTTCACTGTCCGGTGCCACGGTTATCAATGAAAATAAAGGCATTTATCACACAAAAAAAAGAAAAAAAATGGACCAGCATTAGCTGACCTTCAACAACATCTTAGGTAGTTAGCCAAATTTACTCAACACATGCCAACCAATCAGAATCTAGTTTTTAGACAAACAATGGCATGATTCATTTCACTGTTCCCAGAAAGAACTGTTCACACTTAGAACCCTTATCCTGTTAAAGTGTGCTGTAAAAGTTTTTAGGGGAGCTAAAGTTATCTTCAACATTTGTTTTATGAAACAACCAAACATGTTGAAATAGATTTTGAATGGTCGCCCAATTCTTGATCAGAAGTTCATGTAATGGAGTGCGCTAAGGGTTAAAATCGGTGGGCATCCAGCACAATAAGCTTAAGTTGGCAATGAGACTGGTGCTGGGGGACACAGCAACCCTACGTCCACCAGCCCATTTCAATGTAAACTACTCTCCCTTTCTCTACAAACTATTGACTGGGATAAAGGCCTCGGTTATGTAAGGTGTTGCCAAGCCGGAGTTCTGTTCACAACACTTGCTTTGCAGAATAAACATTTCTTTTTGGAATTTACAAATTATTCTTGATTGAGTCACAAAAAGTTTCATTCAAAAACTTTTCTCATATTGTTTCATGTATTGTTTGTTTTTTGTGATGCAGTCATCATACTTTTGTTATTTTTAAATATACATGGTGGAAGACATCGCAGAAAGTCTGTCGGAAAATTTTATTTTATTTTATTTTTTAAATAAACAAATAAAATGGATTATTACCCACCTCACGAAAGTCTTACTTTGTCCACTGTGTTGCTGATTTTACTTAATTGTCGATTCTACGCGTGAGAGCCAAACTCTGAAACCATGGCCGTCAGAAAGTCACCCCCTCCCTGACCGTCATGGCAGCTTCCATGACTCGCTCCCAGTTGCCTCAAATTAGCCCAATGGAAGTAGACAGTGTCATATCATCCGGATTTTTTATTCTATGATCTGTGTAGCTCCTCCTCTTTGATTGTCTCTGTAGCTCCTCCCCTGTGATCTGTGTACCTCCTCTTTTCCTATTGTTTCTGTAGCTCTTCCCCAATGATGGCCTGTTAAGCGCTTCCCAATGTTCTGAGTAGCTTATGGTTTTGGTAGCTCCTCCCCTTTGATGGCCTGTGTAGTTCCTACCCAATGATGGTCCGTGTAGCTCCTCCTCTCTGATGGTCTGTGAAGCTCCACCCCATTCGATGGTCTGTATAGCTCCTCCCCTCCGATGCTCATCATCAAAAACAAGTCTGCTTTTAGTTTTAGATTCGTTTTAAACTATATAGAAACAAACAAAAATATCAAATTCCCCAAATAGGGTAAAGAAATCGGCGAGTTTCTAGAAAATGTCAACTTTGCGGTACAAAAAATCATTTGTAACTTTTTTCATGAGGTTGTTGACTGGTCTTTAGTATGATAAGCTGACCACTCTTTGGTAAAGTTGGTCAAACAGCGAAGCTTTGTTTCTGGGGAAGCAATAAAATCCCCGCATAACAGATCAAATCTATCGTCTCATTGTGCAAAACACTCAGTGACATGCCACCATTGTGAGCAACAGAAGGCGTTAGGAACAGATCTGGGATCACCTTTCCCTTCTTCAGCAGAGATCATCCCCATGCACAGCTTTTCGCACCGTCATCTCCTCACACATCATCTCCGGAGCATCCCGCTGTATCATCTCTGGACATTGATAAGCAGGGCGCGTTCTCATGCTGCATTCCTCCCGGGTGAGTACCGCTGCAGGTGCATTTCTCCATGTCCCGGCATCGTGCACTTTCCGCCGGAACGCTGTAAGTCTGCAACCGTTTCTCCGGGGCTTTGAAAGCACGAAAGTCTCTCTGTCCTTCGCGTGAGAGGAGAGCGTCAAACAGATGCTGTAGCTTTTGGGAGAAGCAGTTGTTTGTGGGATTCATGCTTTGCCGCATCGTCGAATCTGCTGAGCAATGATGACGATAGTTTTCGCGCGCTGAGTGTGCGAGAAATGGTAGATTTGGCGCCAATGGAGACATTTATTTGTTGTGTATCACACACTCAAGCTTTCCTTCGGTTTGCAAATGACGTTTAAATGCTCGTTAAGTAGATAATTCGTTTGTTATGATGTTGTGCTATAGTTTCCGGTCTAACAGAGAATATCGAATTTAAGAGAGCGAACAGAGGAATTGGAAACCACCTCATTGCTGTTATTCTGAGGCCACCAACTTTTTATTCTTTAACGAATCAAAATTCCTTTTTTTTGGTTATCTAACAATTAAACATATTTTAACATACGTTTCAATGTTCAGACTTGTTGACAAACAAAAGTATAAGATTGTATGTTTATCATTTAATAAAGGAAAAAAGAAATCTAGGTACACTCAAACTCATATCGTTGATGCTAAGATCTTGGAGAACTAACCACAGATCTTCTGAAGAGCCGTCCTTCTGTCTCTTCATGTAATCCCAGGCACACTTGTTGTTTTTCTCTTAGTGGATGTATGCTTGGGGCCATTGTTCTGCTGCAGAATACATTTGTAGCCAATCACATGCATCCCTGGTGGTTTTCCATGATTGAGAATTATCTGCCTGTGTTTCTCAGCATTGAGGAAACCATTTGTCCTTACCAACTCAAATGCAGCCCTAAATGTTCAGAGAACCTCCACCAAGCTTTACAGTTGCCTCAGACACTCATTTTTGTACCGTTTCAACTCTGTGAACAAACTTCTTTCTGTTACGGCTAAACACTTCAGTCCAGAGCACCTGCTGCCATTTTCTGGACTACAATTACCACTTACACTGGAAAATTTAAGGGACAATGCTCTTCAAATCCTCCAACAATAATGACTTTTTTTTTTATCCTGCATTCGGGCATTGATGGGTGCCCTCAACAACAGTTTCTCAAAGTAAGTTTCTCCTTAGTTTCTCTAGCAACTAGACCATTTCGTTCCAATATTTGTTAAAATATCTGTCATTTTGCAGAACTTGAGTTTTTTTGTTCTTTGCTCTTAATGGACCCAGTGAAGCTGAAAGCTTAGCATCTGCTGCTGCAACATTTTGGGGTCGATAATTATTTCTAAAGGTCCAGTTTTATGTATTCTCAGGTCATGTCAGGGGGTCGGCGGCGGATCCTTGAGAGATCGGCTTCTGAGGAGAGTGCAAGTGGTCTTAGCTGCTCTCCACTTCCTGGAGACACTTTACCATGGAACCTTGCAAAGCACCAGCGTGTCAAACGCTCCAAATCTGCATCCGGCGACGTCTTAGATCCTGCGGAGAGGGCGGTCATACGGATTGCAGGTTAGAGACAGATTAGTGGTTCGGTTAAGAGCTTGAGTGGATGAAAGTAATGGCTAGCATTTTTTTGGTAATTAAAAGAATTGTTTTGTTTTTTTGGGAATTGCTTACTTCAAGGATAACTAAAAGAAATGATGTTCATTGGCAAAAACATTAGCAGTGTCCTGCAGGCAATTTAAGCAATACATTGCGATTGTAATTTTATTTGATGTTTTGTGAAGAGCAACAAATCAGGTTCAACAAAGAAATTGCCAATTTTAATGTTTCCTGTGAAATTTCCACTTTTCAACTTTGTGAACACATTTGTAACTTTTTAAAAAGAATTTTGATTTTTGTATTAGAAGTAGTTAGAGTTTGGTTTTAATATTGGAAAAGCGAACGCCAACAATGGTGGTATGTACATTGCCACCCAAAATCACTATGTGAATAAGAAAATATCCCTACGTCTTTTGTGAAGTAGCCAGGCCGCCCTGCTGCAGCCAGGACCCTCGCATTTTGTTGTTTTTTTCTCAGAATGAATTCTTTATTATTCATAAATATTCATCCATTTGGGGTTCACTGCAATTATCGAATTGAAAATGAACTTCCATACAGCGTACATAATTTGAACCCGGAGCTATTTAAATATAAAAATCAACACTTGTTTTGCTTGTTCATACTCAAATTGACAACAACCAGTGATTTCTAATCAGTGAATGCTCCTTTATCTCCTTTGCAGTCCAGGATTCATAAGCACTTGGCTGCCATCCGGTGGCAGTAAATTAGAAAATTAGTCAGCATTTTCTTCATCCTCTGCTAAATGCTGAGGTTAAAAGCCCAGTGGAGATGAATAGTGATGATACCCCTTCCCTTAAAGTGAAATCATAATAAAATGTCATTAATATTCCTAAGTATCTATTCCAGTCTACTAGATATAGCCTTAGGCCAGTGATCTGGTTTTGCAGATGCTGAATAATGGAATTTTCCATAAGTAGACATCAAGAGGTAAATGAGTTGGGTCATTATGGGAGTATAAAATATGAAAATGTCAAGACGACCCCCACCCATTTTTTTTTTATTTTTATTTTTGTCAAAATTATGTTGCGTTGTGTTCTGGATGCTTCTATATATTTATATTTAAATTAAAAATTATAGCGCAGTTGTGCTCTGGGTGGATAATTAGATTGAGTGGTGATCAGAAGGTCGCTGGTTTGCTCTCCCACCTGTGACAACCATGACTTCGAGGGCTTTGAACAAGTTGCCAGTTTTCCCCACTGCTCCCCAACAATGGCTGCCCACTGCTCCAGCTGTGTGTTCATTTTGTGTATGTGTGTGTTCCCTTAAATGGGTTAAATGCAGAGCACGGATTCCAAGAATGGGTCACTTGAATGATTATAATGTCACTTTCACTTCTTAATGTGTTTAAATACAGAATATTTCTTTAATTCTCACCAAGGTCCAAAGTTTTTTTTTAACATGTTTTTTTTTTTTGTTTATGAATGGATTGTCCCCCCCCCCAAAAAAAAAACAACAAAAAAACTGTGGTCTAAAAATTACTTTAACTTCCTTGTGTTAATAACTACCATCTAAACTGTATTTCTTACCATCTCTGCGCTCATTATCAGTATCTCTTTAAAGGAAGTTGTGGCATGCACAAGATGAACTCATTAAGATTGAGGGTGCACTTCAGGAAACACAGCCAATCAAGTTTGATTTATTGCTGAAATTATTCATGTGTTACTTAAAAAAAATGATCCAAGGGAAAATTGCAGCTTCTTGACTGCCAAAAGTGATCAATTTTTCATGATCAACTAAAAATAGAACAGATGCATATTTGAAGAACTGTTGAAGTTGTCTCTGGATGAACTGTAGGACGAGGTTTTTGTCATCTGGTATTTTGAAATGCATGCAATATTCTAGAATATATGGGTATATACAGAATCTATGCAATTTATGACTCCTGCAATTAAATTGTTTTAAATGGACTTTCATTAAAATTTCATGTCAAACTGCACGTGGTATTTTGCTATGAAGGATAATATTTTAAAATTGTAGTTCCTAATTGAAAATCATTGATTTTTGTTCATTTTAATATGCATTTTCCATGATAAACCAAATAACTTTAGGACAACTGTTGATTCAACTCCCAGGGAGTTTATTTGAACAGTTTTGGCTTTAATATATCTCCACTCTTCCTGTATGAGATGTTCTTTTTTTCATTGTCGTGTAGATAACCGTGGTGAATACCAAATGGTTGAAAAATCAATGGCCTCTGGGAGGCATTACTGTAGTTTCAAATCTATCGTTCATTAGCAATGGTGGCCATTGTTTTGTGACGTTAACATTTATAAATTATCCTCACAGGGTTCTTTTTCTACTTAAGCTCAATTTGGAGCCAGTGCTTCTCTTCAAGTGTTGAGATTGTTTACTTTTCCCTTCTCCGCTGGCTCTGATGGACAGCAGCATCTAACACCCACTTTGTTTTTGAAGCTAAATGCGTTTAAAAGTGATAACCATCCTGGAAGTTTTCAGTTTTTCTCTGATAGACCGAGCTTAGCTTACTACATAAAGGAGTGCTATGCTGTTGTGCTCACTTTTTTAAAATTGTCACTATTTAAAAAGTGTACTTAAGGACTCTTGGAAAGCAGAAAGAAAGTGGGAGCAAATGCAACAAGACAAAAATATATTTTTTATGCAAGTTTGATCCCTGTGGCCAAATTGTAACAACTCATCAAGCACGAACCGTTCATCGAAGTAAAAAAAAAGCTTCACAATTTAACATTTTGAGGAGACCTTTAGAGGAGACTGCCAGCTAGTGATCACATGAAGGGCATGGAATTGTACAAAATCTGACAAGAAAATAAAAAAGCACTGACTTCCTGTCGGTTTTGGAAACACTCTCCAATCGATTTTTAAAATTGTATTTTTTGTGCAGCTCTTGATCCCTTACATAATGTTCCAAATTTCAAACGCAGTGAAAATGTCAATGTAAAACTGTAGAAAATTAGATATTCTCTGTTGCCACTATGTGGTGCTATAGCTGATTTGTTCTAACATGGATTCTTAACACACATGGCAAATTTTACCCCAATCGGACATTGCATGGCTGAGTTATTAACAACTTCCTGTTTATGGAGACTTTCAACGGCCACTATCGGCACATTTTTCGACATCGACACAGTCCTGTAGAGTTTGGAAATACGATCTATACTACTTAAATTTAAGTCTTGGTACTTCACATTTGTGCCGAATTTCATTCTTGTACGGCAAACTGTAGGAGTCTGCTCACTTCTAACACCAGCCTCAAGTGGTCAGTTGATGAATTGCATCCTCAGGCATTCCCCATTACATATACTGGAGAGAAAGTGGGAGGTTTGCTCTAGATCAATAACCCTTTGCTAAGCTCCGCCCCCAGCCAAACATTTGAAATGATTCTCACGCCATAACAATTAGAACTAGAAATTTTGACTTTCAATATTGATTTTTAAACTAGATTCTTGAAATTGGCAGGTGGCCCAGAAGTCAATGCAGCTGCACAGTCCACACTCTGACATCGATTTTATTGGATGTAGCAAATAACTTGCTACAAAGTGACTGTTCTTCTGTCAAGCAGCATCTTTCCCTAAATAAACTTAGCTTTTTAACAAAATTCGGTTTTAAATTGTCATTTAACACAAAAAAACTGAGCTTCTTTAAATCAGGATTTGTTTTATACAAGTATACGTGACATCATGTTTGTTTTCCTCCGTGTATTCTTTATACTGATGACTTTTTAAGGTCCGCCTGTTGCTGGTTGAAAATGTGTTGCTAGTATGCCTTTAAGAGGTGGGATTGTATTCACTGACTGTGTGTGTGTGTGTTGCTATTTCTCAAACTTGAGGAGGGGAGTGTTGCAGGCGGTCTGGAACGAGGGGGAACACTTAGTCATACAGCCAAACAGGGAGAGTGGGACTGCACAAACACAGCAGTCTGTTCTGACAGCAGTCGTCAGAGAGGCACGTCCGGCAAGGGTCTTGAAATTAAGAGAAGGGAAAGGAGAGGTTGAGCTGACCTCACTCTAGGGCCATGTACGATCCAGGCAGCGTGACTGCTCACATAGACGAGCAGGAGTTTGTGCAAGCCTACGAGAACGTGAGGGAGAAGTATAAAGGTACACGAGCCGCGGCTGTCAACATCTGTGTGTGAATGCAGCATCTGTGTGACTGTTACTCTGCTGGAGAAGTTCTTAGCACCTCTTTAGATCTGCAGAAAGTTGCTGGGAAACGTTCTGATTTGGGATGAGTCTGTGTCACTCAGATTTGATTGTGTCCTGCCATTGAGCATCCAAACAGCTAGCCTCAGGAGATAAGTACTTGGTGATGGGGATTTGTTATTGGAAACACTTTATCCACTTCGAGGATTCGTTTAGTCATGTTTTGGGAGCTCTGTTTTTCCTCAATCAAAGCAGTTTGACCAAAATTCAAAAGCACAGGCAAGTTTTACCAGGATTGACGAGAGGTCTTTCGATATTTTAAGGCGAATGCTTAGTTTTCTTCTGATTTTATTTTTGGTTATACCCTTTTAAAAAATAAAGATTTGATTTGAGCACAAAATTTTAATATTAGTGAGATTCTGGTCATGTGACACTGAGGACAGGTGTCACGGGTGGAGCTATTGAAGTCTATGAAACCTTTTTTTGATCCGACTGTTTTTCTTATGTGAAATCATCCCCCAAGTGAGTGTTTTTACCGTCTCTGAGGAGAGATCTATCAATATTGCCCAGATTATTATTATATGTAACAATTGAACCCCATCAGTGTGTGTATGGTAGGACAGAAGGGGCGGGAACCATGGTCAACAAATTCTTTAGAGAGTTTATAAACTTACTATTACATACATGTAAAAATATAAAACAAACTCTCTTTAAAATTATGTGTTTGCAACAAGCTTCTTGCAGTTATTTCTGACATATTTTAAATACTGTCCTGGTCCCTGGTTCCCTGTGTTCATCTCTTCATGAAGTGAGTTTTCAGGATGCTCTGTTTTTAAAAAGAGGGTCACACAGAAGTAAATTCCCAATTCTCTTTTATTGGTTTTCCTTGGCCTTATGAGACCGGACCGTTTCCATTCTTGGCAGACTGCGTCTTCCGTTTTTGGACCATTTCTTAAGTTAATATGTGTTAAATACAGAATGCACCATTGTTAAGTGCGTAATTACAATCACAATATTAAGCTCATGATGCTAAATGAATCAGAATATTCTGAAAATATATAACCTTTGTGAAAGTTTATTTATTACAACTATAGAAACATTTTTTATAAAGTTTAAAGCTGTGAACTCCATCTAGTTTGACTTGTATTAGGCCATGTATCATTCATCCACTAGGGGGCAGAACTAATGTTTATCTTCTATACGATAAATCTCAGTAACGCCACGACACACAATGTTGCAATTTGTATTCCACTTTATTTTGTTGCACGCGTAACCATTATTAAATTATTCGTCCTTCAAACCAAAATTTCATTTTTTTTCTCTTTGCTGTTAGAGACCATACACTGTGAAAAAAATAAACGTCTGTATCCTGTCACTTGCTGCATTTCGGAATATCATATAAAAATCCCTAGAAGGAAATGGCAAGTTGTCCGTACTATTTTGACTAGAATAAACAACGGTGGAAACACATTGACCGAATAAATCCCAATGAGATGCAACATGTTTTTCTGTCGGAACTAAGGTGTGATGGGGCACCATTAATCTCAAGTAACAGAGCGATTTGTTTGTTTGGCGAAATCTAAGTGCTTGGGTCACCCCTTAGAATTGTCTTGACCGTCTGTGTTCCCAAGGAGCAGTCTACCGCCTCCAGAAACAAGATCACATGACTGCACATATTGCATTTCGTTTACGTGTTCTAAGACGAAAGTCAGTTCTTATATACCAAAAATTTATCAGGAAGTGGCTATTTTGTTCTCTTGGTAAAGGTCCTTTTTCGCTTATATTTCATACGATATTCCAGTTAGTAAATTAAGCAAGCTCCGGGTTTTGTTGTGGTTGCAGTACTTTCTATACCTGAAACTGTGTCTTTGTATAAATATTTTTTATTTATTTATTTTTTTTACAATATTTGTTTTGGGTTCCTGTCCCATGGGGCGAGGTAGGATTTCTGACTTACACTGCTCCCAGCTCTAGAACACAGAAAAATCTGATTGATTCCACATTCCCTTCCAACATAATGACAATAGAACCCATGGGAAAGGGATTGCAGGAGAACATTTGTGCGACATGTGATAATACCCCATCCTGGTATGGTTACAGCTCCTACGTTCCTCAACAACGTTAAAGAAAGACCTTAGCACCACAAAATGTAGTGGTGGGATGTGTCTCCTTTAATTACTTTTGTGGTAGGCGATCAAACAAACGATTCTTGGCATTTTAATAAAATATCAATATTTTCACACTTTGCCATTCTGTACATTGCCTAGGCATACTATGGAATTTTCGTTAGCGTCCATAATACAATCACAGGTGCTTCCGTGAGAATGATCGATACATATTCCCATAAATATACTCATGGAAAGTCTTCCCAGAAGCTGTTATAGCTCCAGGGCGTGATTATAAACCCTAAAGATCCAAAAGTCTTCTTCTAGATCCATGCCGATGCTCTTGATTCTAGTACAGTGGGTATTTTTGGACCATTTCTGCTTTTAAATATCTAAACATGATGCTCCTCTGAAATGGGACTGATGAACTAACTTTAACTGGAAGGAAATCTGGGCTATGTTTGGATTGATTTAAACCAAGTATTCCCAGCTCGCCTCAGATGAAGCGTCAGGTTTCATCACAGCCAGGCTGTGCTTTGTCTGACTCCTGTTTACCACATCTGGTCTCCCGACTACTAAATGACCTTTTTAGCAATGACCAGTCCAGACCGCTGCTGGATTGTGAGGTTGTATGGTAGCCAAGCCTGTGTTTGATTAGCAGAGTGTGTTCTTAAACATAAAACAAACTAAAGAGTGTGTAAATCTCCTCAGATCGAGACTCTATAATCGTCTTGTAGAGTCTGATATAACCAGAGTAGGTGAAGACATCTTGAAACCATGTGCATGTTCATGCTGAACAGTTTAACCTTTGACCCAGAGAGGGCGTTACCTGATGGCAGACTCAAAACTTGGAGTGCAACAAACAGTGTTGACTGAAGCTGAATTATAATTTTTGCTTATTTAACGATTTAACGTATCACTAAGTGCCTACTCCACGTGCTAACAGATATGTGGTTTGTTCTTTAAGCATAATACAGAAAGTACAGTGTATGTCCACAAGGGGCACTGTTTAGTGTGTTCTAAAACCAAATCAAAGTGTCACAATCGGTGAAATGGCCGCTGGTGATAAATATGTGATTAAAAATTGGAGGGAAAATGCATCTGTTTAAATAATCGATAACTTTTGTAGGTCGCCATTTGCTACCGGACACTGCCTGTCGCCATAGCCAATGGTCTCTTCCACTCTTATCGGTGAATGTCTCTGCTCCGATTTATTTTATTTTTTTGCAAAACACTTTATTTTTTTCTGTCCCAAGTTTAACCTTTTGCACTTTCTCAAGCTGCTAGCAGGTGGAACAGGTACCTATTGCCTCAAATGAATGGTTTGATCAAATTGCTGTCATGACGCCTACCTGAAAATATGGGTATTAACTAGTGTTCCTGAACACCTAAATTTAAAAATGCATGGTTTTACTCGATTGTTAGAATTTTTTAATGTGAGATTTCCGTGCGTTAATGATGGCAGAGCAGTTTTGTGGTGTCTGGTGAGAGGAACAGCTTCTAGATATCTATGACAGTCTGTGTTTTTAACCAGCTGAGCACATGTTTCTGATCTGAAGAACTTCCTTGAGTTAATCTCCTGCTACCTTTAGATCATCCACATATGGAGCAGCTTCCTCTCTTTCTGCCGAGATCAGATTTATGCAACATGATCTGACAGTCAGAAATAGTGCCTGATTAAAGCACGCATGCAGGGGTGCTAGCGTATGTGCAAGTATATCTTCATAACACAGACTTGGATCTGAATGGCTGTCATGGGTTCAAATGTATTTAATGTGTTTGCATTGGATTTCCTGGAACCGTGTCCTGAGACACACCCATTTGTACACAAATACCCTGTGAGTAAAACTCAGATGAAGCTTCTAATGATGGCACAGCCGTTGGGATTTTGGGGGTTGCTTTCTGTAAGGTGACAATGATTCTCCGGTGATTGTCCTGTGAATTCAGGTCCTTGTATGGAAAGTGCAGTCTTTAATATATAGACTTTATTCTTTACTGTATTTACCCTTAGTTTATTTTTTTTACATTACTACAATGTCAGGTTTTTATTTAATTAAACAAACAACTAAATATATAACTTTATAAACATTTGACATTTGCTTGTATTCCAGTTGAGGTTGTAACAATGAAATGCATTTAATTATCTAAATAATCAATTACTTGTTTTATTTTTAATTGGCATTTGTTTACATTTTGTTTTGTTGTGTGTTGACTTTTTTCGGTATCCGTGTTGGGTTTTGTGATTTATGTTTTTTTTTGTCGGTTTTGGTTTATTGTGCGTTTTGTGTTTTTGTTGTGTGTTATTTTATGGTGTATTTTGTTTTGAATTTTGTGTTTATTCTGCATTGTGTTTTGAGTTTAGTCTTTTGGTAAACCTACTGTGTTTTGTGCTTTTTGTGTTCTTTTTGTTTTGACTTTGTGTTTTGTCATTCTTCCTATGTGTGTTGTGTATTGTCTTTTTTTGGTATGCATGTTGTGTTTTGTGTCCCCCATTTAGGCACAGGCTCTAAATGAATAAAATTCACAATTGTGATTCATTCTTAAATAATTTTTATTTCATGTAATCCCTTTGTAAATGTGGTAACAAGGATTAAGAAATTTTCTTACCTTTCATTTTAATCCTTAATTTAGGTTTGCTTTGGCTTTTTTTCTGTTGAAATTCCCTCAGTCTATTATTGACCGTTACATTCAGAGCAGTCAATACTGCAAGTGAAAATGAGAAACATCCAGCGGGGGAGCAGGGACAGCTGTTTTCCTGTACTATACAGTATGTGTGCCTCATAGGGAACTACTAGGTAATGAAAAATGATGGTGTTCCCAAATGAAAGAGAAGAGACTGCCATCGACAATCTATGAAATTGGGGTTTTGAGTGTGGGAAAGGGTGAAAAAATATGTTTGTCTCATGCTGCAGCATCTGTGCGTCCATTTAAATACAATTTTAATAAAATCTAATTTGCATGGAAGGCATTGAGTTTTATTTAAGAAGGGGGGTTAAATCCCAAGTTTTTTTCTTTTATAAATATATATAAAAATATAAATATATAATATATTTATAAAAAAAAAATTACAGCCTGCGATGGACTAGCGACCTGTCCAAGGTGTAGCTAGGCACCAGCAGACCCCTGTGAGCCCGAAAGGGAAAAGTAATGAATAAAATTACAGCTCCGAACTTAAACATTCAAGAGCCTAAGGCAAGGTAGTTTATTCCCCTGGTTTGATACCATCAGGTACACAAATATCTTTTGAACATTGATAGAAATATGCTTCTGTCTGCATTTTTAAATGCTTTGCTATGATTAGCTGTGGAGCTGATGTTTGAGCAGTCGGCTAGTGACTGATGATCATTACTGATTACTCAGACCCAGAAAGAACACTCTATCTGTACGTGTCTTACTTGTTGGTAGGTTAAACATTTTCAAAGCTGGTGTGGAATTTCAATCACTTAGAAACCAGGGCTTTCTCTAACAAACTTCACCCGTTAACCCTTCACTTAAATCAAGAAAGCCTTGAGTTTTAGGAAGGTGATGAACAGTCTAGACATGGCAAAGTGTGCTTTTCATGGCGAACAATTGGTTTATCAGCTCTACATTTGTATGAATAATCAGAAGTGAGATGGGGTTGAATTGGTGGGTGTCAGTTATTTGGCAGAATATAATTAACAATAAATTAAATGAACAAAGAAGAAGCGTTCAGAATATTTGCTGTATTAGTTATTAAGTAATACTCATGCGCTGATATGTCCAAAGTTCATTCGGTGCCAAATACATTTTAACCTTTATGCACCGTTGACCACAGTATGAAACACTTGTATAGGAAAAGCTCTTTTATGTTCCACCAGAAGATGGCACTAGGTATCTGGACCCAAACTATTGACTTTTGCATTTCTTGTCACTTACAATAATCACGTTTCTAAAAATTAAAGGTTGAGGGTGAGAACTAAAAAATAGTATTGTTGTGTTTCAAATAAAATTATATGTTTACTCTTTTTTTTATTTTGGTATTCTATATTTCCATTTATTTTTTACAAAGTCAGGGATTTATTTATTTATAAATATTGTTCATATTTAATTGTGCTTCAAGATTATATTTTTATGTAAAGTGTTAGTGAAATATTAATCATAACCCATTATACAAAACTCTGGAAGCAAGGTTTGCAAAGGTATAACAGGCAACACTGCTTCATTTAGCTTTAAACACTGATACTAAAATCAGTGCTAACAGCTAACAAATCTGCATGAAAGGAAAGAGAGAGAAATGGAGGACTCTGTAGTATGGGTCTCCAAAGCAAAAAAGGACTGATCCGCTCTGTGCATGCTTTATTCAAGCAACTTGTAACTTCCTGTTGTGATGCAACTTCATGTTTTATCTCAGAAAAATAGGATTCTTCGCTCATCCCCTCTTTGCTCATTTTCTCATCCCAAATGTGTTCTAGTTGGTTTGTGCCAGTGAAGTTCTTCCATAAAAAAAACTTGCTTATCTATGCCCTTGTTTTGTGCACCGAGTCATGCTGAAGCAGGAAGGAGAGCATCGTCAAACTTTTCCGGAATAAGAGTTCCTTTTGAAAAACAACCCCTAACCATAATCCCCCCATCCAAACTTCTCTTATGGCAGAATCATTCTCTAGGCGCCAAACCCAAATTTCCAGATGGAGAAGCCTGGAGAATTGCAAAAGTGAAGGTCTTTTAAAATGAGACGTTAGCAGTAGAGATCTTTTATTGACCACGCATGATGTTAAAAAGAACACCACACTTTCACACGACACTAGTTTGCTGTCTGACTAGTATCTATGACGACCGTTTTAACAGCCTCCTGCGATGCCATTGGTCAAGGGGTCAGATATGACAGCATAAGGGATCTGTATGCCAAAAGAGTCAACAAGACTGTCAGTTGCTGAATTCTACAAGCGTTTGTTAGGGGACTAAAATAAGACCAAGTGTCTGTGGGACAAATGAATGTTACACCGCAATGTTACAGAGAATTTTCTCAGCATGTTATATTGATTTCTAAAGGATCACGAGACTGAAGAAAGCTGGATGAAATTTCAGCTCTGCTGCAGGAACAGGAATAATATATCTTTAGCAAAGTATAGAGGAGCGTATATTAGATATGTTCTTTAATGCATGGCTAACGTTCAGTGTTGTTAGAATACAAGACAGTGTTTTGGTTTACAGCGCTACAGTTTATTGCACTGGTTTGCTGCCACAATATGATGGACCAAGCAGAATCCTAGACCAGTAAATATGTTCCAAAGCAGGATTGATCAAACAAAGCATGGGCATCTGTCCCAGCTGCAGCACATAGAGTTGGTAAAGCTGCAACCGAAGCAGATCCAGTGTGCTGTAGGACGGTTTGGGACTTCAAATAACAATTTTTATCAAAGAAGGCATCAGACGCTCACTTTTCAGATTTTATTACATACCTTTATCAAACTCATGTTGTAAAATAACATTCTTTTAACCTGTTTTGAAATCTGGTCCTTTAAATGATCTCAAGCTCTTGCTGATCCTACCCATCTTCTCATGTGGAAGTGTAAGAAAAAAAGTGTACCCAGGGTTCTTTTAATACTAATTATAGATCTCCTCAGAGGTTTACTAATAGAGTTTATTAATTCGGCTTTTAAAATGTTAAGAAAACGGAGCTAATTGTCTGCTTTGGAAGTTGTGTGGAAGTAGAAATCAGCAAAAATGATTTGCTTGTTCTAAGGTACTTCTAGAATTTTAAGGTAATTTTATTAGCATCTGTTTAGTTAAATATACAACAGTTCTGTCTGTTATTGGAATTTGTTTGAAAACCCATAGTTCTTCATTGTTGAGTGTTTATTTGAAAATAATATATATTTTTTTTTTACAAAACAGAGTTAGTTTGTTTAAAATCTCGTAGCTATCGTAGAATTTGATGTACTGCATGACCCAGCTCTCTCGTTTATGAAGTTAGGTTTACTTTTTACATATAGAAGCTTAATGGGAGGGGGCTACATCAGAATCACACTTAAACGAGTCCTTTTGAACAGATTTGATCAGGGAATCTGATGCACATTTACCATTTTTCTTATTTATATATTTATAGTTTTTTTTTTCATTTGTATTTTTTGAATGTCATAAGACTCGTTTTTTAACCTGAAGGGCATAGTATAGTTAGATCTGGGAATTTATAACCTAGAATTTATACAAAAAAAAAAAATCTGGGCATAGGTGGAAATCTGTGCATCTATTACAAAAAAAAGCAGATTTAACAAAAAGTGGTTTCATGAATTTCAGCAAACGCTTGTGTTTGTGTTCCACCACAGTCCTCTACTTTTACATTGTTATCCTCTTTCTTTTATTCTATACTTTTGAAAAAAGAAATCCAAATATTAGTTTGTAGTAATTGGGGATTGCCTTATCAATTTTTTTGTATGGATCGCATGAATGGACGCATAATGGGTGTTCATATAATTCACTTTATTTTGCTAAAGCGAACACCTACAAAAAAAATAAAAAATCACTTAACATTTAAATAAACAATAGTAGCACGGTGGCCATGAGCTTTTCAGCAGCGAGCGGATTAGCGGAAGAAGAGAGGGATTTAAGGCAGGCAAACGTTATGGACATCTAGGGGTCCTAAAACCAGGAACAGCTTTCTGAAGACGGCGCAGAAGAGAGCTTGTGTTTCATATGTTGCCTTTAGCATGATAACATCTACTAAAATATTGCTGGCACACGGAGACTTTTTTGTTTACCGTTAGTTTTCCGCCTTTGTCGTATTCTTCTGCAAAGCCAGCAAAAACCGCTGTTCTCTCAGCGCTGACGGTTCCTTTCTGGCAGTGTGAAACACGCGAAGTCCCGCCCTCCTCTAACTTGAGCGTTCGCTGATTGGATATTTACACAACGGTGCAGTTCATTGATTGGGTATTTGCTCGCTGACATGCGTTTCAGTACGTGCCGTCTGTTCTTCCACACGTGAAACTAATAATAATACATAAAGGAGTTATTGAAACGAGGAACCGAAAACCGCGTTTCACACTCCTTCAAGCGTTCGAATAGTGCACAATAAGTACTTGTCTCGCATTCTGATTGGCTCTGTCACTACGGGACCCATCGGGGGATGGATGCTCTGGGACAGGAGGAGGAAGAGCTGAATGAAGGAGGCAGGGAGGGGTACTTTTCACATCACAGTTTCCCTGTGAGAGATGAGAGAGGGAGGAGAGCCATAGAAGCTCACTGTCAGCACACAGCATTGCAGACTAGTCCAGCCGGGGAACAGGAGTAAACGCTAAAGTTGTACATCAGGAGGAAACTCCCAGGACTAAACATTTGTGCAGTGAGATGGACACAGGCCGGTCCATCCAGCACGAGATCACGTCTCTTAAAGGTACTCATCGCAAAGTTCTAAATTCCTTTGTGTCCCCTCTGGCTCAAGTTTGTTTAAAGGGGAGGGCTGGGTCTTTTATGCGGGTGTTCTCATGCTTGAACCCGACTGCATGTGTGCTTGATTCTGCGTCAGCCATGCGGCATGCTGGGTGCACTGACTGCCGCATCACCACGGAAACGGCCAGCGCAGAGGCTGGGGTTCTAGGGATAGAGCTGGGTGCAGTGCTGCATGGATGTTTTGGGAGCTGGGTGAACATTCTGGTGTTGTGTGTATTCTTAAAGGACTCGTGTTTTTATGGGAAATGGTTTTTTTGTGGCAGGAAGTTAATATTTTTGTTCTTAGAAAGCTGTTTGTCTTCGTAAAATTTTGTTTGTATTATGGATGACGCTGATCAGAATTGCTGAGTCATAACCTGTCAACTTCATGCAAAATCCCAAATATAGCATCATCATCAGATAGTTCATTTTTGACTGTGTATAGAAATTATATAAAAAAAATACAAAATAAAAGTGGTTTTTTTTTGCAATAGATTTTTTTAGTTTGGATTTTTTTTAATTCCCTTTTGTTTTTACTTTATTAAAAATTCTTTTTTAAAATAAAGCTTCAGCTCACTTTCAGCTTCTTTTCTTTAAATTTACAGAGGACCACTTAACACACTTTTGCCATTGTTTTGGGAGCTTTATTTTGTTAGTATATAATTTATCTGGAGATATCCTTTATTATCCGTTTGTCAAATTTTGATTAAGAAACAAAAACTTTGAAAATATTAGCTTTTTTTCCTACAGAGTACAACAGATATTTCATGCCATTTAAACATGTTTCATGTGTTCAAATGTTAGCACTATGATTGCAGTTAAATGTTAAAACATTGAAATAGTTTCAGTTGTTGGTAATAAAAGGTTTTGTGAAGCGTTTATTTTAATTTTTGTAACTTATTTGTGTCTATTGTAAACAATACGCAAGTATATTGCTACAGATTATAGTGTGCATTTAAAAATGATCTATGAAATTATTAAAATCTTTTTTTTTGCATGTATTTTTAATTTTCTTTAAACAGTGACCCCAGGTAGATGGTATAGAATTGACTGAAACAAAAATGAGTCTGCTGTCAGAGGATCAAATCCTCGTGATTCTCCCAAACTTAGCAGCAAAACTCATGTTCAGATTTTATATATATATACTTTGACTACTTTGATTTCTCTTTTGCTTTAAACAAACTTCTGCTTAGTATTCTGCAGAATTAAGCACGACCCACTTGAGGAACATCCAAACGCCAGCGATGAGTGACATAAAAAAATAAAAACCCTTAGAAGCACTCAATTATTTATGCATCATTGCAGAAACATCTTATGCTTGTCGATTTGGATGAAACCATCTGCTAAATGCACAAATATAAATGTTTTGCTCAAACTGCAGGGAGAGGAGAGTTTGTATTTTAGCATCAAAGTCCTTCAGACAATAGCTGACATCGTTGACGCTATGCATTTTTGTGGGGGTACTTTGATTTTATTTTTAAAGCTATTACTATTTGAAATCAGAGTATATGAAAAAGGTGAGCATGGGGTTTAAATAAACATGTCTTGCATTCAAAGCGGCAGCTTTGACACTGAACTTTAAAATGTACGAAATTCATAGTATTAAAGTGTGCATGCTCACTAGAAATTGCAAAAGAAATAAAATAAAATACTCTAGTGAAAAGTGGATTCAAACCTCACATGGATTCAGATTCCCTTTTAATGAGCTGTTGGCTTTCTTTCTCTTTAGTTCCAGAGAGTTTTCTTATGGTAAAATGGTGTTCATTACTGCTGCACCATAGAGACGGCAAGCATGGGGTAGGCTTCTTAGAGGAATTCGTAGCACAAAAAGTTAATGGGTTGAGTTTATGGGATTCAGGGAAAGAGTTTGTTTGGTAAACTTCCTCTGGTACTCTTTAGAGAAGACAATGGAATGCGGGTATTCATTTTGACACCATTTTTTTTGTCGTTTAAATCTGCTTTTCTTTTCAGAAGTTTAACTGGTATATTTAAACTTTCACTGGGGATTTCATTATATTACGTTGCAATTTCAATTCACTCAAGATTAAGCTAAAATTGCAGATCATAAATTATAGGATCATAAAACTACAAGAAATTCTTTAAACCCTTGCTTGATTGGGGGATGAGTCTCCTCTCATCTCATCTCCAAATCCCCTTGTCTCATCTTGTGTCCTCTCATCTCCTTTCCTCTTGTCTCGTCTAATATCCTTTTATTTGATCTCATTGTCTCATTTCTTGCCTTGTTTCATGTCCTCTTGTCTCATCTTGTCTGTCATCTCTCATCTAATCTCGCATCCTCTCCTCATGTCTCCTCTAATCTCCCCTTGTCTCATCTTCTCTCAATTAGTCTCCGCTGCTCTCTTGTCTTCCCCTTGTCTCGTTTCCTCATGACTCATCTAATTTCCTCTTGTCTCATCTCCTCTCTTGTTCTCTCATATCCTCTTGTCTCGTCTAATCTCTCATCTGATCTCGCTCCGTCCCCTCTCGTCTCATCTCCTCTTGCCTCGTCTCCTCTCCTCTCTTGTTTCATTTCCTCATGTCTTGTCTCATCTCATCTCATCTCCCCTCCTCTTCTCTCATCTCCTCCTCCCGTCTCATTTAATCTCCTCTTGACTCAAGGTACTAAATGATGCACAATAACATAGGAACTGGGGTGCAGAAAATGGCAGCAAGTGCTTTTGACTGAGTAATAATCTCTGGAATAGAAGGCAGTTTGTTCCTTGAAGGGCTGTAGAGGGGTTTCGGTGTGTGTTTTCGGCAAACAGAGGTGGGGATTTGTGCTCAAGAGAGATCCAGAAGGGAGAGTTACAGTCTTTATTAAATTCTAAGGCTAAGATGAGGATCTCAGGCAAAACTTATTAGAGGAAAACAAAGAGATCGCTGGTAGAGGGAAAAACTGACGAAATGAACAAGAGTCTAAGGCATTCAACAAATAAGCTTTTGAATATGAATTCAACCAAAACCTCATTGAGTAACAGAGTGATAGATGTTTTCAGTGCCAATAAAGTATCTCTTTGAATCCCAGCCAACTACAATAAATGTGCATTAGACAAATTAGATATTCTTCTTTTATTGGAGGATAAATGAAATTCTATTTGGCATTGAATGTTGAAATGTACTTCTCATAATCTAAATGATGAACTGTACAGAAGTTCTCTAGCAAAATCCACACTATCATGTACCACAATCGTCCAGTAGGTTGTGCTCTCGCAAAGACAATAAGGAGTTCCATCCCTCACAAGGTTACAGCTGTGGCCCAGCAGGAGTTTGTTGGACCAAATAGAGTTTTAACAGAGTAAAAGTGAAACGTTTCTGGGCTGCTGCTTCCTATTTTCTTTTGTTCCACTGCATTCTTTTTCCTAAGTGTTTTACTGCTTCGATACTGTAGGAGCAAGGTCCTGCCTAATGCTTTTAACAACTACTACCATAAACCTGATCTTAGTTTATACTTCAGCTCTCAAGCAGAACAATTTTGAAGCAGGAGATCATTCCTCCTCAGATGCTATAAATGCTGCTAACGTTTGTGCTTTCTCTTGTTTTTTAGGTAAGCTGCTGTTTCTTTTGGAGCTCCATGTTTGGGGTGTATCTTAGTGTCGGGTAAGGAACACAATGTTTGATTTCCGCCAAGATTCTGACAATAAGATGTTTTGGCCCCTCCGGTATGATGATGGTCCGAACCTCTCAAATATCTGAAAAATTCTGAGAAAAATGTGCTTGTTTTATTATTGCATTTACACCCAAGTTGTTTCAAACTCATCATTCTGTCATATTTTAACAAATAACATGATTCTTTCGTGCATCCTAAGCGAACATTACAAGGACTATAACACATAATTCGCAAGGTAATTTAAATTAAAATGATATAAAATGTGCAATCGTCTTTCAGTTTCATTTTACATACTCTAGTCAGTGCTATTGGTGCCATCTTGTGGTGAAAAGAACTGATAACTCTTGAAAATACAAGACCTGTGATATGGCACAAAATGTGCTTAGAACCATGTAGAAGGTTTAGGAGAGGTTTGCCTGGTTTTTAGATAAAATTTCATTATTTTTACCTGGTCTTTGCCTTTTTTGGTGGGTTTATGAATTTTTAGTTTGCCTCAACTTTTTGATTTTTGTCATAAAACATAAAAATTGTTCATACTCAATTTTTTATAGATTTTTTTTTTTTACAAAAATTGGCAATTTGATTCTCTCAATTGTACTTTTTTGTACAACTTTAGGTTTGTTGTGGAATTATTGTGCAATATAAAGAAATACGTATTTGTAAGAAAACAAACAAGATGCTTGGATTGTACTAAAAATAAATGAAATCAAGCAATGCCACAAAAAAACTTTAAAAGTTTAAAATTTAATACGAGAAATGTGTTAATTAGTATAAAAAATGCTCAAAAAGGCCCCAGACTTCAAAGGGTTAAGTTAAGAGCTTAAAGGTGAGTTCCCTGAGTGAATTTTTAGCATATTCAAAGAATATTTTGCCCATTTAACATCTCCTTCAATAACGCTTCCAAGCTTTGACTCCAGCTCGACATATGCTTTTAATTCTTCAGCATTTTCTTATATAACTGACATTCAGTTGAATTGGCTATTGAGTTACTAAGCCAAGCTCATGTTGTAGCGCCAAGTCTGGTGTGGAAGGCCTGCTTTGTACGTCAGAAAACTGAATAAAAATACCACCTTGCTTGATTTTTGTATTCATATCTGAACAAGTCACAACGTTTACATCCCAGTTCATTCATTTGGATATACTTTGCATATTTGAAAATCTACTTTGAAGACTTCTGTTTAGGGAGGCATATCCTCAATAGTAGGGGTTGGTGTTTGATTTATATGTTGTGTCTTTGAAAGGTGACCTGTTGTTTCTTGAAAGGTGCCAGTAAATGTAATTGTTGTTATTAGTAGTTTGATGAGGTGGTAAATGTCATATCTATACCATATTTACAACATGCTCTGGTTTCATGCTTTTGTTGCCAGTTTAATGCTTAAATTTAGGGTCCTCCAAGAACCACACCCGGTTACCAAACAAACTAAGCTTTATTTTTAATGTTGGCACATGTTGAGCTTTAATGGATTTGCATTTTTAGCTACTTCCAGTTCCTCATTTACTTCTGTTATTAATATCTGGGGTATCTGCTGTCCTCAAGAGATCTCTGTGGCTCCACCATGAGTCATTTTGTAATGTTATACACTTCCTCACTAGTGTTTTTAATGCTGTTGACCTGGTGATTGAACTTTCCACACATTGAATCCAATAAAGTTTCTTAAAGTTACCTTAAAGAAACTGCACGGTGTGATTAGCAAGTCAAGAAGTAACCATAATTTGTTAGGTAATTCAAATTAAAATGTGAGAATGTGTGATCGCCTTTCAGTTTAGCTTTACAGGCAACAAATTGGTGCCATCTAGTGGTGAAAAGAAGAAATGCATATTGGAAGTACAAGACCTGTGATATGGCTCATTTTTGTGCTACATTTTGGCACAAAACAAAGCATTATGGCACAAAAAGTGCTTGGAACACTGTATAAGGTTTAGGATAGGTTTGTCTGTTTTTGTTAACAATACAATAATACAATTTTCACATAGATTCTTACATTTTTTGGGGGGGATTTATGAATTTTTATTTTGTCTCACCACTTTTGATTTTTGTTGTTTGATTTTTGTATAATAACAGTTCTCAATTTTTGCAGTACAAAAAAATGACAAATTTTACAACTCAGAATTGTACGTTTTGTGCAATTTCAGGTTGGCTGTTGAATTATTTTGTAAAAAAGAAGCTGGGGTTGTACAAAAAATAATATAAAGCAGTTTTAAAGATAATTTATTAGACTGAACTGTAAAGTAATAAAAATGCAAAAAGTCTCCGTAGAATTGAATACTGCAAAGCAAAAGTAAAAGGGAGCATAAATCTTGCTTTATTTTGATGCATTCAGCAAATTTTCCTATGTATTTTTGTTTAATCACGTTTTTTAAATATTTTATTTAATTTTAGCCAGTGAATAGAAGTGAAGCGCGTGATGATCTGTTTTCTTGAGTCTCCATTGTTGCTAGTGACCACACTGCTTTTGGCTATGATCACTGTTCTGGACACATCATGCACTCATTACATATGGTCTCTATGGGGGATTTCAGGTTGCCATAACAACAATCTGTTGTGTTTAGCCACACCCAGTAGGCACAAAGACTGCTGACTCACTTGAGGCTGCTCTGCCATTCACTGGACCTTCCTGCGTCCCCTTCTATTCCAGTAGAGCTCTTCCTGCCAGTGATTTGATTTGGTCATCTACAGCTTTCACTGTGTTTCTATCATGAGTCTAGGTACATTATCAGTTCTATAAGAGACTCTTTGCTACTAAAAAGTGCATTTGTAACAATTTTGTTGCTTGTTTGAAGCTGCTGTTTTTGTATTAAACCCGGAATGGTCTACGACCCTCTACAACTTCTGTCCTGCGGTGTAACGTTTAAATATACAACATGTTCTGGAAAAAGCTATAAACAAAGCATGCTTTCAAAAACGAGGTATTAATCATTTATTTTTATCAATGGACAAAATGCAGTGAATGAACAAAAGCAAAACAGCAGGAATTCTGAAATCCTTCTTCAGATCTTCTGTGGAAGTAGAACTCCTCACATTATTTTTCTTGTAATGACAAATGTGAGATCAGGGTCTCTGTATGTTTGCGGCCATTCTCCGGCTGCAGCGTTGAGATCACAATGAATTCTGACCAAATCTCCAATGCCATTTGAAGAAATGCAGCCCCAAATGTTCGAAGAACCTCCACCATGCTTCGCTCACAAGTGTTGTAAGTCCAAGGCACCTGCTGCCATTCTTCTGCAGCAGTTCCTAAGTTTTCATGCTTTCTTGAGTCACTTGGCTTTGCTCCCACATCAGAGGCTCTTTCTCAAAGACCACTTCTGACCAGGCTTCTTCAGACTTTAGATGGGCGCACCTGGGTTCCACAACCTCTACCAGTTCTGAGCTGGATATCTTCCGTTTTGCAAGAGTATTTTATATAGATGTGTCCATCAGTGGTTGCATTTTTCACTCCTGCCTTTGCACAGTTCTGTACATGGGAAGATGTACAGCAAGCAAGCTACTCTGCACTTTAAATGATAACTTTTTTGGCAGATGCATAAAGTAACATGTAATTAAGAAAATTTGTGTTGTGCAAGAGCATGAGAAACTCCCTAAAAACAACCGTCTAGGTGCCGAATGTGTGTAGAGACGATTAAATCTTTCACCTTAACCTTCATTTTTATGGGTTTGTTTGCAGCTAGTTGGGTGTGTGTTCCTTTGTTACCAAATGCCTATTGTACCAGTCCAAGTTCTTTCCCACTGCCCCAGTGTCAGAGTGCAGGGGTGTGTTGAATGTTTGGAGAGCAACCATGTGCAATAAATTCCACCTCATAAAGCATGAGCTGGAATGCGTGAGAAGTGCCGGTCGTGAAGGAAAACTGGAGTTGTCGAAATAAATATCTGCCAGAGACTTTCAAAGAGCTTCTTTCATAGGGTTTGTTTTTTGGACTGACTTCTTCAAAGTTCTCTTGTCAGAAAGATACTGGAATGAGTGGTCAGATTTCTCTTGGGAGTTTAAACGGCAGTGTACCGTTAACTGGCACGTGCATTGTTTTCATTTATCTGCGAATACTGTATTTAATGTCTTAATGGCGTCACTGGCTGATGTCTTGATGCTTTGAAAATCTGCATGAGTTCAAACTTCTGTTCTTCTGGGGGATTTTTTTTACTTACTTCGCTTCACCATAAATCAGTTTTAGAGTCGGGCAATGGCTAACAGATGGACCTGCAGACTACTTGTGGCTGTGGTCTGAGAGAAAGTTTGGAGGGGCAAATGTACTTTTGTAGCTTTACTGCGTAAGAAATGATTTTTAAATAGAGGATTCGTTTTAATTTTTGAATACAGAGCCAATATAATTTCTTGCACAAAAAGAAAGTTCTCTGCATGCGCCGGTGCGTGTGCCAATCACAGCGGCTGTTTTGAATTAAGTAGAATGGCACGACCCACCTATTGTTTCATTTTGGCTTCAAATATAATGTGTAGGTTTCAAAAAGTTTATTAGTTTTTGAAAATTTTTGGTTTCAAACCAGCATTACAAGAGTTAATAATGTGTTATTTTCAAGGTAATTCAAATTAAAATGTAAGAAAATGCACAATCGTCTTTCAGTTTCATTTTATAAACCTCAAATCAATGCCTTCAGTGCCATCTAGTGCTGGAAAGAAGTAACCCTTGGAAGTACAATAGCTGTGATATGCCTTGTATTCAAAGTTCTGGCACAAACATTGTTTTGACCTTGTCCTTGGAGATTTTATTTTTATGTTTTTAATTTTGTCTTAACACTTTTGATTTTTGGTATAAAACAAAAACTGTAGTCTCAGTATTTGTGGTTAAAAAGTTACAAAATGTAATACTAAAAAAGATATCAAGCATTCCCACCAAAACAGTAATTTATTAGAGCAATTTCTAAAGTAGAAAGTAAAAACACTCAAAGACGCCCGGACATCTAAGGGTTATTCGGGACGACTTTTTGCTGGCTGTAGTGATGTCAACAGAATGACCTTTACTTTTTTGTCATTCTCTTGAACCCGTGTATACAGGTAATATTTTGACTTCATTGATGGCTGTAAGCAAAACTGTGTAAAAATACGCCCTGCCTTTGCCTGCGGACTAAATGGATTCTTGTTTAGGTGGAAATATTCATTATAAAAAGCCTGGCATAAATAATTTGAGTGGGTTTTTGTCCATAGTTTTTTCCCTGAGCTAAATGGGAATTTATTTTGAAAATGGGTTTATGGGGTTTTTGTCTGCTGCTGTTGGGGACAATGGTTCAGAAATCATTGACAGAAGCGGCTTTGTTGCACATAAAAGAGAAAGTCTCATAATGGAGGCCAAAGAACTAACTGCTGGAGTCCTCATAGAGCTTTTTGAAGGGGCCCTGAAGGATCGCTGCACTGCTAGAGAAAAAGAGAATCTGTGTTTGTTTGAAAGCAGAACTTTCATCCTAAATTGTAGATCAGCATTAAAAAGCAAAATGAAAGTAAGTTTGCAGAATTTTAAACAATATTTTATTAACGAATGTCATTAAGTTTGTATATGCAATGGCAATTTAATTCGTATCCTGTTTTCCGTGCCTCAGAATTCTGCAGTCTCCTCACAAAATCCCCTTGACTCCTTCTTGGATTTTGAATCTTCTTTTATTTTGTTTTTTTTTATGTACTACATTTAGAGTCTCTTGTCAGACAGAAATGGATTTTATAAATAAATTTCTTGCATGGTGACGCCTGTGGTGGCTCCTAGAGGTAGACGGATTCATCGGTAGGATTTTGCAATTTCTAAAGAAAAAAATGGGTATTAAAATTAAATGCACACTTTTTTTTGGTTTATTGTGAAGATCTTTGATAGTTTTGTTGTCAAAGGTGCAATAAAAACACATTTGCTTACTTGCAATAATCTAAAATAACTCTTTATCTCTTGAAACTTTAGGTTTTACTGGAAGATGTTCTGTTTAACCTCTTCAGACTCTGTGCTAATTACAGAGGGAATCACACATTTAAGTTGCATCTGGAAAGTTAAAGTTCAATCAGGTCTATGGTCAAATTATCTATATATATATATATATATATATATATATATATATATATATATATATATATATATATATATATATATATATATATATATATATATATATATATATATATATGGAATAACAAAAAAAGTTTGTAAAATATTCTTACATTTTGGATTCTGACAATCTAAAATGTTTTGTTTTGAAAGCATTCATGAGAGAAAATGAGAAATGGAACTTTATAGATCACCCCACAACACGTGTCAACACGAATTGTGTTTCCCCCCAAAAAAATTCCAGTTCAGGATAAAATTTCTCAAAAATACCTCTAAAAATTATTCTTAACTTTTGGATTTGTTTTTGAAGGCATCCATATGAGAAATAGAGCCTCAAAGCACAAATATAGGTCCCATAATTGAAACCATAAGTAAATAATTCACATTTATGAACAGACTGAGTACTCTATAATTGAAAAATATTAAAAAATTTGATATAAACACTAGGGGTGTAACGGTTCACGGGGATGTATTGAACCATTTCGGTACGGCCTGTTCGGTTCGGTACACTTGCGTACCGTTTCGGTATTCGGTATTTTTATTAAATAATATAATATTATTAGCGCGATATTAAGCGCAGCGGAACAATGTTCCTAGGCAAGTTTCCGCACGGACGCTATTGAGTGACGCACAGTAGAGCTGCACGAGTAGCTGTGAGAAATGGACACAGCGAAAGAGAAGCCAGAGCTTGAAGACCCTCTCACCTCACTACGGTCTCCTGTTTGGGAACACTTTGGCTTCTCTGTTAAAATACATAACGGGGATAGACGAGTGGATAAATTTAAAGTTGTATGCCGACATTGTTCCACGGAGATCGGGCAGGCAACACATCTAACATTTTCTACTGCTGGAGATATTGTCACTGCAACCAGATCTATGCTCTCTTCAGAAAATGTGGATAGGTAATCTATCCTAACTAGTTGCAGTATTTCATTTTTTATAAAAAAAATGTGTTTTTCTTTATAAAGAGTGCAATTTATTTAAAATATCATCCAAATGTGTCACTTTTATTTATTTTATGCAAGAATTCTACTGTGTATTGGCAGCTTTTCAAAATAAAGATTATGTAAGTTCTTATTGTTTTGTACCGAACCGAATGAACCGAACCGAACTCTCCAAGACACTGTACCGAACCGAATACGATTTTAGCGTACCGTTACACCCCTAATAAACACAGATATATTCATATAACAATAGTAATGTATTTTAAATACATGACTATTCATACGTGAGCAAATGCGAGCACCTCTTGCAGTTGGTGCCTTACGCTTACTGCATGCCTTGAGTGTAGGGAGCGGCACCTACCAATTAAACCTAAACCAAGTCCAATTAAAACCTATTTACCATGATCTTGTACCATCTATTGTTTCTCTAGAATGAACACAAGGCAGAGCTGTATTCCTATAATACAAACACAAGCAACATTTCTGGTGGTGTCTTCATTTTTTGTTGATTTGTTGTTTGTGAACTATGCTAAGACAGTATGTGTATATATATATATATATATATATATATATATATCATTGTTGGTCATGTGAACTTTTGTAAATTAAGGTCTGAAGGGGTTAAATAGCGCACAAAAAGGCTCTGGTAGGACAGGTCACAGGTCATGGCACAGGATGCAGCCTGTTGCATAATAAGAGCGTGTATATACGAGTCTCTACTGCCACTTACTGTTCATCCACAGAGATATTTTTAGACTATTCTTTAATTCACTGATCACCGTGGGCCTGGTATATTTAGCCAGCTTTATTAAAACAAACCATTCGTCTTTTCCATGCAGAGTTTCCAGAAGTGATGAATGACGCACAAGTAGAAAATCTGAGACCAATTAACATCAGTTTGTCTTTCTCTGCTTCCCTTTGAAAGTGGAAATAACATGTTGCTATAGTTTTGATTTTCTTGGGGTTTGCTTACTCTGTCTTGCCAAACATGTGTTTCAAACTGAGGAGAAATTAATGCAGACTGCTTCTGAGAGATGAATGGAAAGCTGGTGCTTATGAAATAACTCTTCATTCTGATTTGATTAATTACAATAAAAATATGAAATGCTTGTGTTTCTGTTGATTCAGACAAGTTCAAAGAAGAGATATATTTGGTGTTTTTATATTTCTTTACTATAATGCATTTATTTTGTTACAAAGCACATTTCAGGCAGAGCTGTAAATCTGAAAAGCTGCTTTAATTTATTAAAAAAAATTCAAACTCAACATAAAAAATGGATTATTAATTTTAAGGCTAAGTTGAAATGTTTTCAACAATGTTTAAAATGGATAAACAATAAAAAAAAGACGTGATATTTGATTAAAATGGTGCCATGGCAGCATATGGGTTGCCAGATTGAGGAACAATATTCGAAAGAGATATAAATAGAATGATGAAAATCAACGTTTATCTCACTCAGAAGCACTCAGAAAATATCTTCAAGAAATGGAGAAATGTGGGTTTGGTTGTTTTAACAACTTACACAGACTCCTCCCTAGCAACCAAACTGTTGGCCCTAAACCATAGCAAACATAATGTTTGCTTTAGCAACAAATTTGACATAACTCTGTCTCAACTTTAGGGAATCAGAGACATGGAAGTTGTTTTTTTACTCATAATGACACAGGGAACATTGTCACTGACCCTTCCATAACAACCAAACTGCAACCAGTTTTAAACTCTTTATTCATCTTACAGAAAACAAAGAGACATGGGGGTTGGTTTATGAAAAGTTTAAAAATGACACAAGTGCAACATAAACAAATTTAACACAAAAATATCTAGGGGTTTGTTAAATAAATAATTAACCTCTACTTGGGGTTTGTTCCCACTGGAGCCTCTTTTTCATTTGGTTTGATGATCGTTGCTATGGTTACTCGAGGGGAGGGTAGTAGTGGAACTCACAACAGATGCTGAAGGAAAAATTATTTATTTTTTGCATTTGTGCGTCCCCAGAGGAGAAAGTTCCAAAAAAGTATATGAAACTTGATTGGATTCAATGATCTATGCTAAGCTAATGCTAAAACTGCAATCAACTAATCTGGAAAATGGCAGAATTGATTAAAAAAGTTGTAAAAAAAAACAATGTATTATTTCAGATGGAGATAAGGGGCAATTGTTATTTTTTTATTAACATTTTTTTTTTAAATAATTTGCTTACCACACTTTCACAGATGCTAGAGGCATTGGCAAAAAAATGCCTCAAAGCGAAACAAATTTGAGCATGACTAGTTCTCTCCAGATTTCCAAAGGCAGCGTCTGACGTTCCCATATTTCCTAAATCGGGACTGCCCACTGCTTTATGGGTTCAGAGGCATTAAACAACGAGCTCTTTGTTGTGGATAACAATTTGAATCAAACTTGCTCTCGCATACGTCTCTAAACACATTAAATAATTGAATTTGATATTTTTGCAGCGTTAAGTGAGTAATGAACTTTACCTCCATTCCATGGCTGCAGTTTCCACACTGGAAAACATTTGGATTGAATAAAAGCGGCGGCCCTTTCTTTTCTTCCCTCCTTCTCCCTCCCAGTTTCCTTCCATATTTTTCTCCTTTTTGGCTCTTCCGACTGCTCTACGCCCCTCTGGGTTTCAATCAGAATACAATGTCTTGAGGTCAGATGAGCTCCGTGAGTGTCCGTGTTTTGGTTGAACGCTTTTGAAGGGCCAATCTGTGTCGAGATGAGCCTGTGCTCCAGTTGCTGTCGAGCTCAACCTGAAAGCAGCTTGAGGCTGGAAATTGGTACGTTAATATTTTTCTCTATAATTTTCTAAAGGAAAAGTGCTGCAAAAATCTTTAATTTCTTTCTACTGTAGGAGAAGACGCCGTAAAAGAATTCTTTAAAAAAAGATAACTTCTAGTTGTTTTGCTGCTCTGTATCTTAGAATCGTGGAATGGATGGCAGGGGAAACTTGCACAGGTCAGAGTGTGGCCTACTGAAAACGCCTGTTAGATTCCAGATCAGCTCTTTGACCCAAGATAGATTTCTGCACAACTTGCAGATGGGGTTTTGCTAGTTACAATGCGGGCGTGGTTTTACAAATTGTTAAATGTGCATTTTAAAGAAAGTACAGCTTAAAGAAAGCTTTCAGACTTTAAATAATTATTTTTTTTCTTCCTTTTGTAAAAGTACAAAATGCAAAGTGAGCGAATAAACTAAAAATCTCAAGTCTTTGATGTTTCTACCTTTTGTTTTCAAACTAGTATGGTTTTTGAAGGATTATAGTCGATGCGTGATGAAGCAACACCAAACAGGTGCTAATGTTAATCAATACCACACATAGTATGCATCCCAGTCATGAGCTGAAACAGAAACAGCTGTGTAGGAGGTTTAAGATTGTAGTTAAAAAAAAAGAAGAAAATAAATTGGGAAACATACAGTCTTTGGCAAAGGAATCCTGTGCAGAAGATGCCAGACATCAAGCTTTTCACCCTTCAGAATTGGTAGCCCAGCAGTGCTAACTGCTTAGAACTGGCAGAAACTCATGGGACTCAGTTCTGGTCTGACCTTGCAGCCAAAACGCCATGCCTCCAATGTGGAAAGAAGGCCAAAATACTATTCCCTGAACATGGAAATTGGGAAGCAGAAAAATAGCAGCAGGTGCTTTTGATGGATGAGTCAAAAACTGAAATGTCTGTAGCAGAGGGTTGTTCTGGGCAAGGAGTGTCTGCAGGTAACAGTGAAGCATGGTGGAGGTTCCTTGAACGTGTAGAGCTGCAATTGAGTTTTGAATTTGGTCAGGATTAATGGTGGTCTGATGATGCTTATCCATCATGCAAAACCATCAGGAAGGTGTATGATTGCCCCTCCCCCTTACATTCTTTCTGCAGAAGGACAATGACCCCAAACACACAGCCAAAGTCATAAAACCACCCTCACATAGCCTCGACATCATGGATGAGTTCCTTCAAAATGGTGTGCAAATGCTACTGTTCAGAAGGCAAAGGGTTAGTAACACCAAAAATTGATTTATTTGGTGCCTTTTGAAATGAAATGATTAACACTTCTATTTTTGAAAGCATTCATTGTTTCTACTTTGTTTCTTAAATCAAAATTGTTTTTTATCATTTATTATTAATTGTGCTTAACATTTTGTATCCATCTTATGTTATAGTTTAATGGTCGTCTGTGTCAGTGGTGTAGCCGTGGGTATACACACGTATATTCTGTATACCTACTTTTTTTTTCTCCAATTCAATAATTCTGCATTCCTTTCGGTATACTCCCTTTGTTTTGCTGATTAGACTTCCCCTATTTACGTTTATTCCCGCCTCCAGTTAACCTTGTTAAGTTCAGCAGCACAGAAACAAGGAGTAGTTATTTCAAAAACGACAACGAGCCAAATGAAGATGACGTCTCGCTGAAAAGCTCGGGTAAAATTATAACACAATTTGTTTTAATAGTGCCCACCGCGACGGGGGATGACGTATTAGACGTTACTATTATGGTATTGCTGTCCAGCCAGCCGCCGCTTCAAAAAGGAAGCTCATGGTTTATGTTTTTACCTCATTATTTTCTGTTTTTACCTCATTTGTTTTCTGTTTTTACCTCATAGTTTTCTGTTTTTACCTCATTGTTTTCCATTTTACCTCATTGTTTCTGTCTTTACCTCATTGTTTTTGTTTTTACCACATTGTTTTCTGTTTTGCCTCATGGTTTTCTGTTTTTGCCTCATTATTTTCTGGGGTTTTTTGCCTCATTTCCTGGCTTTGCCCCATAGTTTTCTGTTTTTACCTCATTGTTTTCCGTTTTACCTGATTGTTTTCTGTTTTTGCCTCATTGATTTCTGCCTTTACCTCATTGTTTCCGTTTTTACCTCATTGTTTTCTGTTAGCTTGGTTTAAAACAAGCATGCACGAGTCTGTAAAGATACCAGCTGAGTTTGGGCACCATTAAAAATGCACAAGTGACACATGAAAATTTAATTCATGTTAAATGAAATTTATTGATTGCTAATAAAGAACACTGACTTTTGTAATTTTTTGCCCATTTTTTTAGCATACAATTTGGGTTTAGTAAGTTAAGAAAATAGTACACCACCTTTTTTTTTTTAAGACTGCACCACTGATCTGTATTATTATTCCACCATTATTCCCAGTAAGGTGCTTGACCACCCACACATTTACAAGCACTGCCTCTCTAGCTGCATGCCTGCGTACTCGACCTGGATTCTCTTCTACTTTTAAACTCTTCCGTCGCCTCTGAAGCATAGACCAGGTCGCGTTTAAAGTGTCGTCGACTCTATTTTTGCCATCTTTATTTGGTTATGTATATCTGCCACCGGTGCCGCTCTACTGCTTGGTGGCGGTCACATGCCCTGAGATCATGAAGTTGGACAATGTGACTTTTTTTAAATGTCACCGGCTGTGTCGGATTCATTGCTTTGAATAGCCCGAGCCCTTTAATTGTAACACGACTTTCTTTGGGTGTGTGGTTTTATGACTGGGTGTGCTTTCTGTTTGGAAACAAACATTCTGCAGATTTCTGCAAGTCACGTGAGTGTGTTTATGTTGCAAATAGAGTTATAGCGCCTTCCTGCAGAGGATATAATGATATGTTGACATCTGTTTTCTTGATGATTTGTTGGCACTCTGCTGTTCAGAGCGAGAGCTTATGTATAATTGCAGGGGCGTCTGGAAAGATACTGTGTGGGGTTGGAAGCACACAGGAGTTGCAAAATTGCATCAAATTTTCCCAAAATAGTCAATCTGTGTTATTCCAGAGCAGAATATCTTCAACATTTTAATAGTACAAAGTGTATAGCTGATACAGACTCTTATCAGCCTCGGAGGGCAAGTGAATGTAGGTCTGTGTGCGTGTGCGTGCGTCCGTGTGTGTGTGTGTGTGTAAGAGCACGCTCCTAAAAACCAGCCTGACTCATGTAATATTTACATGAGCTCGAGACTCGAGCCAGAGCAGACAAGTGAAAAGCTCCTTCGCTGGGCTAGAGGAGAACAACTGCAGTCCCCACGCTGAAACACGATCTCCTGAGACTCTGGAGTTACCTTCCTTCAACAGAGCACTAAAACCCAAAGTACGCAGGAACCGAGCGATTGGTCCAGGCGAGAGCCCTTGTGAAAGGAGGGAGGGAGGGAGGTATAGCCGGCAGAAAGAAAAAATAAAAACGGACAGAAGGAGGGGGGCAGCTGTCATTTAGAGCTCCTGTAGTTGGAGAAACTTTGGAGTACATTTAAAGCCCCCACCTCCTCCCCCCCCCGCTCCTGTCCAGCCTCCCTCACCTTTCACCTCAAGCTTTGCTCTGGGACTCGAAGCTCACAAACGTCAGCCCAGGCCCGATGCCGGCAAACCCTCCTGGAACGGTCTTCCCAACCTTGGTGGTTTTGGGCCATGTGGCTACCCTGATAGCCGTCTGGAGATGGATGCAGCGAAGAAAGCGAACCGTCGAAGGTACGTGGAAAAACAGACTGGTTGTTCTGCGTGCTCTCTCTGAACACATGTGTGCTGCACACCCTTGGGTTTCCCTGCGCACCTCCCTCTCGCTGTTTTTTTTTCTTGTGTGTTGAAACTCTGGGGTTAACCCTTTACGCTCTGAGTGGTGCTGGTTGACGTGACGTTTGATGGATTGCAGATGTTTTGGCAAACTTCTGCATAACTTTGACAGCTGTACTTTATTTTTTGGTTGTAGGCTTTTTATTTGGTGCAATTTGATTTATCACTGGTATGTTGAGAATTTAAATGGTTGATTTTTAGAAGGGGCCACCTGGTTTCAATGGAGCTGACGGCATCAGCCTGAAGCGCTGTACTAGGACTATCATCATCTAGTGAACCGGTGGTGACTCTAGAAATATTTGTCCTGAAGCATGAAGCCCACACCCTAAACCCAACCTTCAAACCTGCCCTTTATCTGACGGGATATTTAAATAGATAGAAAGGTGACTGGTGTTCATGGGGCGTTGCCAGAGTTACTGTCAAACAAAGGTTTGTCCCAAGAGACTTCATTTGTATAATGTGCTCATGTGCTGTTCAATTAAGTTTTTTTACATAATATTAATAATAAAAATATCTAGATGTTCATTTAATTTTCACCAGTCCACGTTCACTCGAATCTCCAAACTTTGCACACACTGTTAAATGTAAACGCAGTGTGCCGCATGCATTGCGTTCGCTGGATCTGTCCGTCAGAACTCGTTTGACTGGTAAATGAGGGCCGCTGTGCTCCGAACACGTTGTCTTGCACCGAGGTTCTCAGGCTTTTATGCTAAACAGATGAACCTGAAACTCCAGTCTGAGTGAAATAATGTTTGTTGATTGAAATGCTTTATTTTAGGTGACGTTATGCTTTTAAGTCGTTTTGGTGTCTCATAATTATTTATTATATGTTTATTGTCATTATTTTAGGTTTGTGCCAAAAACAACAAACCATTCGTTAATTACTTTATTATTAAACTATTCTTCAGGGTGTTTATGAATACTGTCAGGAAGTCCATGTGGAAGTCTAGTGCATCATCGACGAGTTGTTGGGAGCACTGGTCTTAACTGAGCGGTAAACTAAACCTAGATGATGACTTAACCACCGTAGAGGTTTTCCTTGGTTATGGATGGGATCCTAAGGTTTGTGACATCGTAGATGAAGCATTCTGAGAAAGGCTTGCTTTTTTTTTTAGCTTATATTAACAAAACACCCCAAGATTGATTTTGATAATTTTAATTAAATGAACGTACCTTGATGAGGATGATCCCATGGCTTGCTTTTTTTATCTAAATTTAATTAATAAATGACCCCAAGATGTATTCTGATCATTATTATGACCTTACCCTGATGATGACTTAATGGCCGCAGATGCTTTTCAGAAGTCTCTGTTATGTTATGGGTGGGATCCTAAGGTTTGTGACATCACAAACCGGATATTGATTACTGAATGACCCCAGGTTTTATTTTCTATATTGATTAATATCTGTTGAAATTTAAAATGAGCTAAACTTGATGATGAAGTTTCCATTGTAGATTCTTTTTTCGGAAGTCTCTGTTAAGTTATGGGTGGGATTCTAGAGTTTGTGACATCAGCATTCAGAGAATGGCTTGCTTTGAATGGCAGATATTGATTAATAAATGACCCCAGTATTTATTTTGAACATTATAATTTCTGTTGAAATCTCTGTTGGGTTATGGGCTGGATCCTATGGTTTGTGACATCATGAATGCAGCATTTTACGAATTGCTTGCTTTTCTGATATTTATTAATAAATAAATGTATATATTTCTGTTGAAGTTTAAAATAAACTTCCCTTTAAGTTTTAATAACCGTCTCTGTGAAGTTATGGGTGGGATTCTAAGCACAGCACTCAGAGAAAGGTTTGTTTTTTGTTGGCTTATGCAAGTTTACTGATAAGATTTGAGTTATTTTGATTTTGCTCACTTTTCGTCAATATTTATATTTCCGAAAGCATTCTTTTTTCTTATTTTTTTCCACATTTGCACAGTGCCGTAAGTTCCTGATGACAAATACCAGCCTGCACCTTTCGTTTCTGTTTTCACATACTACTGTGGGGTTTTATGAGGTGAGCTTCTGCTTGTCCCAGAGGTTGCTCTTCACCACAGAAGCAGGTGTTGGGCATCACACACGAGCTTCTGTCAGTTTAAAGAGACTCGCTGGCATGCCAGTGTGCTGTTTGATCTTTGGAGGTCGTTCACTTGAGGTGAGTACTGGCAGGGGAAAAGGATAGTTGTGTAAGGCTGTGTTTGAAAGTCAGCTGGTTGAAGCTAGCGAGGGGTATGATTGGGAATTTAGCATTGCCAGGTTAAATTAGGAACGTTCTTCCTCTGTATAGCACACGGTTTTCTTGCTGTGAGTGATGTGTGTATCCTGGATACAAGCAAAACAGCGGACCTCGTGGAGACGTAGACTCTGGGCTTTCAAACACGTCAGCTATTAGATGTCTGCTCATTTAATCACAGTGCAAATATATCTCTGGATTTCCTGGTATAATATTCTCTTCATGAACTTTGCAACAAACTAGTTCTTTATTTACAATAGTGTTTGTAAATGTTTAAAAAAAATTCCTCTTCTATCGTTTGAGATTTTGTGGTTAACATGAGAGAACTGTTTTCTTTCAACTAAGGAAATTCTTTCTCTCTGCACACATTTCTCCTTTACCCATAAAATATAATGATTAGATAACGTGTTTTGTAAAGATAAGAATCCTATTTAGCACAGAGCGAAAGAGCCGTGAAGTTTTCGCCTCTCACAAATGTGCAGATCTGAAATCGAGATTCCGTTTTATTTTTATCTGTAGGTCTAAACGACACTACACTACACTTAGCTGAATAGGTAATCTATTCAGATGTTGATGGGTCATTTGGCACAGATTTGTAAATCTGATAGAAGTAAGATATCATCACAAACATATAAGGTTGTAGGACGTGCTCCAATCTTAACTTATTTCCAAGCACTGTGCGGGATATTTGCATTTGTAGCGGTCATGTAACAGCAACAAAGTTCTTGGATTATGTTTCTGGAATAAGTTTCAAAACATATCTGCCTACCAATTCACATTCTAAGTAGATTCAGTGATCTATGCAAAGCTAAGTGAAAGCACTTTTGCCAGATTTGCTAAAAAATTTACTCTGGAGGAACTGGAAAATTAAATTAATTCCAAAATGCAAAAGTTTTTAGCAGGGAAAACATGAGAATGGCACTGGATAGAAAAAAAGGACATGTTGATATGATTATTGGCAAACTGAAGTGGCAATTAAATAGGTTATGAAACTTTTAGGGCTATTAAATGGTTAATGAAATTTGACCTATAGGTGGCGCTGTTGTCAATTAATGGTTTAGTTCAGCATTAAATACGGATGACTCACACCAAGTTTGGTTCCAATATGTCAAGTGGTTGCCAAGATACAGCTTCAGATTGCATTAATAGTCAATGCATTAATAGAAAGCCGTAACTTGGATTAACATGAAATCAATAACGATTTTCCCAGGGAGGATTAGGGGATGTTCTGGTTTGAGTTTGGTGAGAATCAAACATAAGGTCTGGGTAGATTTTCAACCTGATTCAAAATGGGGGACAGAAAGTTCAGTTGATTATGGCTAAAGAATGTTGTGGAGGGCGGTGTCAAATATTCTTATATTATTACATTTGCAAAATACAGTGATTTTTTTTTTTTTTTTTTTTTTTTTTTTTTGCATAGTTCAAAATGGGTGACGTATAAATTGCCTAAATTTAAAATTGAACATGGTTCGATTCAGTTTGATGCTCCGAACACGTTCAGAACAGTTTTAGGATTTTGGGTTGAACCCAAATTTTTGTCATATCTCCAAACCACTAGAGGGCACTGCACTGAAAAAGTGCATGCAACCTTTGATCATGATTGTTATAAAATATACAGAATCCAGGGTCAATATGCTAAGGCATTTTGGAGATATACCCTTTCAGCCAATTAAGTGTTGGATTACGATTGACTATTCAAAACCAAATCCTAAAAATGAAAACGTTTGCAAAATTAGTTTTTTTTAAATCACATTTAAATGACCGTGGTGTTTTTATATCATATCTTCTTGAGCCAAGGAATCAGGGGGATGAAATAATTTTGTTTCTATGACTTGTGTGCAAATTTGTCTTAGTGGTGGGGTCAGAAAGTATGAGTTAGACTCCAAATTTGGTTAGGTTGAGAGGTTAGGATTATCCTGGTTAGGATTATCCTGTACCTAGCATTTGGTCAGTTTTCCAATTTAAAAAATGCATACGAATAGAGAAATGATCTCCTCTGCATTTGGTAATTGTGAAATTCCAAAGCCATTGTATTGACTAAATCAACTTTAATTAATAAGTTAAGGGATATTCAGGTTGTAACTTTCACTCTTCAAAGTTTTATTCTTTGTCCCCCCAAAAAGTCACTGCATAAACTTAAAGCAGTAGCCACTTGCATACAAATGACATTAAAAAGTTTGGTTTTAGGAGCTCGTAGTCCCCATTTTCCAGAAGCTAGTACTTTGTTCGGATGGAGTGAGTCAGATTTTCTAAATGAGTCAACCATGAGGAATTCCCTCAAATTAAACTCTTATGGTGAGAGGCGGTGTACACCAGCCGACCAAAGAGCCATATTCACTCAACATTCACTGCAATTTAGAGTCTTCAGATTACATGAAGCACGTATGTTTTGCAGTGGGAGGGAACCTGGAATGGCTATAACCATTGGATTATTTTAAAAGTTTTTAAAGATATGGCCTATACAAAAGATAATTTATGCAAGAATAACAAATTTCACAAATCCTTGAATACGGAGGAATACAAGTCTAAAACATTGCACCTAAAACTCTTTGCTGAGACCCCAGTGGGTGCATATTGTTCTCTATTGAGTAGCTGTGAGGGAAATAATTTAGCGAATGCTCTGAATCGGACACGTCTGAACGCACATTTCACTCTTTTGCCACCTCAACATGTCCCACCTGTACTGGCAGCACCTTTGTTTGCATCCCTAGTCAAATATTGAATTACCTGAATAAGCTCCATAGACACATCGGTCACATCGCCTCGTGGAGTAGTAGCTGAAAATGGTTTAAAAATCACTCGATGCATATTTTTATAACATTGAATTGTTTTACTATGCATTTATACTATGTATAAATTATGCTTCTCCAAATAGACTTAAATTGATCCAAAACCCTCAAGCAACTTGTCACAGAGGGGCACAAGTAGTGCTCATAGTAATAAATAAATATTTTAAACCAATTCTTGCTAAATTCATCATGATTTGAGATTGTATTGGGTGAATGATTAAATTGTGCTGCTGCTGCTTTTGCAGAATGTGTTACATAGCTACTGTGTTTTCTGTTGAATTTATGGCTTGACACTTGCCTTACAGCAATATTTCACTGGTGTTGGAATTGCTTTTTGGTTCAGCTTTCTAAGTATTTTAAGTGCTTTTTCAACCAGGCATTTTTTTAAACCATATTTGTGGTTAGTTTTATGTTGAAAAGTTTGCATTGATTGCTAGTGTAAATATAGGTAAAGCAAATTTATGAAAAAAATGCAAAAAGTTTTGAGATAGAATGCAACTTTACAAAGTAACACAAAAATGTTTTGGGAGGGAACACAACTTTACGAAGTAACACAAATGTTTTGGGAGGGAACACAACATTACAAAGTAACACAAAAATGTTTTGCGAGGGAACACAAGTTTACGAAGTAACACAAAAATGTTTTGCGAGGGAACACAACATTACAAAGTAACACAAAAATGTTTTGCGAGGGAACACAACATTACAAAGTAACACAAAAATGTTTTGCGAGGAAACACAACATTACAAAGTAACACAAAAAATTTTTTGGCGAGGGAACACAAGTTTACGAAGTAACACAAAAATGTTTTGCGAGGGAACACAACATTACAAAGTAACACAAAAATGTTTTGCGAGGGAACACAACTTAGCCAAGAGAACGCAAAAAGGTTTTGTACAGAAATGTAACTTTATGAAAAAAAAACTTTTGAGAAGAACGCAACTTAACGCATGGATGCAAAAAAGTTTCGCGAAAGGAATCCAACTTTACGAGGGAACGCAAAAATGTTTTAAGGGCACACAAACTTTACAAGGGAATCCAAAAAGGTTTTGCTAGGGAAAGCTAACATGTTTCATGATGCAGCATGTTTTGCATCAACTTTACGACAGAACAAAAAAAGTCTTTTGTGAGGACACACAAATTTTCCAAGAGAACGCAAAAATGGTTTATAGTTGAATGTAAAGTATACAAGGGAACACATTTTGCATGAGGGCTCAGAAGGTAAAAGTAATTTTCCAACTACTAATGGGTTCTGTAGAAAACTAATAATAAAATAAAAGAATAAAATTAGAAATTCAAACCCTTGGAAAAAAGATTAAATTATTACATTAATTTTGCTGATTAAAATCACCTGAAATTGGAAAGGTTCTTATAGGAGGACAACGCTCTCAATTAGATAAACACACTTTACATTTTCATCTCTCGGTGTTATAGACTAGGTGAGGGGAAGTTTTTCAGCTTAGAAGATTATTTTAACCAGAAACAGTAGTGGGCTGCCCATATGGGAGGAATCATATTTCAATGGCAGTCCTGGAGAAGCTTTGGTGCAGGTCTCGGAGCTCAGAGACAGAGCTTCAAACGCACTCCTATGGGCTGGGCTACAACTGAGCTTTCACTGCTTTCTCTTTGAGACGCCCCTTCTTTTTCACTCCCAAAACAAATGTTTCCGAACTTGAGCGGCTGAAACAGAGCGCGGGGAACTCTCCCACTGCCTTGTTTACTTCTGCGGGCATGGCCGGCTCGGGTAACATGTCCGCGGCAGCTGCTCCGTGTCTCGCGGTGTTCAGTCTGGATGTCATTTACGGGCGCGGGAACTACATTCACGAGATGAGCTGCGGGGAAGTGGGGCCGCACTTGTATAGCCGCATGTGTTGCGCAGGTAGGTGCTGCTGATGATGGACTGACGAAACGATATTCCAAGATGATTCTGGCGAATAGGAGGAGTTCAATCGAGGGGGCGATAACTGTCAGAGACGCCGAGTGGGTGCGCGCACGCGAGGGTTTAGTAGGGAGGGGGCTGGGGAGCTATCGTTAACCTGTTTAGTGCCAGTGACAATTTTTTTGTCTTTTAGCTTTCCTGCTTCGTGTTTAAGTTTAATCTGAATTGTTTATTCGATTAAATGCATTATAACAGCGAGCATTGCCACTATATTTTCCTTTCAGGTTAATATTTTTTCTGTTTTGTGCAAATTTTTGTTTACACACATGTAAAGATTTCAACGTCCAGCCTTTGTTCCACATCTTCCGCAAGTTTAAAACCCTTTTACTCGACAAAATGTCACATTATGAACATTTTTCTCTCACGTTATGAACATTTTTCTCTCATGTTATGAACATTTTTCTGTCACGTTGTGAGCATCTTCCCGCCCTAATAAAGCTATGACGTCACACAGGTGAGCCGTGTATTTGCATTGTACATGGTTGACGGGTTATTAATCAAAAATCATGTACAATGTAAGGCATTGTTTAGATCATAGCTGAAACCAGTGAACACATTGCAAAATATGATATATGATATCTTTTTTTACAGAGCTCATACTTTATTTATTGAAACACATTTTATAACTTTTCAATCCTGTAAATGTAAAGCAAATATAACTAGACAAAATGTGCAGTTGGAGTGCTGGCAGCTTGAGCTTTCATAATTGTGTAATGGGGTGGTGTGTATAAATAATCATTGTATTTTGCTTTTGACAACACAACATAAAGAAGGAGAGGAGGAGCAGGTGGACATCTGAGCTAATGCCTGTTTTAGTTCTATCCAGACTTCTTGTACAGGATATAGTTGTTAGAGTTCACTGATCCTATATCCTATTTTGGTATAAGCAGATTTGTATTAATCAGTTATAAATACTTTTAGACTATAAACATTAAGGAATGTAGTAATCCGTGGGTTGCAATTGCTAAGTCTTACCAAAGAAGTGCCCAGAAGCTCCTTTGAACTGCTTTATCATATTGAGTTTCACAGCAATACAAATGTACCACCAACAGCATAACTTATCAACATTGGCTAAATTACAGAAGAGACATAATTTTCGTAGATGGTTGAAATTTGTGCCATATTGGACTTTGGACTCTCATACTCTAAATGTTTTGATTATTAGTGAGAATAAATAGAAACTAAAACAAACTAAAAAGAGCTTCAGTATTAAACACCCATATGCCCCATAGTTGTGACACCCTTTCAAGGGAGTTTTTTTTTTCTCGAAAATGTTTTTTTGGATTAAACAGCTTTTTTTGTAGACTGTAAAATAAGAATTTAAATTGGAAGAATTTTGCCAGGGTCTCAGTTGTTTTATTTTTCGTGGTATTTTTTTCCCCAAAACAAATGGAGCTAAATGTTACTTTTGAATGTTGTGAATCAATAGATTAAAGTATGTAAATATTGATTATGAGGTACATTTTTAGCAACTTTCAAACAAAGATGACATTTTCAAAATAAAAGTCCTTTTTATAGTTTTTTTTTTAATTGGAAAGGAAAGTTTAAGGATGGTATGCTACTTTAGCAAATTCATCACCTTCATCTTTTAATCAGATGTAACCCAATTTGGAAAATTCCTGTAATCTTCTTGGTTTTATATGGAGCTGTTCATAACTATGACCATGAGCTGTGCATGCAAAGGAAAAAGAATAAATCATTCACTGTTTTAGAACCATAGAGACTCTAAAAATACTGACCGGTTGTTCATCACTCCCAGCTTCTGTTTATTTAGCCCTCAGTCTCCATAGTAACCAAACAGCCTTTGTTTTTCCATTAAAACTAAGCGAATACCTGGAAAAGGTTAGCCAGCTATGAGGAACATTCTTCTAGAAAGCTAAACCACGGCTCTTATCTTTATCCGTTTAAAGAAGTGATATTAAATTCTCTGTCCAACCGATCTGGAATTACAGCCGCTAGAGGGAGACATATAGCTATAAATGTTATTCCACAACTCTAACAGTTCTCATCAGTAAATTGCTCTTTTCAAAGCCATCAAAAAGTTACAGAGTTCTATTTTTTGTCTAAATGAGGGCAGTCAATGTGTAAATAAGAGGAAGGAGTCACAGAGCATTGTTTGTAAATTCACTAGCACATGCTCATACGTGTCTGCCTGGCTGGTGCAGGGGGGTGAACCTGTCTAAAGTGTTATTGTATGACACTGAAAGGAGAAGGGGATGAGTTGGTGCTTGAGAGTGTCTCTGTGCTCTGAGCAGGTGTGTGCAGGGCTGGAATGTTCCAGTGACAGTTTGGGGTTGCAGAAGATTTCGGAGCTCTCGACCTTCAGTGTCATTAATTGAGCTGCAGGCTAAAAGTCTCTCTTCAGAAATCTCATGGATGGATTCCTCAAATCAAATTAGAAAAAGCACATATTATTCATTTATGGTAGTGCAGTGTTTATGTAAGAGTTTCATTATCAAAGCCAACATTTTGTTATTCGTCTTTGCCACCAAACTTCGCAAAGATATCCAAGCTGGTCTGACTCGGGTTGCTGTATCTTTTCAGACTGGTACCACTAAAGGAATTCTATGCAAAAGTATTTGCTCTTGATGGCATAAAATGTTTGCTACTTTTGCTATTAAATAGCAAAAAAGCATGAGAATTATCTGAGAAATAGGGGTTTTGTTTTGTTAATCATAGTTACAAATAACAACAATCTATGAAATCACTAGTGGCACCCTAGCAACCGAACTGTTTACCGTAGCAACTCAGCTTTGGTAAACGATAAAGACATGGGGGTTGGTTTATATTATTCATTTTGAGATGGGGAACTTTGATGACAGTGTTTCTCCCATAGTAACTGAAAATTCTACCATGGTAACTATTCCACTTTGCTAATAGCTTTCTATAGTTGGTCATGCATGACAAAATTAAATGGATATCTGCAAGCTATTTTTATTATATGCTGTATATTCATCTAGTTATAATATTTTGCTATAGTTGCCACATTTCCAAGACGACCCAGATTATTATTTCTAAGCTTCTCAGAGTTATATAAATATATGAATGAAATAACTACGAAAAGTGAAACTAAACCAGGCATTGCACTGTTCATCTTAAGTTACAGTCATTTATTTGTCTGTTTCTTCTTGTTTGTCGATCATTGAAAAATTGGTGCGTTGGACTAGATGATTAATGCTGAACTTGAGCGCCTGGAGGATTTGGAACTGGACTTGTTCTTACATGTTTTACTTTCTGTCAGATTAGAGATTATGTGACTGAGGAATAAACCTGACATGCGTCTCTTTAATATACATTTTGCACTAAATTAAGGCTAAGTTGAAGCAGTCGAACAGTTCAGTTCTTTCCAGCATTCTGTAGAGTTTTGCTTTACACATTTTTAACCTTTTTTTATTGCAGCTCCACATAATTACTGCAAATGAAAAAAGTGATCATAGACTGATTTGGAGACATAGAACAAAAAAAAAAGTTTAACTGCAGTCATGCAGTTAATATTTATGTTATAATAAAATGCAAATTTGAACTGTATTTTATACAAAAATGCGTTGATCTTTAGAAAGAAAATTAGCAGAAAACACATGAAATCTCGCTCTCCTTTTTTTCTTTCCTTTTTTTATTTTGATTGCGTTTATGAACTATTCTGCATCTTTCCTCCAGATAATTGAGGAGCCTTGGACACTATTTGCAAAAAGTGATAGATCAGACTTTTTTATAATTAATTCTATGTACAGTAACGTTTTGTAAATATTTAAAGGGGACATGCATTTTAGAGAGTGGATAGATATTTGTCGTGGATATTTGCATTTCATAAAAAAAGAACTACCGGTATGTTATTAACTTCACTTATTATGTGTACTATCATGTTATTTTCACTGCTAGCAAATCCTTGAAAACTATATAAAAGTCACATGACTCACTGCAAACATACCCTCCATCTGCTATATTTTATAGTTTATTTTAAATAACGACACTCACTTTTGCTAATTTGTTAAATATGGCCACAGTAAAGTAAATGTGTGAGCCAAAGTGTGTTTAGAATTCAGATTTGAGTTTTTAGTTGTGGCAGAATATATAGATTCATTTAATATGTTATTGTTTCTTTAAATCTTCTGCTGCTTAGCCCCTAGAGGAAGAATGGCGTTCCTAAAAAGTTTATGGAACTTTTTAAACTTTGTCTAACTTTTACCTTTAATTGGAGTGAATGTTAAGAACCCATGCGACCTCTAGTGGTTAAAAGTTGCATACTGTTTCTATAAATTGTAAAATATAGATGGGAAAAAAAAGTAATTTTAAGTAATATTCCATCAAATTTTTCTCAGGAAAATATGTGTCAAGATTTCAAAGTCTACATTACATTACGCTGACTATTATTTGCGTTAGGTTTGCAGCCTTTAGTCATGTAGGATCTAATTATTTGTGCTGCAGAAAAGAAAAAGAAAACATTGCTAGTGGCAATCACTTGTTCCAGACAGCGTTGCTCTTAGGCTTTGTTCTCTCAAGCCCAAGCAGGCCACGGCCCAGAGCTGCAATGTAAAGAATCCTCCAGTTCTTTCTGTGATCTTCCCCCCGTCCTTTCAACAGAGAGAAAGGTGGAGTTCCCCAGTCATACCTGTGCATCCAGACACATGATTTTGGCAAAGAAAACTTCTCATTGATGCAGTGCATGTAGACTCTTTGAATCTTTGCAGGATCTGTTTGCCCTCCTGCATGAATGCTTCAGATGCTGCCTTTACACACAAACAAAGACTCTCCTGTTTTCTGCCTCATTCTGTCTGTCTTTGGATGACTCTGGCTGGACTTGATGAAATAATGCCTTTGTTGTGTCTGATACATTCATCAAAGAGCAGCCAGTGACTCCTGACACTGAAAATCGCAACCTCCCACTTGAGAACACAACAGGCTTTCTGTCTGGCTTCTGGAATTAGTCACTTTTTCCTTTATGAGTGGGATTTCCCAGTTGGTGGAACACCAGCCCTCTTCTGCCCACCCCAAACAGATGGAATACCCAGAGGGAAACAGACCCTTGCCGTGATGGTTATTTTCCCTGATGTTTTATTGCATGCTACTGAACAGAACGTACAGTGAAAGAATGCAATAATCCTAAACAATTATTCAGCTCTTGCCAAAGCACAGACGACCAATGGGGCGTCAGATTCCAGACTAGGACTGAAGGATCTTAACTAAATGATTTATTTGCAATCAGCACTGCCATTTTGCTTTTGTTTGTGAAGCTTAGATGTAAGTCAAGCTCATTAAATTTCGCGCCCAAACTTTTGATTTTAAAACAATTTAAAAGCCAATGTCAGAATGAGTGACATAAACCAACCCCCATTTCTCTTTTCCTAAGCTGAAATAGATCAAGGCCAAACTGGTTGCTAAGGTAAACAGTCTGGTTGCTATGGAGGAGTCAGTGACATAATGTAATGTTGCCTCTATAACTTGCCAAAGCTGAGTTTGCCATTGCTAGGGCTTGGTTGCTGACATTTGGTTACTAGGGTAAATAGTTTGGTTGCTAGGGAGCGGACCGTGATGTCATAAAATGTAAGTTATGGACATTATAAGTTGTGGGGATCACAGTTGATAAAATGTAAGTATGTAGTCATCAGAATAACTCTCGCTTGGCACTGTGCATTTATTTTACCACTCATTTTTGCCGCCTTTTCTCAATAAGGGGGCGTGGCCTGGTGAGAAAGTGACCGTGCAGACCTTTTATTAGTTTGAGCTGAAGGCACCCCCACTGTCCCCTGTGAAGGACAACTGTGCAGCAGTTTTATTACTATTTGGTTGATTTGTTTTAAAACGTAAAGTTTTCTATGTTTATTAGCCAGCGCTAAGCACAAACTTTTAGGTTTAGGTCCCAGCACCAACTTTTTTACTTTATGGACACTTTGGGTATATTCCATTAACGATACGTGAAAGAAGTTCTACCCTGTTTGCCATTTTTAATCATTTTTATTCACACAGAAGCGAAAGCAAAACCACAGAATCATTTTTCATTGTTCACAATAATGGCTTTAGATGGTTTTAATATTCATTGTAAAAACAATTCTCTAGGGATTGACTGCTAGAGTGCCTGGAGGGTTTTATTCCAACCCTTCTTCAGTGTAAATAGTACAGCTCATAACAAATTGATTATTTATTATAGTCGTTTTAGTCTGGTAAAATGTTTTTATATATAGCTATTTTATGCAGATGCTTCATACAGACTTCTCATGATGGTTGGAACCATATTCTTAAAAAAAATATGGACGACATGTACCGCCTACTGCCACTAGGCAAATACTAGGCAATTTCCGAGCTCGCACACCCATCTCAGACTTATTATACAATTTATTTTGCAATTATAAACACAAATTTGTGAACGAGTTCTCTGAATTTGATCGTTAGTGGTAAATGATCTCTCATACGACGTGTTGACCACGGTCAATCACATGGCCCCCAGTTTTTAGGGGGAACATTGAGCGATTAATAGCGAAAATAAACATAAAAGTTTATTACTGTATTTATACCTTTCAAAATCATCCACACCATTTAAATAATGTTATTTCTGAGGAAATCATTTTTAAATTTCACTTTTCACCATAGACTTGTTTTTGTAAGGGTGTGATCGACGCGGCTTGGCTTCAATCCGCCGGCCGTGTGAGACACACTTGGTTAAACAAACTTGAAATAGTGTTGTTTATACTCCTCCATTATATCTGAGTCGTAGTTTACAGCTGAAAAGAAAATATCCCTCAATGGATCAAGGCTTAACCCCAAAGTTTATAGTCTTAGTGGGATGCTCTCGTGCAATAATAGGGGTGGGGGATTCTATTTACCAGCTATGGAAATTTATATTTACATGCATAAACAAATGTAAAATGTAAGCGGTGCCCCCCCTTATTGAATAGTAGGTTTTGCACAATTTAGACAATCGTTCCAGAAGTTGAAGACTGTATTTCGAATACGTTGCATGGGATTTTTCATTGGGATTGTCAGACTGTCTGCAACAGATGTGACAGGACTTTTTTCTGTGTTCAGCCGAATTGGTCACATTTCCAAAGCAGCTGTTTCCATTGCTCTATAGAGCATTTACAGATGTGATCTGCAGTAGCTGTTACCCATTACCGAAGTGAGGTTTTCTGTGCTTTGTAGCAGTTTAAAAAGAGACAGATATTTAAATGTTATACATTTGATGTAATTTATGCTGTTCCTCAGCTGTAACGCATCACATTGACGTTGGAAAGTGTTTTTCCCAAACTACTTTCACAGCAAAATGACAGCCCCCAGCCCAAAAAGAGGGCAGCCTTTGAATTTATAGCTTGCAGACTGGTATTTAGCAAGAGGTGTAGAAAAAGGAGTGGAGAAGAAAACTGCAGGGGAAGAAAAGTGAAAAAGGGAGGGTGATGTGTGCAGGCTTGGAACACACCCCCTCGCCTGCACGCTTCTGCCAGACCGGGAGAAAAGGATCAGTTTAGCTGCAGATTGGTCGAAAACAGTGGCTGGCTGAAAAAGAAATGGCTGTTTATCAAGGATTCCGAACGTACTCTACGGATAGTGTTGGGAGTGATGTAGTCTTCACAGAGGAAAGCCCTTACCAGGGGATGCTCAGGGCCATGGATGAAAGAAAAGGTAAAGCTGAAAGTTTGTTTGAGGCGTGTATAGCTTCTACATCTACTTTAATAACTTCCTACAAAGTTTGATATGAGCGGCCGGTGTAATTTCTCTGATTCTGCATGTTAATGGCCGCCTCTACAAAGAAAAATGTAGAATTCTAATCAATTATCAAGATGTCAGCTTTGAAATCTGAGGTTCTAGTTGGGTGTTGTAATCACGAAGGCATGTTCATACGGTTTGAAGGATGTTCTTGATTTATATCTTGCCTGTCATGTAACCTCATTCAGTAAATTTTCATTCCCTCAAGCTATCGTTCTCATTTTTGATGGCGTATCAAATATAGGCTCCGCTGCTTTCTTCAGATCTTGTGTTTCAGAGCATGAAACTGGAAAACATTAACCTGGCTTTTATGCCAGGCCGTAGTCATGGGTGTTACCATTCCATCAGAGCTTCTGCAGGTCTGTGTAGTTTTACTCGGAATTTTAAGTGGCACCTTTATCCGACCTTTGACCTGTGCAGAAATGTTGGTGTCCACACATGTTTTTAAGCTCTCCTCGGATCAGCTCACATTTCAAAATCTTCACAAACTGATGCACGAGCCTCTAGTAAGCTACGACCTCCATCTTATCTTCAGGAAAAGACAGTCAGCGATTATTAAATAAACAAAAAAAGATGAGACTATTGTTTCAATTAAGAAATTATTTTTGTGACACCATGAGGATTTATAAACAGGAAGTGCCAGTGGTCGCCATGGCAACACAGTAACAAAACATGCACCCAGTGCTTTTCCATGATGAAATCAAAACTTTTTGTCATTTTGTTGCTGGGTTTCAGTCATGCACGCTGATTGTCAGACATGCTATCGAGCCTGGTACGCAACAATCTAGATTTTCTCCGGGGGTTTCCACAAGGTCCTAAAATCCTTGCTATAGGTCTTGAATATTTTTTCTAGTCTCTATGTAAAGCTCATTTGAATTCTGTTTTTGTTGTTGCTTGCTTGATTCGTTGTTTCACTAGTTCACATATAATTTGCTGTATTATAACTACAAATTAGAGCAACATGCACCGGCCAATCAGCTTTCTGTCATTGGCTCAAGTCTCTCTGGGATTCTAGTTCACCAGAGACAGGTTTGGAGAAGTGCAAGATTAATAACACTTAGCTAGAATATAGACTGAATATAGGCCTTGGCTGTTGCTGTTTATTATGCAAAAAGCGGTGAAACTTGGAACGTTTAAAGTACTGCTCAATTGCAGTACATATATTTTGACCCTACAGGTTCCGTATATATGTGTGTAGTTATGTACAAACTGTGAAAACTGTACTGCACGAACTGTAACAAACTGATATGGTTTGTTCAGGTAGGTATTCTTACCACTGGTGAATCTTTCCCCCTCATCTACATTTCTCATCCACTCCCCCCTTTCCTTTTCACACCTGCCTGTCCTGATGTAATTAATGCAAACTGGTCCACGGGAAAAATAAATAGATAAAAAATTACTTAAATTCTCTGCTTCCATCCAGAGGAGGAAACACCACATCAGGTGTTCACTCCCCTGGAGGTAACATAACTGTCCAGCTCACACGAAGCACCTACTTTCATATGTGGTGGCTCCTAACCAGGACAGCACAAGGTAAAAAAAATAAAACCCTACAGAAACTCTATCTCCAACCCTGCATTTCCTTGAGCTCAAACTAGCCCAAGTACCATCATCATGCAAGATTCCTACGGTTGGTCTTTAGGTCACTCGCTCACCTTTTCCATTACTTCAAACATAATTCCACATAAATATTAGATGTCCTTGCTGATGGTAAATTGAGATGACGGTAAAGATGGAACATTTGACTTATTTTGTGCTTAACAGAAGTATCTTGGTTAAACAGAATGTCTTTTTTTGTTAATGTGTTGACTCTATGGAATGTTTTGAAAATGTTCATCAAGTAATAATGAGATATTTGATATCCTGAATAAACTGGTTGACTCAGCTACTGTTAAAAAATGTATTCCTTTGTTGAAAATCTTTTTTATTTTTCATGGAAAGTTTCATTGATTTAATCAAGAATTCCGTGCTAGTCTCGATAAGATGTGTTTTCTAGTGTCCATTTCAATAAAAATTTATATACCGGTAACTTTTTTTGTGTTTTTTTGTGTGTGTTTTGCAGATGAGCGGGACCGGGTACAGAAAAAGACCTTCACAAAATGGGTGAACAAGCATCTGATTAAGGTAGAGCACACTTTTAGAGGTTACCTCGTTGGAATGCATTTCGTGTTAGGTCAAATTGTGTTTGATGGAGAGTTAAAACTATTTTTCCATCAAGATCAACTACGGTTTAGAAAAAAAACTGAACCATAACAAACATTCATGGTTATAGACATCTATTATAAATTAGCTATTCGTCACAATACAAACTAATTGGTTAATAGAGTTACGTTTTGTTGGCTCACTGAAACTGTACTAGAAAAATCACTTGTTCTTGATTTTAATCCGTTTAGCAAGTGATTAAACTGAAAATGTCACGAGAAGAATCCATACAACTTTGGAATGTCAAGGATGCTTTCGACCAAATTGAATATTTTTGAGACAGTTCTGTCTTAATTAATGGGCCCCATCATCAGTTTACCCAAACTAAAATGCACACAGCCCTTTTTATCCATCTATCATTACATGCAAACGTTGTCTCTTTAAGATGAAGTGTGAAACTGATAGAAGCAGTGTGTGTAACTGCTACTGCTGCGGAGCTCACACACCCAGTACACTGCAGCGCTGAAAGCCGCTCATCATTTATTTATGAGTGTGTGAGGATGACTCATCAACATCTGCTCACACTTTATATCCCCAAAGAAACGGAAGATTTTCATGGCGCTGTCTGGATTTTAGCCAACACCCTGCAGAGAGACGCCCCTGCTCGAGGCTGCTTCAATCAGCACTAGTGGCAACTTTCCTCCCTGGATACTCCACTAGAAAAGATGATACATGAAATGACCGATATTTATAATAAAACCCTTAGTTATGGGCAATACATTGGTTTAAAACACCAACACTATAGCCATAAGAAACAAGACTGTATTTGTTGTTTTTGTTCAGTTGTAAAGTTGCCTTTTTTAACATTGGAGTCATTCCCAATAATTGTCCTAAACAGTATTTTTTTTTATTATTTTGTATTGTTCAAGGAGGTCAAATTATATACCTTTTTCTATTTTTAGAAAAACAAAAGAATTTCTAATTTTTTTTAGAAAAAGATAAGAATAAAAGAGCTGTGTTCTCTGATTGGCCAAGATTTGCATATGCATGAGGCCTCATCTTAAAGCTCTGTCTGTTACAGTTTTTGGTAGAAGATAATAAAAAACTACGAGCATATAACATAAAATTTTACTCTTGTGCTTTTCAGAAGGTGGCACCAATAAAACCTTATTTTTTTTTAAATAAACAAAACCAGAAACTTCTGCTGCTGCCTTTCATTAGTTAGAATGACCTTTTTCACGTCTACATCTTTCTGTTCTTCTAATCCAACCATTGTACCTGTAATCTGTTCGTATTTCTCTCTTTATCTTTCCATTTCTCATCTCTTCGTCATCCATCTCTGTCAGCACTGGAAGGCAGAGGTAGGTGGTGGTGGTGTGTGTGTGATACCACTGCAGGGGACTTCTGTTACTGGCTGCATGGGTTTCACATGCACTGATCTTAGAGCTAACGCACACCTTCCCTGCCTTCCTTGCATGGATTTTGTTTCATGCTTTAAACTCTCAGCATTTGTCTCTCCCATGCTTGGCTCGCCATGTCATCTAATGTGGCCTGCGAGAGCTGAAAAGTTTTAAGTGTCTAAAAAAAAAAAAAAAAACGAAAAAAAAAATGTACATTTCCCACAATGCCTTTAGCCGCAACGGTGTTTCCGCATCCATATTACTCACATGTGAAACGCAGAGCTGCCAACTCTCACACATTGAACATAAGACTCAAGCATTTGAGTGATCTTTCACGCTTTTTCTTCACGGTTTTTTTCTTCGCTAAACAAATGACAAAAATGCTATTTTTCTTTATTCACTTGGACAGTTTGATCCGTCAAAAATGGAGTGATGTGGGTTTTCATAAGCTGCCAAAAATCAAAAGGATTTCTATTAGAACAATAAGCATACAATTGTTTCTATGCAACTGAATTGTCAAGTTATTTACCTTTAAAGGAGTAGTTACATTTATTTTACATTACATTCGATTACATTGTTTTACATTTATAAGTTACATCTGGGCCTTTGAGCGCAGCCATTATGCTAATGTGGCCCTCTGTGAAAATGAGTTTGACACCCCTGATCTAGAATGTTACGCCCAACATTCTAAACCAAGAAATGTAATTCCAGATTCGGACTAGACTCAACTCAATATTTATTCTGTTTACAGGTGAAGATTATTAAATTATATCCAATGTGATATTTGGCAGAGCAAGGGTGTTGACAAAGCTCCTAAAAAGGCTTTAACAAGATTTTTATATAATGACCCAAAGCACACCTCACTTCTACTAAAGAGTGATTGAAGTTGACTGTCACAGAAAATCTGTGAGATGCACTAAAGTTTAGTTAGTGCCAGAAGACCAAAATTTTTTTAAAACTCTTTTTGTCAAACATCACTTGGAAAATATATATAACATTTAATCTTTTGTGGATTATTTAATTTGTAAACTTTAAATGATCGAACAATGTTGCTAATATTATAATTTATTAAACAGGGTTTAGTGATTGTCTCCCAGTCAGCAAGCCTTCAAATATGGCTAAATTTGTATAATATAAAGACAATTAACCATTTTTCTGTACAAATTAGCTTTGTCCTGCCTTAATTAAAGTGTTATTATTGTAGTTTGATTAACTGATTAATGTGGATGAGTAATAATCAGCAATCCAGGGAGTTTTACACTTTTGTTTTCTCCTTATCGGTGATAACTCGTGGTGTTTTGTGTTATTCAGGCTCAGCAACAGATCACAGACCTATATGAGGATCTCAGAGATGGACACAACCTCATCTCGCTGCTGGAGGTTCTCTCCGGAGACACACTGGTGAGTAAATAAAGTCCTATGAAATCAGATTTGTCCATCCACAACCGTTTTAGAACATCACAAACTCATGCTTTTGCAAGGCTAACTCTCACTACCATGTCCTGCTTCTGTGACATATGCCCCTCCGTGATCTGTTTCCTGTAACCATTTAGTTTGTATTTAAAGGATTTGAAACCTGCAAATTGTAATTTTATTTGCAATTGAGGACATTTTATTTCAGAGGCAACCTTTTTTGGGGCTAGCAAATGGTGCCAATACATGTCACTGGTTTATAAAAGCTCTCTAAACGCAGTACCAGCAGGACTAGAGGTTGAGCTTTAATTTTTTAAGTATCTGAAAAGTTTTTGTCCAAAAAACATTATTTAACTTTATATGAATATATTGTAAATCTAAAGCTTACATAAGAATGTTTTGGTCAACAAATAAAACATCCCAAAGACTCAAAAGTAAAAACTACAATTTTGGAATAGATGTGGCTAAGTTTGGACTAAAATTTTTTATTCAGATAATTTAGACCTTAAACCAGTCAATATATAGCTAAAAACTTAAACCACTTTTAAAATAATTGTTTTAAATTTTATTCCCTTCGTTAGTAAAAACTAAAGTTTTCCCTAATTTCGAGACCTGTTTAAAATCGTATGGTTTCATGTTTTTCAATCAAATCAACTGAACAAAAGGGAAGCCTTGTAAATAATATGAATAGCTGCGGTACAGAATGAATAACTGAATTTTAATATGTTTTATTCAGAAATCCTCCAAACAAAAAAAAAAGTCTCTGAAAAATTGCATTTTGTAAGGTTTTCACCACTTTTTGCAGTTTAGATGACAATGGCTCAACTTTTTTCAACAACGTGAATTTAGTAAAAAAAAGAGAGCGTATAATACCCAGGTGTACTATTCCTTTAAACAAATCTTTATGTGTCTGATGCTATAGTTTCCCTCTGAATCATTTCCTGTAAATTTGTTTTGCATGCCTGGACATTCAGGTGTGTAGGACCATTGGTCGTATCCACGGATACAGCAACCTGCCTCAAACATGAATGTCTCCTCACTCTTTCCCGTATCTATGAGCTGTTCAACTGTAACCATTTTTTTCTGCGTTTGCATCTACACATTAACAATCTGACAATTTCTGCCTCAGTATCAACCATTCACTGGGTTTGAACCCCCTTCCTTTTTCAACTTCCTGTTTGCTCACCTCTGCCCTGACCTTGACCCCTTTGCCTTTGCCTCCTCTCTTGCGATGCTCTTGCTGTGGTAGCCGAGGGAGCGAGACCTTATCAGGAATTCGCGGTTGGTGAGTTGGGTCCGAAAATGTACAGCTTGCCACCCCAGAACGGGGTGTGGCATGAATCACTGCCAGGGGAAATGTGTTTTGCATGATGTCACTTCCTTTGTCTCGGAGGGAGCCCTGTCCCCATGTTTTTGGTTAGAGACATTCATTCAGTCTTTGTGTTTTTTATTTTTGTGATGGAATGTTCTAGATTGTCTCGTTAAAGGACTTTTATTGCCTTTTGAAAAATTCTAAATGTTGAGTTTCTTTTTTTTTTGTTCTCCTTAAAATAAGACATGATTCTTTAATTGATTCACATGATTTTTACAACACAAAATAGAAAGTCCTAAAAGTAAATCTGGGCAGTGTTTTCATCTTCGAGGTGTATTGTAACTATTTCAAAACGTCCATTTTGGCATTGCTATTATTTCTTACCATGTTTGGAGACCTCGACTAAAACCCCAAGTGACATCATGCACCACAAGCCAATAAGAGCCTGGCTCGAGGGGCAGCTTAGCTTTGATTGGCTGTTTATTGAAACGACTGATGTACTCATTGCATTGCATGATTTTATTTGCTGGCCTTTTATCTCCCCATTGTTATATTTTGTATAAATAGACGCTATAGAATACCAAAATGAAAATTATGTCCGTTTTTAGTTATATTCGTGCCCCTCCAAATCCATGAATTTTGTGTAAATTCTGGAGACAATTAAAATGTGTTTTGATCACATCTGAATTATTCTTGTACCCCCACCTTAAGTCTGTTCCTCCACAGAGGACTAAGTAAACAATGGCACAATTTTCATATTGAGTAGAATTAAACTCTTAAAAATAACACGATCAAATTCTTTATTTTGTTTCCTAAAATGGGAAAAATACATTTGTATTTATATAATGATATAATTTGGTGTATTTTCTTGTGAAAACAAAAGAATATTTCTATTAGCTTGCATTGCATCTTTTTCTTCCATGTTCTTCCAGCCCAGAGAGAAGGGGCGCATGCGCTTTCACAAACTACAGAATGTACAGATTGCACTGGACTTCCTCAAACATAGACAGGTAAGACCAGAACCAGCTTTACAAAACCCCTTTACAAATCCTGCATGTTTTACAGCTGCTTCACTTGTTTACTCTCGGTTTATAATAGGTGAAGTTGGTAAACATCAGAAATGATGACATCGCGGACGGAAACCCCAAACTGACCCTCGGGCTAATATGGACCATCATACTTCACTTCCAGGTCTGGTCTCCTGTTCTTCATAGGTTTTACAGTTCCTGCTTGTGTTAAGGGGGGATAGTGTTTCATCTGGCAACAGTGATATGGAGTTCACGTTTCAAATATAATCCTTAGGCCACCCACAGAACTGTAATTCTATACGTGATGCCATGTGAAGTTTTGCATGTGTTTGATTTTCATTCAAAGGAAAAATGTCAGATGAAATAATGAAGAAAATCAGCTTTTTTTCTTGGTTTTCTTGTAACCTATATACTTTTTATTTTAGCATAATGTTCTGTTTTTTTAGTACTGAGAAATTATGGCATTGTATGGTGTTCCCTTATGAGTGAGAGCACTGGTTTGATGATTGGGTAGAAAGTGGACTATTTTTGCATATGGAAAAGTTTGATTGGTCGGTTGTTTTTCCTACAATTTTAGTAAGTGATTATTTTGGCACAATAGCTTGGAATGGATCCAAGCTGGGGAAAATTTGCTTTATTGATCTCTACTGGTATTTTTTGTTCATGTAAATCTAATCTCATCTTTTGTAAACTAGATGAACTATGTTTGTCTCCACATTCAGTGTGTGGGGCTTATGCCATCTGCAGTCAAGGGTACGTGAATCTCATTTCAAAGCAGAGGTGCACCAATAGATAACTGGTCACCCCTTGACCACTGATCGAAAGTGTGTTGAAGACACAGGATTTGGGTCGATTACCCAAGAGGTTCCCCATGTCATGGATTTTATTCTATATAAAGAGTTCGATTTGGACCCTGAAAATCCCTAGCAACCAGTAATGGGTGGTCAACACTGGGGTGATATAGTCATACTTACTTGTCCCAATAAACTCCCTCAAAACAGCAGGAAGATTCCAGTACATTAATTTCAATAAACAAGGCCTAAGATTATGAAAGCATGAATAACCATTATCCCATTTGTTTTCCCCCAATATATTTTAAAAAGTGGATAAATGTAATTATCTGCCTCAAGTGAATGTAATCAGTATAAAATTAAAAAAATGTGTCTCCATTGGGTTCTTTTATATATTAAAATGCAGTGGACCTAAGATTGAACCTTGGGGTACTCCACATTTAAGTAACTGTGTGAGAATTGAGTTAAAATTGTGATTTTATTAAAGCATGCAAAAGAATGAAAGAAACATATTCCAATCATGTATCAATTTTTAAATATATAAAACTGAAATGCCTTATTTGATTTTAATTTTAGGTTAGATTCTTGACCAGCTAGCAGTTTGTCACTAATTTTAAAATACTTTTCCTTCAGAAAACATAGTGGTACCCTTTAAAAATGGCAATAAATCTGTTATGGATACTTAAAAACATTAATTACTGGAGTTAATGTAAATATTTAATTCTTAAGTGACTATTGGGTGTGTTAAAGCGGTTTTGTGGTGGATGTAGTGAGTCACTTTGTACATCCTCTACATTACAATTCGGAGCTTTATAGTGACCAGACTTCCCCACAGAAGTCTTAAAATGCTCGGAACCTTTATTTAACTGCGGAACATTTGTTACCCAAAGGGAAATCCTGACCATGAGTCATGCAGAGAAAGGAACAAATGCAAAACCAAAGCCTAAAACATGAACGAGTCTTTTATTAAAGATAAATCTCATGATCTTACCACAATGTTTGTCCTTGGTGTCAAGGCAACAGTTTTGGCAATTAAAATATGCTTCCATGTCTAGCTTAGAATCTGAAAAGTGGCATGACCAAGCATCATGTGGAAGTTGGCAGTTTATCTCCCTCTGAAAGAGTTTTGATTTAGTTTTTTTTTTATAGTGGTAACATTATATAGTGACCGTTTATAAGATTATAACAGGGTCCAATATTTATGCTCCAGAGCAAACTAAGGCTTTTGTTTCTGGTTAGCCTCACTGATTACTGGTTTTCTTGATGCCATGCAGCTGTTAAGTCCATATCCCTTGAGTTCCCTTTGCATTGTTAGTGTGGAAATGCCCTTTTTTCACTATTAAAAATAACCCAGAGTTCCACTGTTGTTTTTCTTCGATTTGATTTCAAGGGATCACCAATCTCTGTCATTTTCAGGCTACATTTCTTCCCTGAAGAGGATGGGTCCCAGCTATCCTTTGAATTTGTTGTAATTAAATAATAATTCGTTGGAAAGTTCTTATACCAATTTCAGTAGATTCTGCAATGTCCTTAGATGTTTTCTATGAGTGAATAAGGCAACACCTATGTCTCTATGGTTTTGCTAGGCTGAGATTGGTTGCTAGGGTAAACAGTCTGGTTGCTATGAAGGGGTCACAGACCAACTAAGCTTTTTGAGAGTTTTGAATGTTAATAACAGCCTTTATTTCCATTTTTCACCAACTTTGCCTGATCAGATCTCAGACATCCAGGTGAATGGTCAATCTGATGACATGACGGCTAAGGAGAAGCTGCTCCTGTGGTGCCAGCGGATGGTGGAGGGATTCCACGGCCTGCGCTGCGACAACTTCACCAGCAGCTGGAGAGATGGACGCCTCTTCAACGCCATCATCCACAAACACAGGTAGAAATTAATAAAAAAAAAAAAACACTTTATTTGACCACTTTCTCCAGTTCTTGCTCAGAAGGTGCCTTTACAGTGGACCATGAATCAACCCGAGAGCAATGATATAAGAAATACTTGAAATACTCTCATGTATCTCTGGGCGTTCAACAGTATTTATGGAGTTCATCTCCAGACATGTTCGCTGTTTTTGCCTTGTCAGTCAGACCCCTTCAGCCAACTTTTGCTCTGTAATTAACACTCTGACTCCTGCCATTTACCAGTTGTGATACATCTTCAACATCTGTCACGCTACACTTTCAGGACAACTGCCTCTTTTCTTTGACAAACTTCCAACTCTTTCTGACCCATTTTAGTCGAAACTAGTTGACCTGAGATGACATGAAAGTTGGCAGGATTAAGTTCAAGTATGCTTGAAATGACAGAATGGGTTAAAAGCAGAATCCTGTATGGAGGGCGTGTTCCATCAGAAAGGATTCCCAGAGGGTGTGTTTTTCAGCATAGCTCAGGTTCATGGTAAGCGTTTCAAGCGACTCTTCAATTTGATCAAACAAGGATCAGTCTATCCTCTCTCGCTCTTTCTCGGTAAACATGTATACTTGGAGAAGCTTTCGGATACAGGACTTGAAATGGAACAAGGACGAGGAATACTGCTGACAATTGGCTTGATTGTGGTTCTCACAGGGGGTTATTGAATTAAATATTGGAAGTTGGTAGATTTAATGCAATGTTCAGTTTGAAGAAGTTCCGCTCGAAGAGGAGTCTCCGCAGCACTTCCAGCCATGGATCGGTCAATAACCTGGAGGATCGAGTGGTCATGTGTGAAGATGTCCCATCGGAGGCGTCCTTTGATTCAGGGCAGGGGTCAGTCAGCATTGGTGCCTGCTCCAGTGGTGGATTCCAAAGTGGAGATCTGGAACATGGCTTTGAGCAAAGGATCAATCAAAGCAGAGATGGGTTTTCTTATGGGAAGGTGTTGGTTGCCGATGGCGACTTTCCTTGGAGTCAACCGTGCTTCCTGCTGACACAGACAGCAAACCAGCAGCAGTATGAATGTTTTTTGGTGATGTTTTAAAAATGTTAAGAGCCAGAGACTGTGTTTTTACGATTATGTGTAACAGTTATTGCTTTTTTGGTTAATCGTTTGCCAGAGAGTCATCTAACTAAACTCCTCCAGAGAAGAATAAGTCTTGCCTGCACCTGCCCTGATGCATGCAAATCTGTTTAAATAGCCTCAAGGTTTGGCCTATTTTGATTGGCAAGAGAAATTTGCTTTTAAAAGAGTTATAGTTCAGCTTTGTATATTGTCTGTTTTATAATCTCCAAGGCTCATCAGATGTACAGTATTATTAACATGGCTGTAAAAAAGTAGTTGTGCATTGCTTGTATTTTAACATTGATGAAACTGTCCTCTCTTTTCGATTGTAGGCCCAATCTGATTGACATGAACAGAGTGTACCGACAAACCAACCTGGAGAACCTGGAGCAGGCCTTCAGCATCGCAGAAAGAGATTTGGGTGTCACTCGACTACTGGATCCTGAAGGTGAGCAAAGAGAAATAGCGTTTGTATTGACGTGTATTTGTGTCTTTTGTTGTTGAATATTGTAGATATTTAAAGGGAGACGACACCCCTGAGAAAGGGGTGTGGTCAGCTGTGAGTTAACTCCACCCCCTCAATTAAGTCAGTGGGGTAAAATCAAAGTTAAATATAAATCTCTTCAATGATGTCCCTGCACGCATCAGCCAGTCAAGTTCAAGTTCCTTCATTTGTATAGTGCTTTTCACAACAGATTTATTGTATTACATATTATTATGTAATTTATTTTTTTCTCCAGATGTGGACGTGCCACACCCAGATGAGAAGTCCATCATCACCTATGTGTCGTCTCTGTATGATGTCATGCCAAGAGTACCCGATGCTCGAGATGGAGTCAAGGCCAATGTGAGGGTTTTGACTCTTAAGTTAAGTTTCCATGAGCTGTTACGAATATTTAATGGTGATAATACTGTTGGGGACAGGAGCTGGAGCTGCGCTGGCAGGAATACTACGAGCTGGTGACCATGCTGCTCCAGTGGGTCAGACATCACATTATTGTGTTTGAAGAACGCAAGTTTCCCTCTAGCTACGAGGAGATTGAGGTTTGTCCAATGAATAATTTACATACAGGTTAACTTATGTTAATTTATGCCAGCCAGATGTCTTTCAAATTCATTATTTGTACATTAATAAAGTTACTTTTTTTGTAGATTCTTTGGCGCCAGTTTCTGAAATTCAAAGAAAGTGAACTACCAGCAAAGGAGACCGACAAAAACCGCTCCAAGCTCATATACAAGTCTTTTGAGGTAAAGAATAACATTCAAACATGCCAATCTTGAGGCAGCAGGACTTTATATTGTGGGTGGGTTTGTGTGGCACCAGGGCGCTGTTCAAACGGGACTAATCAAGATCCCTCCCAGTTTCCACCCCATTGATGTGGAGAAGGAGTGGGGCCGTCTGCATGTGGCAATTCTGGAGCGGGAGAAACTGCTGCGCTCGGAGTTTGAACGGTAAGAGGCAATGTTTTACCCCCAAAAGGGTTATTTAGTTGTTCCTTGATCCTATTAAATAATATAAAATATATTAATATAATGGTAAAAACAAAATGATGTGGCAATGTGGAGGCAGACATGCTTCACCATTACTTACTGTTGTTGTGTTGAGATGGTTAATGCATAATATGTCCAATGAGCATGTCAACATAAAAGTGTAACTGGCAATGGGCCTTTCCAGACAAACCCAGTTGATTTTTCCCAGGGAGAAACAGATTTGGAAAAATGCTTCCTGTTTGATTACTGAACAGTGGCGCCTGTGCAAACTTCAATGTTAAATACTCATTTTAAAAACTCCATGAATAACTGCCACCTGCAGTTTGGTGCAGCGTTACAGGATTTTTGCTTGAAATGTTTTTTTTATTTTTTTAAAAACAATAAAATTATTAACTGTTTAAATACTGTTGTTACTAAACCTGTGCATTTCAGTATCTGTTTTCAAACTTTTTTCATTATCATTCCACATACTCATACATTCTTAAAAGAAATATGAGGTATCTTATGCAACTTATATTTGAAAAATAAAGTCCTGAACATTTATAATTTAGGAAATGTAGAACTTTAAACGTTGAGTTGCATGATCTGAAACACTGAAAATAGTTAGATGCCGCAGTTTTGGGAACTTTTTGCTACCCCCTTTTCCCAAAATTACCCAAGATTTCCCTCAAAACTAGAGGGAAAAAAAGTTTTCTCCATTTTTATTTTGAATGTGTGTCAAAAGTTCAAGCATGTACTAGTTTGACAGTACTCACTGTTTTCAATTTAAGGTATTTTTGCCTTATTAATATAAAACAAATAATGATCAAATAAAAAAATATATATATTTAACTGACTTAAAATTTCAATTAAAAAAATTGATATCATCAGTGAGGAGAGAAATTGTTTAAGGAAGCCTGAAAAAACAGCCTCTTTTAAAGGTTGTGAGTTGTACAGTATCCTTTAAAATAAGAAAAAAAGTAAAAAAAAGTTTGTTTTCTAAAAAAAAAAATCATTAGAGCATTAATTAATGTTTATGCTTTTTTCTGATAAAAACTGTTCAACAAATGCATTTTTTTCCGTGCACAATACTAACATAACAGCTTCCATCACATTTTCTATTTAAAAAAAAAAGTGTCACAATCTGTAACTTAATAGCATTTAGCACAAGCAAACAGGGCGTCACTTTTTTTAAAGATTTGTCACAAGACTCGCTGCTTCTTTTTTATGAGTCTGTTCTCTGAGCTTCTGCTTCAGAAGAACTTTCCAGGGACACTTTTCACATCATTGGGATTAATAATCATGGCATTCATGAACGACTCCCATGGACTGGAGTATCTGCTGCGCCACAGCAGGGTGTGAGTTATACGGTGATTTAAAATTTTAATCGAATTGACTTTTGAGTGGTGTTTGCTTGCTCATAATTGCGTAATTGGCTCTTTTGTTAGAAGTGTTTCACGTAGAGTTTGTTTGCTGTGCTTGCAGGCTGGAGCGGCTCCAGAGAATAGTCTGCAAGGTACAAATGGAGTCAGGTCTGTGTGAAGAGCAGCTGAACCAGGTGGAAACACTGTTACAAATGGTGAGAGAGAAAGCCACTACTTGCATCCGTCACAATCAAAGACTCAGATTTGAGCAGCCCGCTCATCCTTTATGTTGTTTTGCAGGACATCCGTCAGATGGGAGCTGGGAAGCCCATCCAGCATGCAGCTGAGATTGAGGGAGATCTGAACAAGGCTGAAAACATGATCCGATTCCTTTTCAATGATGTGCAGATACTTAAAGATGGGCGCCACCTACAGGCAGAACAGATGTACAGACGGTAAGTGTTTTACTAAAGTACAAAAAAAAACATTTTAATAGACCACTGACATCTAAAAAAATGTTTCAATTTGCAAATAATATGCTGTGTTTCCAAACTAAATAAAACGTTTGCTTCCTTTGCTTAAAAATCTTAAATTATTTGTTTTTGTTGTTTATTTATTACGACTACATGAGTGTTGGCGCAAGTCTTTCTGGGATTGGAAGTCAGTTTGAAACATAATTAGCAAAAAAACTTGGAACGTTTAAAATGTTCTGGTTTATTGCGATACATTTATTTTTGCCTCACATTTTGTGATTGTCTATTTTATATGTGTTTTTGATATACAGTCTTAAAAATGTATTTAAAAATCTTTTGTCATGATGAAACCCTGCTGTATTCTATAATATTCTTTTAAATATACATATATATATAGATTAAATTCAAGCCACTGCAATGTGTTTTAAAATAAAGTGCATGGCATTAACTTTATTTAGCTTAGAAAACTTTAAACTATTAGCTGCAACATGTATAAAACAACGTATTTCAGCAAATTATAAGTTTGCTCTGTAAGTCATATTTATTACTCAATGTATAATTTGTTTGCAGAATTTAGTGATGATAATTGAGTCTATATTTTAACATTTGGACAGTTTGCGATGATAAATGTGAATTATTTTCCTTTTTATCTTGATTTCTAGTGTATTTCATCTCCATGAGCGTCTGGTAAACCTGCGCAGTGAATTCAACCTGCGCCTAAAGTCTGGTGTGACAGTGGCGCAGGTGCCCATGACGACGATCGTACCCGTCCAAACCATACAGCAGTCATCTCAGAAAGTGCGACCCGAGCTGGACGAGGTCACCCTGAGGTATGTTCAGGATCTCCTATCTTGGGTGGAGGAGAACCAGAGGCGAATCGAAGTTGCGGAATGGGGTCAAGATCTTCCCTCTGTGGAGTCCCAGCTGGGCAGCCATCGAGGCCTTCATCAGTCCATCGAAGAATTCAAATACAAGATTGATCGCGCACGGGCCGATGAGGTAATTTGTTAGCTGTGCGCTACTTGTGGTTAGCTTTGTGTGTTGTACTGAAAGCTAATTCTTTGATTTTGCACACAGCAACTTCCATTCATGCAGAAATCATTTAATAATCATTTTTAGCAGGTAAACAGAAAAAAAAACAATGTTGGATAACCTGTATAACATTAAACAATGTAGCAATCAGAAGCCAGTTTGAAAATCGAGTTTCACAGCAATACAAACGTGCCACCAACAACAAAACTCATCAGCATCATTTTTTTTTGAACTATATGTAAAAATATTAAAGCCTTTGACATGCACTTGCAGTCTGTGGACTGGAAACTGTGCTCAAAGAGCTTTGATTTTAGTGTGGAGAAAACTATTCGAAAAGGTGAAGGGGGTTGAATTCTAAATTAATTCTTTTATCAAGCATTCTTTTTTTAAAAGTCAGTTTTTTCACTCACATTTATTTCAATTGGAAAATAAAACACTCAGAAACATGCAGCTGTACCAAAAGTAATAGCACACTTTTTCTGAATAACCTGCGTGATTTAATGCAAATTTAACCCTTAGCATGAAGTGTTAATGAGATGAGTAGATCCAAAATTCTACTATGACAATAAAAATGTCACTTCAACCGGTTGCAGAATATAATTGCAAATCGTTGAACAAAGAATCATTGTTTGAACACCATTATCAGGTTGAGTTTCACAGCAATACAATCTTACCACCAACAGCAGAACTCATCAGCTTTAGCTTAGTGACTGTGCAAGGCTCTGTCATGCTTTGATATGGACTTGCAGTCTGTGGACTGGAAACTTTAAATGGGCTAAAGAATGGAAAGTTTACTTGAGATGAAAAGGTCCGAAAATTCTGCTGTAATAATAAAAGTAACCTTGCATGCACGTCAACCTGTTCAGGAAGCTCCCAAAACCAAAATCGTTTCATATAAATTTTAAGGCTTTTTTAAACTAAATAAATGGATTATTCAATACTACGCGTCATTTCAAACTACCTTTTTTCTTTTTTCCCAGAACCAGCTGACTCCGGTCAGTAAAGGAGCCTATCGTGAATACCTGAGCAAACTGGACCTTCAGCACAACAAACTACTGGTACTACAACTAACCCACCACCCTCATAATTCAAGTTTAGAAGTAAAAGCGTACAACTTTGATTTCTGTTCTCAGAACTCATCCAAGTCCCGTCTGCGGAGTCTGGATCAGCTGCATGCTTTTGTTGTGGCTGCTATGAAGGAGCTGATGTGGCTGAATGAGAAAGAGGAGGAGGAAGTGAACTATGACTGGAGCGAGCGGAACTCCAACATGACGGCTAAGAAGGACAATTACTCTGTAAGAGCATGACAACATTCCGTTCCACCTGCATAACTAGTGCTATTGTTGTTGCCAGCGACTGAACAATGGTCTGCTTGTAGGGTTTAATGCGAGATCTTGAACAGAGAGAGAAGAGAGTGAACACTGTCCAGGTGACTGGAGACCATCTTCTGAAAGAAGGACATCCGGCCAGGAAAACCATTGAGGTATTTACTGACATTTATTATTTTACTACAGTTTTGGTGAGGAATTCTGCATAAAAGAGCTGTTGAAATATCCAAGCAAACATGGACACGACGTCAACCGGTTTTGCTCATCTAGACTCAGTCCGAAAACATGTTTACAAAACTATTAATGAATTAATGCACTTTTTTTAAAGGTTTATTTATCAATTTAAAGCTATTTTCGAGTAAGGTCAAGAATTAGTCCACAAAATAGTCCACTAAATACAATAAAATGAACACAAATGTTGATTAATAAAGGATTTTTTTATTTATTAATGTATTAAATAAATTCTAAAATAAATATTTAAAAAAGTTACAAATATTCTAACCAGTATAATGGCAAAAAAATACAACAATAATGATTCCAAAGGTTTAATTATTGTAGTGGTACCTACATTAATGTCCTGAAAAGGTCCAGTAAATACTTGGAAAGGACGTGCAGTGCCCGTAAAAACTCCATTCCGTTATTTTTGGACCCTAACTCAACGTCACGAAGTTAAGTCAAGATGTTTTCTAGCTTACAAAACATAAACACATCAGCTAGATTGACAGCAATAACCTTCTGCAAATCTTGTTTAGCTCGAAAGGTTTTTATCAATTTTATCAAGTCCAAATATTTTGTGGTGAATTTTGTATTGTTCGAGTATTTTGTGGTTTTCACCACTGTGTTTTGTTATGGTAAAAATATACCTTCTCAATTGATAATAAACACTGGAGACCGTTTGAGAGAGAACACAGCAAATGCGGCTATTTATTACAAAGATTTAGCAGTCTCAAAGCATTTCCTTCACACGTGACTCTAACGTGGAAGAAGAAGCATATTAAGAGCCTATTAAAAAATATAAACGAACGCCAGAAGAGAAAAGAAGGAAAAAGAATATATAGAGATAGAAAAGAAGAGAAAGAAAAGAGAGAAACAAAGAAACCGATCCCAGAGAGTGATCAGCACACAGAGAGAGAGCTCCCGAGAGTGCGCATGCGCTTTTCTAACCCGTCTTCTCAAATTACATTTCTCAATATAACCACAAGATGGAGACATTACATTAAAAATTCCCATCACAGTTTTTACACCACTTATTTTCAAATAAAAACAAAATAGAATAAGTCAGTGTTCACTACCGCTCCAAATTTAGAGCAAAACGTCTTACGAAAGTCTTCTTTACTGCAGCACTTCAGTTCAGCACTTCAGACTCAGTGGAGCTGGATCCTTCAGCTGTGCTGTTGCATTGAGACTCACCTGAAAGAAAACACGGCTTACTTCCAGGTACAAAACAATCAATCCACGTGCTCAGAAACTGTGCTTAGGAACGGTTTTCCCCTTTTTTTAACCTGTTCTTTTGCAGTTTTTCTCAGACGTCAAGGAGGCTGAAGATAAGCTGAAGAAGATGGAAGAAACAATGAAGAAAAAATATGTGTGCGATCGTTCCATCACTGTCACTCGGTTGGAGGATCTGCTTCAGGACACGGCTGTGAGTGTGACATTAAAATAATCATATTTTATCTCGAGGATATTGAACAATGTTTACACGCGCCCAAATAATCGAATCATCATTAGATTCACGTCTCAATTGGAGTGAAAATAGAGCATTAGAAAACTTTTATTCATCTTCTTACCCACTTGTTCCCGAGGGGGCCATTCCAGCACACTTCAGGCGAGCACTTCACCCTCACACTAGGGTGACCAATCCTCCTCTTTTGCTCCGACGTCCAGTTTTTACATCAAGTCCGGGGCGTCTGGGTAGGTTTTATAAATTTGCGAAAATTTCCAGTGTGTTCACTTTTTTCCCAGGAGTATTATGCGTGTAATAGTGATGCGCGGGTCAGGAAATTTTTCCAACCCGTCGGCCCTGCTTTTAGGAAGTATTTGGTGTGCTCCGCACCATTGTATCTATTTTTACAACACGCACCGCACCTGTGGCCATTGAACAGACATACTAGGCATTGTAATTTAAATTAAAACATTTATTTCATCTTGAAAGCGTTTGGAGACATCGCAATAGTGATACACGTTTTAAACATTTGCAAGCAGCGTTTGTAGCATAGGCTAAACATTTGTTTTTTATGATTTATCCCTCAGTAGCGCTTTTATGTTCCCTGTCCAAAAAAAAGAATGGCTTCCAGTTTACCAGGGTTCAATCTATTTCTCCTGGACTGTTGAATGTGCGTTCGCTTGATGCGCTTGTGGCTGGGACACACCTCAGCGAAAATATAAACACCTCTAGATTTCGGGAAAGGCGATTAACTGCTGCTGCCGAAAGAATGTCCTCGCCGTTTTAGAGAAACCTTGTCTCTCTCAGCAACGTCTTTGCGATCATATAATTGCACACGACATACACTGATTTTTTTATTTGATTTTGTGTTTAATGACACGCTCAAACCTGCCCTGTAAATAAAGTGACAATTTCTTTACCCGAACCAACCTGACCGCGCCCGCGGGTTAAGAGATGACCCACGCATCACTAGCATTACCGAGAGGCCGCCTCGTGGGCGAGTCTGTTTCTTGCAGGATGAAGATGATGTTGATTTTGAACGCGTTAATTGATCCAATTGTACTTGATTCAATTTTAATTAAAACTTTATTTTTTTATCCATGCACTGATTTTTTTATTTATTTTTTTTACTTCTGGGGAACGTCATATTTCTTATAATGTGACAAAAACAAGGTTAATATTTTTAGCTCTATAAGACATCATTACATTGATTCACTCTAGAACACATAATGATATGCTAATTCAACCCAATCTGCATAATTTACCCAAGTGATCTATCTTTTAAATTGAATAAACTCCAACCTAAATAAAATCCACCGTCATCCCCTTCAAAGACAACAGAGATTAGTTTAAATTAGTTGCACTTAAGAATCTGTAATGCTCATGAGAGGTATACCTGCATTTATCAAAGTTGAGAAGCATTATCAAGAAGTTTAAAGAGACCAACACAGTGGAGAACAAGACGAGCAGAGGCAGAAAGCTAAAGATTGCAAAAAACTTTGGAAAGAAAACTAATTCTTTATAGATCCCAGAGCACTGCCAAGACACTGCATTCGCCGTATAAGATGCACTATCTTTTCCCCCTCAGTTTTGGGGAAGAAAAAGTGCGTCTAATATGGCGAAAAATACTGTACTTTTGAGTTTTTGGCCATAGGGATGTTGCCTATATGTTGAGAAAGAAACGAGAGGCCAGAAGGTACACCGTGGCTACAGTGAAGCATGGAGGTGGTTGTATAATGCTCTGGGGTGTGTTTTGTTCTAGGAATCTTGTTGAGGTTGAAAGAAACATAATTAAAGATTAAAATAAGAGGAGGGTGAACGATGATCTCAGGAAAGAAAATCTGGGAGACATGTTTGAAATTTGAGAATGTGTATTTTGGGTCACTTTTCGAACGATTGTTGTATGAACTCCAGGAGGAAAAGGAACAATTAAATGAATTCAGGACCCATCTGGAAGGTCTGAGTCGGAGAGCAAAGACCATCGTCCAGCTGAAACCGAGGAACCCTGCTCATCCCATCAAAAGCAGACTCCCCGCTCAGGCCGTGTGTGACTTCAAACAAATGGAGGTAATGCAGACCCAACCAGGGGAGAAAATTTATGAGCACAATCTTAAAATATCTGCCCCTAATTTAAGATTAAAATTTAACATCCGTTATTCTTCTGGCGCAGATCACAGTGCACAAAGGAGATGAGTGTACACTTCTGAACAACTCCTCGGCGTATCAGTGGAAAGTGAGGAATTCGAGTGGAAACGAAGCCGCAGTACCTTCCATCTGTTTCATCATTCCTCCGACCAACAGAGAAGCTGTGGATGTCAGCTCTGGGTAACGTCTTTTTTTATCTGGCAGAACATTTGCATCCCACATTCTCTGGTGTCTGGCAGCGCGCTGAATTCATCACATTTTCCTCCTGTTTTGATTCAGTTTGGATGCGAGTCTGCAGAGGCTGATGGTCCTGTGGCAAAAGCTACATGTGGACATGAAGAGCCTGTTGTCGTGGCAGTATCTTATGAGAGACATCATGCTCATCAACTCCTGGAATTACATCATGGTAAGTAACACTACCATGAAAACATGAAAAAACACTACAGCAATAAAAATACGGCCATTGGGGGTGTTGCTAATCGATTTAAACAGTAATATCACTTTCAGTTTGACTTTGATCTCATTCTGTGCGTTTGAAGACAATTTTATAATGGTAGGTAATGGAGTACATTTGTAAATTACGAAAATTTCAAGTTTTATATGAAATTAGTCATGTCACTACGCCCCATTCACTACATTTACATCTATACGACACCGACTGAACAAGCACTTAGCTCCACCCCTTTGCCAACTCCAAGAACAAGAGAACCCTCCATTGTTTTCCAATTATCTTTGGACCACATTAGCATCAGATCATGTTGCAAAAGGATGCAAAAGGATTGGAATGAAAATAATAGGGGTGTAATAATACCCTCTGCTCGCGAAACATACCTCAATATTCATCGTAACTTTTTTATAAAAAGTATTGAAACCAAATATTGGAACCAAAATGTAATTTCAAGAGTTATGAGGATATAAAGCTAAGAAGTTCTAGTTTGAATTGTATGAGAGCATTTGATACCATCCATCCACTAGAGGGCAGTGTTAATGTTTGCATTAAGTTATTTTACTCAAAGTGATGGACAGAGCTAAGTTTGTAATCGTTCTCGTTTAAAATGTGAATAAAGGATAATTGCCTCCATGTAAATATTACATAAAACAAGGTAAAGAAGTTTCAGAAGTGACTAGAATCACACCACGAAAGAAAATGCACTTCAGCTCTTAGAGGGTATCTCCCAGTAGCTCCCCAATAAGTAATGTGACCATTTTGTATTGCGATATATGGAGCCAAGATGTATTATTAAACCCCTAGTAAAGAAACGCAAGTAAAAATAAGAGAAAATGGTTGTAAACAAAATATATTAGTCGCTAAATTTTAGCACCAATTAACTCCTTTGCAAAATAAGTCTTTTTACAAAATAACTTTTTCTCTTTTATCGACATGAACTGAAATCGATAACATAAAAATGGGGGTTAAATGCAAAATCGAAAGAATTTTCAAAGACACAATAGATTAGTTTAGTTTATGTTTAGCTTGGAATGCAATCACAGATTCTAGTGTTAGCATATGCTAGCATTAGCTGGTATTAGTGGCGAGGTAAAAAATAAAATGACGTTTGAACAAATGTTTACGTTCTTAATCTTCTACGTGTTCTGATTGCTGTGTGGACAACCAAACAGTTTAGAAAGAACTAAGAACTCCTCTATCTTTGAGACACTTTTATGTCATCCGCTTGCTCAATTGTGATTGGCTGATTGCTCTTCTTGAGATGGGGCCAAATTAAATGGTACCTCCTTGTTTACTTCCTGTTTTTAACCCAGAGTATAGTTGGTCTTACAAACATCTTGAGCACTTTTAATCTTATTAAATTATTTTTAATCTTCTTCTTATAAAATATCTCCATATTCATACCAGCATCTAGAACTAGTATAAAAAAAATAGAAATGCGACTAAAATGGCTTAGTGTAACAAAATAAACTAATGTTAACAGTAGGGAAAACTAGCTCTCACGGTTTCCAAAATAAATTAATTTAAACGAGCCTTCAAAACATCAGAAAATATCTAATAACACTTAATATATGGAAATTAATAAAAACATTTTGGATATCCCCCATATATATTTGAAATACTTAATTAGTTACTAATAACTAGTCTCCATAAGAAATCTTTATTTTTGCAAGTTCTGCTCCATCAGCCAATTAAAATCGTACTATAGTCGTCGATCTTCCAACTTCCTCAGGTATTTACAAATAAGGAAGTATAAGAATAAGGAATTTTGCTTGGTTTGGACAACTTTTCCACTGACTTTTTCACTGATTAAATCTGATATAAACACTGGGCAATGTGAAGGATCTGTAGTAAGTGACTCATTCGTTTGTTTCGTTAAAGTTCAAGACCCTGAGCGTTGAGGAGTATCGGCTGAGTTTGAAGAACCTGGAGCTCCACTATCAGGCCTTCCTGCGGGACAGTCAGGATTCTGAGCTCTTCGATGCAGACGATCGCCTGCAGGCTGAGAGCAGCTACAGCAAAGCCACTCGCCACTATGAGAATCTGCTGCACTCTGTTGAACAAGGTGAGCGTCTGTTTGAACGGTTGAAAGCATCCGTCACTTTCTATGTTCATCAAGCATAGAAACCCAGTTTGGCCTCAGGAAAAGCCTTGTTTCAAGAAACAGCAGAGCTGCAGATTCCTCCAGATTGGTGATGCTGCAAGAAGTTCAAGAATGTGCTTTTCTTTGTGGAATTAGATGCTTTCATAGATAAGATTCACATTTGGGCATTTTTGTATGATTCCCACTTTAGTTAAATTAGCCTAATTAAAAGAAAAAAAAAGGAAAACTTTTAAAAATCACTTTTTATTTTATATTATCTGTTGTCATTTTGTCCCTTAACACATTCCTGTCAAAACTGTCAGATTTTATTTACTACCTAGATAACCTTTAGACAATGATTTTCAATAACCTTTCAATAATATGGATTAATCCCATTTCATTTTGTTATGTTTACTATAACAATACTATTTACGCTTAATATTCTTGTTAAAATTTTTCTTGTTTTATGCAAGTAACACAATTTCAATTGATCTACTTAAAAATACATTTATTTTGTTTAATGAAATTAAAGTTCCTTTTTATCATTAGGGGCTCATTTAAATTTTCCAAAAGTGAACGTGTGACTGCCAAACTCTTTTGCAGAACCAGTGGTCATTCAAAAGGGGAACATTTCTGGTAAAGATTTGACCAGATTTATTGTTTGTTTTTACAAATTAAGGTTGAAGTTTGGTTCACTCAATTGTGTTTTTAAGCATGATTTTAACATATTCTTTTGTGTGTGGGGCTTAACATAAAAAACTAATCCCATTTAGTTGTTTGTTTATATTTTTCTTCCAAATTAAAACTTGCAGAAGGTAACCCATGGTTGCCACATTAACACCAGTCTAAAAGATTCCGACAGCATTGCTTTATAAAAGATATTTATTTGAAATCGGTTTGCCTTTAAAAAAAATTGCAAAAGCGTGAAATTCTGATCAACCGACTGTCTTCAGTTGTTTCTATGGAAATTGACTTGATTGGCTGGGCTGTCATGCATCTTTGCATGTCGTTCAATGTATTTTCCAATTGTTTTACAGCTTATACTATAAGTGGTAAATGCTCATATAAGTGCTGCTCTTTCTCAGGAGAACAGGACGAGTCTGTGTGCAAGAGTTACATCACCCAGATCAAAGACCTTCGTTTGAGATTGGAATCCTGCGAGGGTCGCACCGTCAACCGTCTCCGGCAGCCGGTGGACAGTGAGCCTCTTAAAGCTTGTGCACAGAGAGCCACCGAACAGAAGGTCTGTGTTTAACATGTCTTTTAATTTGCGAAAGGTGTTAAATTAAATAACATTTTGTGAATGAACAAATACTATAGCATTTCTAAAGTAAATTACTATATTGCTTATTGTTCATTTTTGTGTGTGCGCTATGATTTCTAGAAAGTACAGGTCGAGTTAGACGGAATAAAGAAAGATCTGGATAAAGTTGTGGAGAAGAGCGAAGCCGTGCTGGCCACATCTGAGCCGTCCAGCTCAGCGCCGGCCCTCCGCTCCGAAATCGCCATCACCCTGAAGAAGATGGACCATGTCTACAGTCTATCCTCTGTTTATCTTGACAAGTGAGTTTCTGTAAACATTATGTGCACAAACTTTGATGTTGGCTATTTATAAGTGTTTTCATTAGCAATGTGGAATGGTTTCCGAGGTTGCTGTGATATCATACGAAGTTCATTGTTGAAATATGAGTAATATTAACCAAATCCCATGTATCTATGATTTTCGTTAGCTGAGATAGTGATAGTGATGGTTATAATTGTTGCTATGCTAAACAGTCAGGTTGCTATGGAGGGGTCAATGACTTAATAGAATGTTGCACAATAAGTTAAATATGGCAGCCCTCATGTCTGTCATTTACCACAGCTGGGATTTGGTTGCTATGGAGTCAAAAATGTTAACTATGATTAGCATAAACAACCTCCCTTTCTCCAAGTTGTTTCTTCTTGAAGACATTTTAGTTGCTTTATGGCCAATATAGGTCAACTTTAAAGAGTACTGTGTAAAAATATTGGTTTCTTTTGCACAAAACTCAAATGGTCTGTGAACATTGATGCATATTTTAATGGATTGATCACATTTTTTCCATTTCTTTATTATTATTTTTTTCATTTAGACCATTTTTTTCGATTAGTCTATACTTTTGTGGTTTGTCTGTTGGTTCATCTTGTTGAAATAATGCCAATGTTCTTTTCATCCACTCAGGCTGAAGACCATAGACCTCGTTATCCGCAGCACACAAGGAGCTGAAGACCTTCTCAACAAATATGAGAACCAACTGCGTGATGTGAACAAACTTCCTGTTAATGAGAAAGAGATTGAGGCCAGCCAAACACAGCTCCAGGTTACCCTTCTCTACCTCACACATGAACCCGAATCAGCGACAGCATCACTAACGTCTCTATGTCCTGTTCTTTGGAACTAGAAACTACGCTCCGAAGCTGAAGCCAATCAGGGCGCCTTTGATCGTCTGGAGGAGGAGCTTAAGAGGGCTTCCGAGGTGACCGGTCGGATGTCTCAGCTGCATAGCGAGAGGGACGTGGAACTGGAGCATTACAGGCAGCTGCTGGGCACCCTGAAGGAACGCTGGCAAGGTGTTTTCATGCAGATTGAGCTCAGGCAAAGGGAGCTGGAGCTTCTGAGCAGGCAGATGAAGGTCTACAGACAGAGCCATGACTGGCTCATGCACTGGATCACTGACGCCAGGCAACGACAAGACAAGCTCCACACCGTCCCCATCAGTGACGGCAAAGCCCTTCAGGAGCAGCTCTCCCGGGAGAAGGTACCATCCAGTCATCTATAGATGTCTGCGTCTCATTCCATCCCTCTCTGTGTTTCTCCTACCATCTTATGAGTCTGACCATCCATGTTTACATGTCTCTCTCCGTCTATCCGCACAGGGATAGAACTCCATCTTCTTTCTGTCTGTCTTTTCATTCAACTCTAGTTGTCCGTCTCTGTCTGTCTCTCCATCCATCTGTTGAAGACTTCCTTACTGTCTGTCCCTCCATCCAGCCATCTGTCTATAGAGGTCTATGCTTCGTTTGTCTGTCTCTCCATCCATCTATAGAAATCGTTCATTCTGTCCATTCGTCTCTAAATGTCTTTCTCCATCCATTTATAGAAGACTATCTTACTATCTGTCTTTCTATTCACAGCTGGCTGTTTGTCTCTCCATCCATCAATAGATGTCCTCCATTTTTCTCCATCCATCTATACACTTCTATCTTACTGTCTGTCTCTGAATCCATTATAGGTCTTTTGCTTTCTCCCAGTTCATCCATCCACCCACACACATCTCTAGATGTATCTGTCTGTCTCTCCATCCATCTGTACAAAGTCTATATCCATGGCTATCTATAGAGGTATATCTTTCTCCATCAAGCTGTCTTCTTGTCCATCCATGTCTAGATGTTTGTCTCTGTCCGTGTCGCTCCATCAGCCTGTCCATACATCCAATCATCTCTAGATTTAAGCAGACAAATTATCCGTGAGCTGAACGAAAGGGAGGATCAGATAGTCTAACAATCTGTAGATGTTTGTCTGAATGAACCGTTCATTTTCTGAACAGAAACTGCTGGAGGAGATTGAGAAGAACAAGGACAAAGTGGACGAGTGCCAGGACTTTGCCAAAGCTTACATCGATGCCATAAAGGTTTGTACTAATCCCGCTGCGGGAAATTCCATTTCAATCCAAATATTCTGGTCTGATTCAAGGTTCTGATCCAGGATTACGAGCTCCAGCTCGTGACGTACAAAGCTCTTGTCGAGCCCATCGCTTCCCCTGTGAAAAAGGCCAAGATGGAGTCAGCCTCCGATGACATCCTCCAAGAGGTACCACTGATGTTTGAAATGTGTACCGCTTTTTATTCTTTAAAATGTCAACTCTTTTGATATGCACAACTATTTTACAGTATGTGACTCTAAGAACACGCTACAGTGAGCTGATGATACTTTCGGGTCAGTATATCAAGTTCATTGTGGAGACACAGCGCCGCCTACAGGATGAAGAGGTAGGTGCCAGGATGTGGTCTGTTAGAGCTCTAGCACTAATGTTAACTCACTAACTTTAATGAAAAGATGTATGGACACAGAAAATAAGTCTTTATTTTCCTCGAGACACAGTTTGCAGAGTTTTGGTAGTTATCTGAAGGGTGTAGCACATCCCGTTTGTTGTTTACAGAACGTCTGTCCTTATCTTTTTATGACGTGTTTTAGTATTTAAAGTTCACACCGTTCCGCATGAAGCCAAGCGTTATGCACCAGAGATGCACATTCTTTCCCTTTTCTATTTTCCTGCTTGGAATTTGCTCAGGGCTTTTAGACTAGTAAGATGCAAACCTCCTTTCATTCGTTTCCCCTCTTTTCTGCAGCCTGCCCTTCATCCCTTGTGGTTTTCTGCACAATTTGGTTTCAATTTCCTTATCTAATCTTTTTTTCTTGTTTGCTTCTTTGAACTGCTTGCCAGTGTTTAACCATGATGAATGTTTTACATGTATTGGGCATAAAAAGGTAAACTGTCTACCGAAATGCATGTTCATGCTCTTTAAATTACTTTAGTAATGTGTAAACAAAGAAGATTACATTTTAAAAATGACATTCATCATTGTTTTTGCCACTTTTCTATCATTCTTTCCTTGTTGCATCATTTAGATGGTATTTTTTTTTTCGGACGGTGGAACTATACTGAAATAAAAACAGGTGTGAGACAGGATTTCTTTTCATCTCCCTCCAAGATAAATTGTAGTGTTTTACTGTTTTGCAATCTAAAGAGTAGCATAGATATTTGAATCCAATTCTTGCGTATTTTGACAAATTCTGTTCCATTTTGAAAACTTTTAAAAAATTACATGTTGTTGTAATACCAGTTGTAAGTTAAAGTAATGTCTTGTTAAATTAATGTAAAATTAATTTTTTGAGAAGCAATATTTTTAGGAACAATATTTCAGTGTAATAATCTATTACCTTTATTGGGCTAGTTAGATAAAAAATGGTAAAAGGTTACTTATTATCTCTGGGGGAGAAGAACAATGAGTTCCTTGAACAGATCATTAGCATGAAACCATTCAGTTTGCTAGATCAAGTGTTTTGTGAAGTGATTGTGTCTCGTTTTATGTTCCATACATGTTTATATCATCATTCGTAATTTTAACTATAGTTATATAAATATATAACTAATTAGAGAATTCCCAGTAACTTTGTCCATGTACTTACACTTCCTCCGTAACATCTAACTCTTAAATTCTTCTATTCTCTCCAATTGTTTACCTCCACTAATATAGAAAATCGCAGAAAGGCTTAAGGAAGAGGAGAGAAAAAAGCTGGCTGAAATGCAGGCCGAGCTGGAAAAGCAAAAGCAGTTAGCAGATTCCCATGCCAAGGCTAGCGCTAAAGCAGAACAAGAGGCCAATGAGCTGAAGATAAAGATGAAAGATGAGGTCAGCAAACGACAAGATGTTGCTGTGTATTCAGAGTCACAGAAACACAACATCCAGCGAGAGCTTCAGGAGCTCAAGAGCCTTTCAGAGCAGGAAATCAAGGCTAAGTCTCAACAGGTCGAGGAAGCCCTGCTGAGCCGCACCAGGATCGAAGAAGAAATTCAAATCATTCGGATCCAGCTCGAAACTACGATGAAACAAAAAAACACAGCTGAAACAGAGCTTCAGCAGCTCAGAGATAAAGCGGCGGAGGCTGAAAAACTTCGCAAGGCAGTGCAGGATGAGGCGGAGAAGCTCCGCAAACAGGTTGCTGAGGAGAGCCAGAAGAAACTCTATGCACAAGAGGAGCTTAAACGCAAATCAGAGGCTGAAAGGGAGGCCGCCAAAGAGAAAAAGAAGGCCCTTGAGGATCTAGAGAAATTTAAACTTCAAGCGGAAGAAGCCGTGAGGCACCTGAAGCAAGCAGAACTGGAAAAGCAGAGGCAGATGCTAGTAGTAGAGGAAGTGTCTAAGAAGACCGCGGCCACTCAGCTTGAAAGCAAACACGTATCGCTGACATCAAAACTGGAAGAATCGCTCAAAAACAAGCATGTCATGGTCATTCAGCTCCAGGAGGAGGCAGAGTATTTGAAAAAGCAGCAGGCTGAAGCTGATAAAGCTAGGGAGCAAGCGGAGAAGGAGCTGGAAATATGGAGACAGAAGGCCAATGAAGCCCTCAGGCTCCGCCTGAAAGCAGAAGAAGAGGCCACAAGAAAAAGCACAGCTCAGGAGGAAGCAGAAAGACAGAAGGAGGATGCCAAACGGGAGGCTAATAAGAGAGCAAAAGCTGAGGAAGCTGCCCTTAAACTGAAAGAACTCGCAGAAAAGGAACTGGAGAATCAAAGGAAGATGGCTGAGGAAACGGCCAAACTGAAGCTTTCAGCGGAGCAAGAACTTATCCGGTTAAGAGCAGATTTTGAGCATGCTCAGCAACAGACAACCGTCTTGGATAATGAGCTCCAGCGTCTCAAAAATGAAGTCACTGCTACTGTAAAGCAAAAGAAGGAGCTGGAAGAGGAACTGGTCACAGTAAGGAGAGAGATGGAGGTTCTGCTGAAGCTCAAATCCAAAGCTGAGAAAGAGACCATGTCCAATACTGAGAAGAGCAAGCAACTACTAGAATCTGAGGCTACCAAGATGAGAGAACTGGCTGAGGAGGCAACCAAATTGAGATCAGTTGCAGAAGAAGCTAAGAAACAGAGGCAGGTTGCAGAAGACGAAGCTGCCAGACAGAGGGCAGAGGCTGAGAAGATCCTCAAAGAAAAGTTGTCTGCTATCAACGAAGCAACTCGCCTAAAAACAGAGGCTGAGATTGCTTTGAAAGAGAAGGAGGCTGAAAACGATCGCCTGAGGAGAAAAGCTGAAGAAGAGGCCTACCAGAGGAAAGTTCTCCAAGACCAAGCAGCACAGCACAAGCATGCCATCGCTGAGAAGATCGATCAGCTTCAGAAGTCTTCCGACACGGAGCTCGAACGACAAAAGACAATCGTCGAAGAAACCTTGAAGCAAAGAAGAGTGGTGGAAGAGGAGATCCACATTCTTAAAATTAACTTTGAAAAAGCTTCCACTGGCAAACAAGAACTCGAACTCGAGCTTCAAAAACTCAAGCGCATCGCAGACGAGATGCAGAAGAGCAAAGCAAAGGCTGAGGAAGAGGCGGAGAAGTTACGAAAGCTTGCTTTGGAAGAGGAAAAGAAACGGAAAGAGGCTGAGGATAAGGTGAAAAGGATCCAAGCTGCAGAAGAGGAGGCTGCGAGGCAACACAAAGCTGCTCAGGAGGAGGTCGACCGTCTTGTAAAGATATCAGAAGAGGCTAAGAAGCAGAAAGAGATCGCAGAGAAGGAAGCTGAGAAACAGGTCTTTTTAGTCCGAGAGGCTGCGCAGAAGTGTTCAGCCGCAGAGCAGAAAGCCCAAAATGTCCTTCTCCAGCAAAATAAAGACAGCATTGCACAAGATAAACTCAAGGAGGAGTTTGAGAAAGCCAAGAAACTGGCACAAGATGCAGAAAGGGCTAAAGACAAGGCAGAAAAAGAGGCTGCGCTGCTGCAGAAGAAAGCAGAGGAAGCTGAGCGTCAAAGGAAGATTGCAGAGGCGGAAGCAGCCAAACAGGCCAAGGCTCAGGAAGATGCTGAAAAATTGAGGAGGGAAGCTGAAAAGGAAGCTTCTAGACGGGCCGAAGCAGAAGCCGCAGCATTAAAACAAAAGCAGGAGGCTGATGCTGAAATGAACAAATACAAAGGACTTGCGGAAAAGACTCTGAAGCAGAAGGCTTCCATCGACGAGGAGTTAGTTAAGGTGAAGGTGCAACTCGATGAGACAGATAAACAAAAGACAATCCTTGATGACGAGCTGAAGCGATTGAAACAAGAGGTCACTGATGCCGTGAAGCAGAAGGCCCAAGTTGAGGAGGAACTCTTAAAAGTCAAGACTCAGATGGAGGAGGTGCTAAAACTGAAGCTTAGAATTGAAAAAGAAAACAAAGAGCTGATGAGGAAAGACAAGGACAATACAAAGAAGCTCCTCGAGGAGGAGGCTGAGAACATGAAGAAATTGGCGGAGGAGGCAGCACGGCTCAGCGTTGAAGCGCATGAAGCGGCGAGATTGCGACAAATTGCGGAATCAGATCTGGCTGGCCAGAGGGAATTGGCTGAGAAGATGGTAGAAGAGAAAAAACAGGCCATTCAGGAGGCAGCGAAACTGAGGGCCCAAGCTGAAAAGCTCCAGAAACAAAAAGATCAGGCACAGGTGGAAGCTCAAAAGCTCTTGGAAGCCAAGAAGGCGATGCAGCAGCGTCTAGAGCAGGAGACTGAAGGTTTCCAAAAATCCTTGGAGGCTGAGCGCAAGCGGCAAAAGGAGATTAGTGCAGAGGCAGAGGAACTAAAAGTGAAGGTGACGCAGCTAAGTGATGCTCAATCCAAGGCAGAAGAGGAGGCCAAGAAGTTCAAGATGCAAGCAGAAGAAATTAGGATCAAAATGCTCGAGACTGAAAAGTTAACTTCTGAGAAGCACACTGTCGTTGAGAAACTGGAAGTACAGAGACTGCAGAGCAAACAGGAGGCGGACGATCTGCGTAAAGCAATCACAGAGCTTGAGAAAGAAAAAGAAAAGCTGAAGAAAGAAGCCGCTGACTTGCAAAAACAATCAAAAGAGGTATTGTGTCTTATTTAGTGTAGATGTCTTTTAACAAACACCCCTTAATTAACAATTAACGTATTTTAGACAAACTGCCAAGCCTTTGTTCATGTAAATTGCAAGTTCTCTATCTCGGTAACAGTAAAACCTGCAACTGTCGTGAACAAAGATGCTCCTGTTCACAATCAACTACCGAAGAACACAAATGTACACAGTGTAAAATATTGACTATTAGTCTGTAATCATTAAAGACAATTACTTGGACACTGTAACGTGATGTAATTTCGCAACAATTTACATTTGCTCTGTATACGAATATTTAACATTGAAGTTTGCAAAAACACAGGCGCCTCTGTTCAGCCATGATAGCCAAGTACACAACAACATAGTCCTTGCTTCAACCGCCATTACACTGTTTGTAAACAATTGAGTGACGGAGCGTAACCGACAATGACACACCCCAGCTTTCACCGTCCACATGGACCCTGGGTGCAGTGTTTTAAATACCTTATAACCACAAATAAGTAACCACACAGAAAAATACCATTTTTCAAAATAACCAGGGCCTTTAAGATGTTGCCCACTAAGCACTGTACACCTGATCGAGACCGCCGTAGCAGCAGCTATTTTAATCCACTTTTCAATTAGAGCCAATGGAGTTGAGACCGTTTTAATTCAATTGGAGCCGTGTTATGCAGCTCACCTTGAATTTGGGATCTATTGAACGTTTCCTCAAGTTTATCTGTTACCGAGGGAGTGCCATGCAGTGGAGAGGCTGAGGTTTCTGATGATCCTTCCATCCAGGAAATCTTGAATTAAAAAAAAAAGAATCAAGAAAAACATTTTTTTAACAATTACAAACTAGATTTAATCGATGTGGTCAATTAATCTGTAATCAGACTGAATGTGGCATCCTGGATAACTAGGAATTGTATAAACAGCTCCTAGTAATGCAGGAATATATTCTTTTCGCAGTAAAGATTGTAATGATCCTTCTTGTCTTTCTTTCCATCACAGATGGCTAATGTACAGCAGGAAAAAAGCTTCCCCCAGACGAGTTTGCTTACAGAAAAAGAGACACTGTTGATGAAAGAGAAAGCCATTGAATCAGAGAAAAAGAAGCTGGAGAAGCAGTACAAAGATGAAGTGAGGAAGGCTGAAGCACTTAAATCAGAACAGGAGAGTCAGAACCGGCAAATGGAGGAAGAGAGAAAGAAACTGCAAGCTGCCATGGATGCAGCCATCAAGAAGCAAAAAGATGCAGAAGAAGAGATGAGTGCCAAACAAAAAGAGATGCAAGAGCTTGAAAAGAAGAGGATTGAACAAGAGAAACTTCTAGCAGATGAAAACAAGAGCTTACGAGAAAAACTCCAACAGCTTCAGAGCACACAGAACTTGTCCCTCACCAAGGAGATGGAAATCCAGACTGAAAAGGTTCCTGAAGGAGAGTTACTTCAAAAGACTGTGGTTACGGTAACAAAGAAGGTCATGAATGGATCTTCTGAAGTTGACGGTATGAAAAAAGATGTACCTTTTGCATTTGACGGAATCCGAGAGAAGGTTCCTGCAAGCAGACTCAATGAAATCGGTGTGCTCAGCAAAAAAGACTATGATAAGCTCAAAAAAGGGAAAACTACAGTCGAGGAGCTTTCTAAGAATGAAAAAGTCAAGACTTGCTTGAAAGGAAAACAATGCATTGGTGGGGTAATAGTTGAACCAAGCCAGAGAATGAGCATCTATCAGGCTTTGAAGGACAAAAAGATAACGGAAAGCACAGCTCTTATGCTTCTGGAACCCCAAGCTGCAACTGGGTTTATAATCGACCCCATTAAAAACAGAAGACTCTCAGTCAGTGAAGCCGTGAAGGAAGCTGTTATTGGACCTGAGCTACACACCAAGTTGTTATCAGCTGAAAGAGCTGCCACAGGATTCAAAGATCCGTTTACTGGAGGCACAATATCACTGTTTGAAGCAATGAAAAAAGGTCTGATCGACGAGGAACAGGCGATAAGACTTCTTGATTCCCAACTAGCGACTGGTGGCATAATTGATCCCATCAATAGTCACCGTGTACCGGTCCAAACTGCATGCACACAAGGTCAACTGAATGAAGATCTTGGTAAAATCCTTTCCAACCCCTCTGCTGACAAAAAAGCGTTCAGTGACCCCAGCACAAGAGATAATGTCACTTATAATGAATTACTAGAGAGATGCAAACCAGACCCAGAGACAGGAATTCCAATGCTACCAATCACGGAACAAGCAGCACAGAGTGAAAGAATGTATACCGATGAGGAAACCAAAGATGCATTTAGTAAAACTAACTTAACAGTTCCATTTGGAAGATTTAAAGGAAAAACTATCACCATATGGGAGGTCATTAATTCAGAGTACTTCACTGAAGATCAGAGAAAGGATCTGATCCGCCAGTACAAGACTGGCAAGATTACAGTTGAAAAGGTTATTAGAATTGTGATAACTGTTGTAGAAGACAAGGAGAACAAGAAGGAACCTGCATTTGATGGTTTGAGGTCATCAGTGCCAGCTTCGGAACTTCTGGAAGCCAAGGTTATTAATAAAGACTTGTTCAACAAATTACACAACGGAAAAGCTACGCTTAAAGAGGTGTCTGAGCTTGAACCCATCAAGAAAGCCCTGAAGGGGACGCATTGTATTGCTGGAGTTCAGATTGAGTCAACTTCCGAAAAGATGTCTTTCTACGAAGCCATGAAGAAAGATCTGCTTGGGGCAGAGCCTGCTCTGAATCTTTTGGAGGCTCAAGCTGGAACAGGCTTCATTGTTGATCCAGTGAAAAATCAAAAGCTCACTGTTGACGAGGCTGTTAAAAGTGGAGTTGTTGGTCCAGAGCTCCATGAGAAGTTGTTGTCTGCAGAAAGAGCCGTTTGTGGCTACAAAGATCCATATACTGGAAAAACCGTATCGCTGTTTGAAGCGATGCAAAAAGGTCTCATTAATAAAGATCAGGGAGTCCGTCTGCTTGAGGCTCAACTTGCAACAGGAGGAATTATCGACCCGGAGAAAAGTTATCGCACAACTCCAGATATTGCGTTTAAGCGAGGTTTCCTGAATGAGGAGATGAACCAAAACTTAAGTAAACCATCAGACTCCTGTAGAGTTTATGTTGACCCCAACACACAAGAAAAGGTCACTTACGCAGATCTCCTGAAAAGATGCGTCCTTGACAAACAGACTGGTCTACCTTTGCTTCCACTGTCTGAAAAGACAATCAAGTCGAAAGAAATGGAACTGGTTTCTGAAGCACAAACTAAAGAGAACTTGAGCCTTGCTACAGTTGAGTTGCACAGTGGACTTTTTAAAGGAAGAGTAATCACAATTTGGGAGATAATTAACTCTGAATATTTCACAGAGGAACAAAGGCTAGAGTTTATTCGTCAATATAGATCAGGGAAGATTACTATTGAGAAGCTCATCAAGATTGTCATTGCTACCGTGGATGAAAAGGAGAAGATGAAACAAGCCAACTTTGATGGTTTAAGAGGACCTGTCTCAGCCGCTGCATTGCTTGAATCTAAAATAATTGACAAAGGAACTTATGATAAAATCCAACAAGGCAAGAAGAAACCAGAAGAAGTCCTTGAATCCATCAAACCCTACCTGCAAGGTTCTGATTGCATCACTGGAGTATTTTTCGAAAAGACAAAGGAAAAACTTAGCATTTACCAAGCAATGAAGCAAAAACTACTGACTCTGGACACAGCTGTGTCTCTACTAGAAGCCCAAGCAGCCACCGGCTACATAATTGATCCAATCCGGAATGAGATGTTTACAGTGGATGATGCTGTTAAGGCTGGAATTGTTGGTCCAGAGCTTCATGAGAGACTGCTCTCTGCAGAGAAAGCCGTTACTGGTTACAGAGATCCATACACTGGTGAAAAGATCTCTCTTCTTCAAGCAATGCAGAAACAACTGGTTCTACGAGATCATGCAATTCCTCTTCTGGATGCTCAGGTGGCCACTGGAGGAATTATTGATCCCGTAAATGGCCTTCGAATTCCTAATGATGTAGCTATTGAACGTGGCTACTTGACCAAGCAATTAGCCAAATCTTTTAAAGACCCCTCGGATGACATAAAAGGTTTTATGGACCCCAAAAAAGATGAAAATGTAACATATAAAGAGTTGAAAGAGAGATGCGTGACTGATCCAGAGTTTAAAATTATCTTACTGCCACTTTCTCAAGCCCAGGCTCCAGAGCAAGCTGAGAAATCCTATGTTCACACTGAAGAAGAAGCACAAACTCACCTGGCAAACACTCAAATAGATGTACCGCATGAAAGATTTGCAGGGAAACAAATTACACTGTGGGAAGCCTTGAAATCAGATTTGCTTCCAGAGGAAGAAAAACTAAAACTCTTGGAACAGTACAGATCTGGCAAAATCACAAAAGAGAGAATGATCATCATCATCATTGAAATCATCGAACAAAGAGAGGTCCTCAAAACTGAGCAAAGCATGTCATGTGATGTCATCAGACGTCGAGTTACCATTGAAGAGCTTTACAGAGCTCGAATAATTGATCTTGAAACATACAACTTGCTCAAACAGGGCAAGAAAACGATCCGCGAGGTTATGGAGATGGCAAGTGTGAAGCAGTATCTCTTTGGGACAGGAAGCATTGCTGGAGTCCTCGCTGAAAACTATGCTAAAGTTAGCATCTATCAAGCTATGAAGAGAGGTCTTATCAAACCTGAGGTTGGCATTGATCTGCTAGAGGCACAAGCAGCAACAGGATTCATCATTGACCCCGTAAAAGATGAAATGTTGACGGTTGATGAGGCTGTTCGGAAGGGCCTTGTTGGCCCAGAATTACACGATAGGCTTCTGTCTGCTGAGAGAGCAGTCACGGGTTACAAGGATCCCTACAGTGGCAAAGTAATTTCTCTGTTTCAAGCAATGAAAAAGAACCTTGTTCCTGAGGATTATGCAATGAAGCTTTTGGAGGCCCAGCTAGCAACAGGTGGCCTTATGGATCCAGAGTACTACTTCCGCCTTCCGATTGACATTGCCATGCAACGTGGCTACATGAACAAAGAAACAAGCGAAAGAATATCAGATCCAAGTGGAGATGTCAAACAGTTTACAGACCCAACCACAGATGAAAGGCTGTCTTATGAATTGCTTATGAAACGGTGCAAAGTTGACAAAGAAAGTGGTTTACGCTTATTGTCTCTTTCAGATAAAAAACTGCTATTTAGGGGTCTTAGAAAACAGGTCACCCCAGATGAGTTGTTGCGCTCTCAAATTATTGATCAGAAAACTTACAAAGGACTCATGGAGGGAACCATTTCTGTCGAAGACCTCAGTAAAGACCTGAAGAAATATCTCGAGGGCATCAGCTCAATTGCAGGGGTGTTTGTAGAAGCAACCAAAGATCGATTGTCTGTCTACCAAGCCATGAAAAAGAACATGATCAGACCAGGCACTGCCTTTGAGCTTCTGGAGGCACAAGCCGCTACTGGGTATGTGATCGATCCCATCAAAAATCTCAAAATGAATGTCCAAGAAGCTGTGAAAGCGGGAGTTGTGGGACCAGAGTTTAAAGACAAGCTTCTATCTGCTGAACGAGCTGTAACCGGCTACAAAGATCCATACTCTGGGAATGTGATATCACTGTTCCAGGCTATGAAAAAAAAACTGATTCTAAAGGACCATGGCATTCGGTTGCTCGAGGCTCAAATAGCCACTGGTGGAATCATTGATCCCGAAGAGAGTCATCGATTGCCTGTTGAAATGGCATACAAACGAGGTCTATTTGATGAGGAGATGAATGAGATTCTAACAGATCCCTCTGATGACACCAAAGGGTTCTTTGATCCAAACACTGAAGAAAATCTGACCTATCTTCAACTGATGGAGCGCTGCATAACAGACCCTGAAACCGGACTAGCTCTTTTGCTCATGAAAGATAAGAAACGAGAAAGAAAGACATCCTCCAAGTCCTCCGTCCGCAAACGTAGAGTCGTAATTGTAGATCCTGAATCAGGAAATGAAATGTCTGTGTATGATGCGTACCGCAAAGGACTCATAGACCATCAAACATACATGGAGCTTGCAGAGCAGGAGTGTGAATGGGAAGAGATTACCACCTCTTCATCCGATGGTGTCGTCAAGTCTATGATCACAGACAGAAGGTCTGGATGGCAATACGACATTGATGAGTCAATCTCCAAGGGGCTCATTGACCAATCTGCTTTGGACCAGTACCGAGCTGGTACCCTTTCAATCACTGATTTTGCAAACATGCTCTCTGGGAATACGAGTGGCTTTAGATCTCGTTCCTCTTCCTTTGGCTCCAACTCCTCCTACCCAATGAGTCCAGTTCCTTCCATAAAGACACCAGCTACAACCTGGACTGACCCAACTGAAGAAACTGGACCAGTTGCTGGGATCTTAGATACAGTTACTTTAGAAAAGGTTTCAGTCACAGAAGCGATGCATCGGAATTTAGTCGACAACATCACCGGTCAAAGACTGCTAGAAGCACAAGCGTGCACAGGAGGAATTATTGACCCAAACACTGGAGAGAAGTTCTCAGTTGCTGATGCAATGAACAAAGGGCTGGTGGACAAAGTCATGGTTGATCGAATCAACCTTGCTCAAAAAGCCTTTCAGGGATTTGAAGATCCAAGAACCAAAACCAAAATGTCTGTCGCTCAAGCCTTAAAGAAGGGATGGGTCTACTATGAAGCAGGTCAGCGTTTCCTTGAAGTCCAGTACCTAACTGGAGGTTTAATAGAACCGGATGTCTCGGGCAGAGTACCACTTGATGAAGCAGTCAGGAAGGGTGCTCTTGATGCACGCACTGCTCAGAAACTGAGGGATGTCAGTGGCTATTCCAAATATCTAACCTGCCCCAAAACAAAACTGAAGATCTCCTATAAGGATGCCATAGAGAGAAGCATGGTTGAGGAAGGCTCTGGCTTGAGGCTGCTAGAAGCATCTTCTCAGTCAAGCAAAGGCCTTTACAGCCCATACAGCATTAGCGGTTCTGGATCAACTTCGGGGTCTAGACCTGGATCCAGATCTGGTTCAAGATCAGGCTCTAGAAGAGGAAGTTTTGATGCCACAGGCTCAGGTTTCTCTATGGGGTTTTCATCATCCTACAGCCCTACAACTTATGGTCGACGTTATGATTCAGGTGCACATAGTGGACTACAGATGGACTATTTACAGCAAGTGCTCAGAGCTTTAGCATCAGACAGGAACTGTTGCTTTGGCGAAGAGAGAATGTTCACATCACCACACACACAGTTGCCTTTAGTTGCTTGATATATGCACATAGTGGACATTTATCCTGCTCTGCATGATAAGGCTAGTTGGCTTTTTTTACAGATGGAAATACTATTGCAACAATAGCTTTTTGTTTATTTTTATATTTAGCATCATATACAAACCTTTCTTTGTGCATTATGTTTCCATTGAAAAAGAATATTACATACATAATATGTGCACAGTCATGGCAGAATTCTTTTTTACCATTAAACTTTAGCAATGTTAAACAGTTCTATCTATCCTCTCTCTTGGAATGGCATAGGATTAATAGTCACTTACAACGGTGCACACAACTGGTGCTCTCTACATAAATGTGGTTATTTTATAACATTAATCCAGTTTAGGCTAAGTTAAAAAAGGATGTGGCCATTGTCTAAGTTAAGATTCCTAAGTTAGACCACAGAGTTGCATTTTTAACAAAGTCAGTGCAGTAAAAATCTGCAGAGCGGAATAAAGTCCATTTGGGCACTCAAATGTGCCAACATTCTCTCAGCGGTGGAGGATAGAAAGCTTAGAACTATGCAGTCTTATTAGAAAAGATCAATCAAATTCAGGGATCTGAAAGCCGTTTCTGTAAGAAGAGATGCAAGCAAATGATTCAGTTTTATCAGACCTTCCTCCAAGTCATCTGAAACAAAAATGGAAGTCTTATGCACCTTACTCCTGTGCTTCCCCATAAAGCCAATAAATCATTAATTCTGATGATAACAGATGTTTCATTACAGATCATTTTGAATGTAACCATGTTTTAATTTTGAAATGTTATACAAAAGTAACCTATTTTAATCAAACGATCCATTCTATTTTGCAATGTTAGCTTGAATGCTAACCAACATAACCACTGCCTTCTTGTCTGACTCCGAGGGCAACGATTGACGTGTCAATGCTGACAAAGTTTTTAAAGCAGACAAAAACCTGGAACATTGAAAATGTCAAACCTGAATACATTGATTGTCACCTACCTCTTCATACTCAAAGTCCCCATCTGTTTTTATCATCTTTTAAATGGTGTGCTGCCACTAACTTGTACGTTTTCTAAAGAATCACAATAAGTGTGATCTTTCAACCAACAAACATGTTCCACTACCTTTATTTATGCTCCATTTTCAGCTTTTATAGGTTGGTAGATTTACTTGGTGTACAGAAAGGAAAATGCTTGAGCTCAACAAAAACTGGTTAATTTTACCACTAAATCCTGAATGTTGTGGAGAAAGAGAACAACTCGTACATTGGTAGACCAACTAAAGACAAGCATTTTAAACAAACTTTTATCGATCTCTGAGTTGAATGTAGATATGTACAAGAATAAAGTCAATGTACTATCAAAAAAATTGTAGAATATTTGGAAGCGAAGAGTGAATTCAGGCACATTGAGAGAATACTCTGATTTAAAGATGTGTTTATATATATATATAATGATTTTTATGTTTCACTAACATAGTTTCACCCAGCAAAGCCTTTTTGAAAGTTAGCTTTTTGAGTCAGATCTGATATTGAATGCATGGATATGGTATTTACATCATTTAATGTTAATTTGCTACTGTAAATAAACTTAAAATATGTGCTTTTCAGTGTCTGCTTTTTCCTTGATTGTTCAATGTTCTGGAAAGCAGAATAAAGTTGGTGTAAAAAGCAATATAAAGTTAAAGTTTAGTATTTAAAGCTATAATCATTGGTGTTATGGTTTAAAGTAACAGGTCTTTATTGAATTGATTATCTTTTTACCGAATATATTGATTAGTTTCGCCTGTAAAATGTAAATTTACAATTTCCTAGAGCTAGAAATATCAATGTCATCTTGTTAAAACAAAGTACGTTTCAAATCGAAATAGTGTAAAACTAGAAAAAGTGCATTTATGAACTTACATGGACAAATAATGTATGCGCAAATATTTTTTATAAAAAAGAAAAAAATACTTTTTATCTTAATAATGTTTTAAACTAGTTTCACTCTTTTTTAATCTTTTTTGTTCAACAATATCACTTTTAAAATACTAATTGACCACAGCTGAACGTTTACATTGAATATTTTATCTTTATATACAGTGGTATGCAAAAGTCTGGGGACTTGAAGATATGCTAAAGCACATATGGGCATAAAAATAAAGGAGGATTGTGAAAGTGGAGTTTTTCCATTTTTAAAGAAAGCTTTTAGGTCAAACAGAAGTACACTACAATCTGTGATGCAGGTGTAATATGTAAAAATCTAATATGTAATTTCATAGAGCTGATGTGTCAAAAAAAAAAACAACAATCTTCTAAATCACCGGAGGCAGTTAAAGCTGAGGGCAAGGTCCCAAACCACAGTATATCATTAATCAAGTAAAAACGAAAGTGAATCAAAAATCTGTAATCTTTTTTCTGCAGAGCAATTGAAGGGTTTATTTCACCCCGTAAAAGACATTTGATAACACTGTTTGACATAGCAATACTGTATTGTGTTTAAAAAATGTTATTGGCTGATCGAATTATGTTTTTAAGACTTGTAAATACAGTTTAAATAAGGGATGTTCTTTACAAACACAAACAACACATTCATTTTCATCTGTAGATGTTACTCTCCCTTTCAAATTTCCACCAGTTTCCTTAGACTTGCCTTCAACCTGTAATCTGTAAGGTTATGGAACAGTTTAACCATTTAATCTATTTTCAACTGCCAAATATACAGCACTCTTATGTTATACCACTTTTAACCATGTTCCTTTCAATTGTGTATTTACTATATATATTACTAAAGATAGTGAATGTACAGTTGATAAAGTAGGCTTTAAAGTGGTTTTCAAATGTCTTAAAAATGAGATATGAACTTTTACAGAATAAATAAATTTGTGCAACACTCCAAAACTGATGTCCATATTTCAATTTCTGAGCCAAAAATATATTTAAAAACTGCTTCAAACCTTTGGTCTTAAGCTGTTCTTTCAACCCTGCAAGTTTCAAATGATTTGAAAGTGGTGAAAGTTTGACCCAAAAATGGAAAAAACACCAAGGGGTTAGTATGTCGTTTTTGGTCAAAATGGCAAATTTTTCTAAACTCTCAAAATAAACACCAAATAGAGGCTACGCACAGAGTAGAACGTTCAGGTGCTTTTAAGGTTGATATCTTGTGTGGAAATTGAGATATGAACCTTCACAGAATTAATAAATTTGTACAACACGCCAAAACTTATGTCCATATTTCAGTTTCTAAGCCAAAAATATATTTAAAAACTGGTTCAAACCTTTGGTCTTAAGCTGTTCTTTCAACCCTGCAAGTTTCAAATGACTTGAAAGTGGTGAAAGTTTGACCCAAAAATGGAAAAAACACCAAGGGGTTAGTATGTCGTTTTTGGCCAAAATGGCAAATTTTTCTAAACTCTCAAAATAAACAGCAAATAGAGGCTACGCACAGACTGGAACATTCAGGTGCTTTTAAGGTTGATATCTTGTGTGGAAATTGAGATATGAACCTTCACAGAATAAATAAATTTGTGCAACACGCCAAAACTGATGTCCATATTTCAATTTCTGAGCCAAAAATATATTTAAAAACTGCTTCAAACCTTTGGTCTTAAACTGTTCTTTCAACCCTGCAAGTTTCAAATGATTTGAAAGTGGTGAAAGTTTGACCCAAAAATGGAAAAAACACCAAGGGGTTAGTATGTCGTTTTTGGCCAAAATGACAAATTTTTCAAAACTCTCAAAATAAACACCAAATAGAGGCTACGCACAGACTAGAACATTCAGGTGGTTTTAAGGTTGATATCTTGTGTGGAAATTGAGATATGAACCTTCACAGAATTAATAAATTTGTGCAACACGCCAAAACTGATGTCCATATTTCAGTTTCTAAGCCAAAAATATATTTAAAAACTGCTTCAAACCTTTGGTCTTAAGCTGTTCTTTCAACCCTGCAAGTTTCAAATGATTTGAAAGTGGTGAAAGTTTGACCCAAAAATGGAAAAAACACCAAGGGGTTAGTATGTCGTTTTTGGCCAAAATGGCAAATTTTTAAAAACTCTCAAAATAAACACCAAATAGAGGCTACGCACAGACTAGAACATTCAGGTGGTTTTAAGGTTGATATCTTGTGTGGAAATTGAGATATGAACCTTCACAGAATTAATAAATTTGTACAACACGCCAAAACTTATGTCCATATTTCAGTTTCTAAGCCAAAAATATATTTAAAAACTGCTTCAAACCTTTGGTCTTGAGCTGTTCTTTCAACCCTGCAAGTTTCAAATGATTTGAAAGTGGTGAAAGTTTGACCCAAAAATGGAAAAAACACCAAGGGGTTAGTATGTCGTTTTTGGCCAAAATGGCAAATTTTTCTAAACTCTCAAAATAAACAGCAAATAGAGGCTACGCACAGACTGGAACATTCAGGTGGTTTTAAGGTTGATATCTTGTGTGGAAATTGAGATATGAACCTTCACAGAATTAATCAATTTGTACAACACGCCAAAACTGATGTCCATATTTCAATTTCTGAGCCAAATATACATTTAAAAACTGCTTCAAACCTTTGGTCTTAAGCTGTTCTTTCAACCCTGCAAGTTTCAAATGATTTGAAAGTGGTGAAAGTTTGACCCAAAAATGGAAAAAACACCAAGGGGTTAGTATGTCGTTTTTGGCCAAAATGACAAATTTTTAAAAACTCTCAAAATAAACAGCAAATAGAGGCTATGCACAGACTGCAACATTCAGGTGCTTTTAAGGTTGATATCTTGTGTGGAAATTGAGATATGAACCTTGACAGAATAAATAAATTTGTGCAACACGCCAAAACTGATGTCCATATTTCAATTTCTGAGCCAAATATACATTTAAAAACTGCTTCAAACCTTTGGTCTTAAGCTGTTCTTTCAACCCTGCAAGTTTCAAATGATTTGAAAGTGGTGAAAGTTTGACCCAAAAATGGAAAAAAACACCAAGGGGTTAGTATGTCGTTTTTGGCCAAAATGGCAAATTTTTTAAAACTCTCAAAATAAACACCAAATAGAGGCTACGCACAGACTAGAACATTCAGGTGCTTTTAAGGTTGATATCTTGTGTGGAAATTGAGATATGAACCTTCACAGAATTAATAAATTTGTACAACACTCCAAAACTGATGTCCATATTTCAGTTTCTGAAAAACATCTAAACCTTCGCCGAACTGTAGAAGTTTTAAATTGTTTGTCATTGTAGTTGAAAGAACCAGAGCTAAGATTGTGATAAGTGATATTGCAGGACCCCACAGAATGGCTGAATAGATTTCAAAAAGGTCAAACTTATAGATAACAAAGAATGTGAGTGTGCATTCAAAAACAAGTTTCTCAGATAAGTGACAATTGGCTATGATGGAATGCAATGATAGTAATAGTGCCGCACCTGCATTCTTTTGGTTGAGCCACAGAATACCTCACCTGTGCTCTGGAGTGCTTGAGACTACAGGAGCCGTTTCGACACGCAATATTTCTGATGACTGTGATGACAAATGGTGGGAAGGGATTCATCAATCTGGTAAAGAAAGAGAGCAGAGGGTTCTGTTAAAACCACACCTTTCACTTGGTAGAAACCCAGGCTAATTAAACAATGACACATTGCTTTATATGACATTAGCATGATAATAAATACGTAAAACTGAAAAGATCTGATTTTCCCTGAGGCTTTAAGTTTGATTTATTTCAGCTGCAACAATGCCATCATTTTCATAACTAATAATTTTTCAATTAGAGGCTAATTAGATTCCCTGAAGTTGAATTAACTACTTTAACTGACATTTTACACAAAGCATTTTTATGACCAACTACTGAACTTATTTCAAGATTGTTACATTGGATATGTATTACGGTGTATGCTGTGATCTAGCTTCTAGGGGGCAGTGATGAAGTTTGTAAACTCAGTGCATAAAATAATGAACAAAGACCAAAAAGTTCTATAATGGTATCTTCAGAGACAAGAATCTTACATCTCATCCTCATAGAGTCCTTCGTGTAACTTGCACTAAGGAGAGGCTTCCGTCGGGCCACGACTGGTGGAAGGTTGCAATGACGACTCTCTACAACTGCATCTCTGGAGCTCTTTCCCAAGTTTGGCTGGCCAACCAGCTCTTGGAGTGGATCTGGTTGTCCCACTGGTCTCTTCGGGGCATTAAGTGCTGCAAAATAATAAATACATGTAACCTTGACCAGATCTGTGTCTTGACATAATTCTGTCTCTGAGCTCTTCGTGCACTTCATTTGACTCCATGATTCTCATTAGCTGTAAGATCTTATATAGATAGGTGTGTGGCTTTCTTAATCAAGTACAATCAGCATTATCAAATTAAGGTGCAGAATCGTCTTAAGGATGATGAGAAGAAATGGACAGCACCTGAGTGTCACAACTTGTCAATATGGGGTGTTTTGTGTACATTATTAAGAAAAAAAAATCAACTTCATACAAGCCACAAATGAACAAAAAGTGATCATGAATCGGGGTCTGAATACATTCCGTATGGACTGTATCCCAGCACACTAGCTATCATAAAGCAGCTTTGATTTAGCTAATGGCATATTTCACAAGATGACTTACAGAAAACTAATTAGCGGTATTGACAAATCCTGTTTATCTTAACCTGGAATCAGTGCTTTCCTCAAGGTGTTTGCTTTAAATTCAAGCGCAGCTGGTAATGCAGGATCTCATTCAAAGCTCATTGAATCTGCATCAACACACACATACGAGACAAAGACATCGCAAGCCACTGAAACCCAGAGGAAGAACCAGCGAAACCTGGCTTTTAGTCTGAAAAACTCTGATAAATCTGTCTTTGGGAAACCCACGACACACACTTTCAATGATGCAAGCAAATTGATTGCGAATTAAAACTCTTAAATATCTATATATTCTACTATTTAGCAGCATTATATTTGAGAATATTTTATTAGCGCGGTCTCGATTAATCAGAGGTGGGTGGTTTTATGAAAAGGCTGTGACAAACTAAGATTATATTCCTCACTGGTATGGGGAAGGGGATGCCATATCATTCTCATAAAAAACATTTACATTCAAAACACGTGGCTTTGCACTCTCTTTGATATAAACAATAGTGAAAGTATTAATTTAAAAACAAAAATACTCTTACTCACGTGGAGATGTGGCTGGATTCCCATCATGGCAGATACAACATTTGGCACGCTGCGCATTATACCTATGATCACCACAAAATGGCAAAAAATTCAGGTTGTTACCAGCGGACAGCTGTGCATTCATGAATAAAGTGTGTACTGCATCCTCAATGTATCAGTTGATGGACGAGATGAAGAGTGTTCAGAATTTCTAGTGTTGACTACAGATTACAATCAGGGCTAGGTCGAGCCCACCCAATTCACATTTGTGCCAGACTGGACAAAAGTCAAGCGAACACAGAGAGGCTGAATACGTATGAGGTAGACTGAGTGTGCATGCAAGGGAGACAGTATCCGTGAGGTATAAAATATATATTGAAGTTAAAAAAAATTTTCAAAATAGCTCACCGGTGATTTTTGTCAGCTGACCCTTCTGTGATTGGGAAGAAATCACAAGGTGAATCGCAGTCACAGGCAAAGAGCTGTTGCAATCAAACATTACAAGATTATGTAAGCAGACTGAGAAAAGAAGCAGCTTAATTAGTGATTCGATATTGTGAAATTCACTGCAAATTCTATAGAAATGGTGTGGAATAAAAGGTAAAGCAGCAGGTGAAGCAGGTTTATGAAGATCATTTCTCTGGAACACTTCAGGGGAATTGATTACAGAAACTAGAGAAAAACTGAAATCGGATTATGCAATATGACGGGAACACATTCGTGCAAATTTTGAGCCATCATGTCACATCTCTGTCAACATCAGACCCACACTGTGGGAAAGAAGTGGCTTTGGAACCCAAGACAGTCTGCTACAAAAACTCTAATGCCCTAAGCACCTGCATCAGGCACTGAGCCAGGTACATGACAGTGACTTTGATGTTTTAGTCATTAAATCCACCCTCCCCTGTCCAAGTTTCATTCCACATAAACGGTAACAATAACTGCTCTTTGACGCAGAATTCATCACAGACAAAAAGTGGTGGCAATAAAATGTTTCCACGTAAAAATGAAATAAAATCTCTTAGAAAACGAAGCTTGCTACTCATTAAGGGTGTTACTGGCATTTAGCATCTAGAAAGTACAATACACTCACTATATAAAGACTCTCTGGTGCAAATCCAACTGTACCCCAAAGTTCTTAGCTTCACCCATTTTAAATGTAGTTTTATTACACCCATTAAAAATAGTTACATTAGTAAGTTATAAATAGTTTTGTAAAGCTAGTCTTTTAAATGCTTTGATTATCATCCCGTACTTTTACCAAACATCTAGGTCTGCAACATATTATGAGCAGTGTTTATCATTATACCCCTGCTATTGTCCATTTTCGTCAGGGTTTTACTGAAGAAGAAAAACTTTCTGGTGATTTTTAAAGCAAAAGCAGAAGTTTAACAATGAATGTTGGTTTTCTACAATCAAAAATTTTATACAGCATATAATTATTTACACCGTTGGCAAATTGCTCACTAACAGAGTCTTCTTAGAAAACATAAAACGTGGGGACAGTAGGTGTGGCTACACTTGACTGCACAGAATTTCTGTTTTTAGGCATTTTAAACGGAGGGACCAACACCAAACTACTGTATGTGATATCATTAATCGGTCTGTTTTTGTTCCAAAATCAACATAAGGGAACATAACATCCAATCCTTATCTCACGTAATAAGTTACCTTTTGCAACCTTTGAATTTATATATATTTTTTTAAGTTTTAGAATGTTTGTTAGCAGTTTAGGATTAGCTGAATTACAATTATTATTAACATTTAACATACATGACCAAAATAGTTCTGTCAGCAGTGGTTTACTGCTTCTGTGATTAGGAGTGAAATCTATTGTGAAAGTCATGCACACAGAAATGGTGTGGAATAAAATGTAAACCAGCAGGAGAAGCAAGTTAATGAAGACCTATACTCTTGAAAAGAGAGCGGATGTAAAATAAAACACTTCAGCTGAATTGATAAAATATGATGTGAACACATTCTTGATCATGTCAAAACTGCATTTCTGGTGTCAAAAGAAACATTCCGACAGATTGTTGGAAAATAAAATCAGGAAAAGGTGAACAGCAGAGAAACACTTTTTTTTAGATACTATTAATCAACATAAATATACATTTCATGCATAAAAAAACAAAAGAACATGTAAAACTGTGAAGGAGAAGACTTCCTTCACACCTCTAAAGAGTTCTCCCTCTGTCTTTCTCCTGAGAGAAGGGAGTGTTCCTGGAGGTGTGGTCTGACCCTCACTGAGCACTATATCAAACAGAGGAAGGGAAGGAAGCACACTCAGTTTTTCTCTGGGTGCCCGAAGTGTACTTGACCCACACAAACTGGAAAACTACGAAAAAGGAACGACTCTAAGTGGATCCAGACGGAAAATTCCCTAAACAAAAAAAGTTCTGAAAAGGGTAAGAACTCTTTCATTCCTGGTTGTGATCTAAGAATAACATTTGTGAGCTGACCGTTTTTTAAAAGGCTGTTGGTGTTAAATAAGAGAACTGGAGACATTTGTGATGTTAATTTGTGGATATTTCAAGCTCTGCTAGCTGTCATGTTCAATATAAGCTCGCATGTCGGACCACACCTCTTGGCTGGGAAAAAAAAAGCCCAAAAGCTTTCTGAAAGTGCAAGTGTTTGAAGAGAGTGCACGCGCAGACACCTTTGAACAGGGAGGATTGTGACAGGACTGTTTAAATATTTACTTAAGGAATTTAGTGCCTTTTCCAATTGAATTCTCAAAATAACTGACACTGAACCATACAGAGTTTTTCGGAGTAAAAAAGAACTTTACATGGTTGAGTGAATGAGCTCATCGGGTAATTTCAGCAAGAAAAAGTCTTTCCGCAAAGGATTATGTTTTGGTACAATGCCTCTTTCCAAACATTAATATATTGATTGCCATTGGAAATAGTTATGAAATCACAAACCTCTGGGTGTCTCTTCCTTTTCTCTCTGAGGAATTTGGGGAATGGAGGCTATTTCCTGCTATAGAATTTTCTATGGATGTCTAGTTTACCATCTTGTATAAAGTTTTTGCATTTAACGGTCTATAGGGTAAACCAAATTAACAGTAGAGTTTCCATTGGAGTGTCTTCAAACACTAAATTATTGCATTGAGGAATGTGATTTTGGAACATAACAGTATATATGAAGACAAAACAATCACAATATATTTAAAATTGTAGGAATAAGTTCATTAACGCTGTGATGGACTTGCAAGCAGTCCAGGTTGCACCCTAGTCTTTAGCTCAATGTACGCATCATAAATTCCATAAAGCATCTCAAACGTTCAAAACAAAATTCATACATTTTCAAGTGAAATCAAAACATTATTCAGGTCATTCGTATGAATTTACCGGAATCAATTCAAAATGTTTACATAGATTTGTGAACTGATTTTCCTCATTTATTGTGACTACAATATATTTATGGACTGGTGAATGTTTTACGTGTATCATCTCCCAATCACAATGCTCTTGACGCCGAACAGCCTGTGGCAGCTCAAAAGGAGCATCGTGATTGGTTGGTTACACAGGCCATGCCCTTTAAATTACGCTTACGAATCAAAAGTACCAGCAGAGTCTCAAAAATATTGCACTTCATACACATGTTACTAAAAAACATTGTCCATAAACACCTACATATTGTGTAAACACCAAATATGTGCAAAACTTGGTAATCTGCATGAATGTAATTATTTCAGGTCGACTGATGTGTGTGAACTGAGGAATTTACCAATGGATTTTTTTGTACATTGTGATAGTGCTATGCATTTATTAACTTAAGGATGATGGAGACAATTTTAAACATCTGAAATCCACTTGTATTGTGTGATTGATTGGAAATGTGGCGTGTGATGTATTTACGTTGCATCCACAGTCAGCAAATGATTCACAACAGTGGATTCTGTTTATTTTAAAAATGCAATCTCTAGTGGTGAAATATTACGTAGTGTCTATTTAGATATTATAACCCAACTGGCTATCGATTATTTATTAAGTCTAACATTTAGAATAAGAATCTGAAAAACAATTGTTCTTATGAAATAATAATCTTGGTCGAGTGACTGACTGGCAGCTCCTCAATGATATATGACGCTGCTGTAAAGGTGTGTCTGCAGGAGGCCGATAGCAACCTTTTCTTTTACATTTATCCAAAGAGACTTACTTTTAAGGTAATAAATGCATTTTACTCTGTTCTTGCTTTCCCTGGGGTTTGAACATAAAGCATTTGTTTTGCTAGCGAAGTGCTTTACCGACTGAACAACTGGAAAGCTATTTTCATTAGGTTGTAGATTGTGTAAAATGACTTGAGACTTCATACTGAAGACGAACATAGCCCTGGAGATAACATGTGCATCGTACAGGGAGTGTTAATACAGAGCGATATTGTCTCCTTGTTATAAACCCAATACCAATGCTTTTAATCACTGGACAGTCTGAGGGAGGGGTTATTAGACAACAAAAGAGATTGGATGAACATTAATAAAAGTTATGTGACTTGAAACACATCAATGATTAATTTAAATTAACGTAAGAGATATAAACACATTCATGCAGATGAAAGACTTGGTTGTGGAACTATCACGTTAAATATTGGGTCTTTGATTATCTTAACATTCCATCAGGCTACATCACGATCCAGTATTTCAAGTTTTTGGTTGTTTCATAAAGCTGCAGTTTCTGTGATGCAACAGAGTGCCGTCTCTTGTTGAGACAGACCAAACATAGAATGAAAAATAGATAAAATACAAAAAAAAAAAAATAAAAATTCACATAGAAATAATAATGCATGTTGAATGTGAAGGAAGAGGATTACTTTAGCTGCTGATATAAAACAATCAAAATTTTACCAAATTAAGCCAAACAGCAACAAAGTAGTAGTAGTAAGTAAGAATGGCAAATATGTTAAATATGTTACATAAAGCGAACCAATTAAAGAGCTATAAAAATACTACATTTTTACATGTTTTTATTACAATAAGATTTCAAATGCTCAACTCACCATTGTTTTATCTAATTTACAGAAGCAAGGAAGAAAATCTCCAGAAAAATGCCTGCCCAGAATAATTTTCAGAGGCCAGTAGCTGGAGTGTTTCTTGAACATTCAAATGAAACCCTAACCATATATCAAGCCTACAAGAAGCGTTTCCTGAATCCAGGCACATGTCTGGCATTGCTGGAAGCCCAAGCTGCAACTGGAGGAATCATAGACCCCGTCAAAAACAAGACATGCTCCGTAGATGATGCAGTAAAGGAAGGAATTGTGGGTCGAGAAATGAAAGGAAAACTGCAGCTTGCTGAGAGAGCCATCGTGGGCTACACGGATCCCTACACTAACAAACAAATCTCACTCTTCCAGGCCATGCAGAAGGATCTAGTTCCCAAAGAACATGGCATACGACTACTGGAGGCTCAGATCTCTACCAAAGGAGTCTACGACCCCATTGAAAAATGCTTCCTAACAGAAGAACAAGCGTATGGAAGAGGTCACTATGACAAAGACCTATTCAAAGGCCAAAAGGATCTCCTGACAATATTCTTTGACCCAAACTCTCAGAAAAACCTCACCTATCAATCAATGATCAATAAATGCATAGCAGCTCCTGGAACAGGATTGCTGCTGTTCCCAATATACCTCACATTTAAGGGTCTCCGTAAAGGAGTAACATCTGCTCAACTTTTGGCATCAAATATCATTGACCAAAAGACATATGACGACCTGCACACAGGCAAAATCACCACTCAGGATGTGATGTTAATGGAAACAGTGAAAGAGTACCTTGAGGGTAAAAAGAGCATTGGGGGAGTAGCTATGCTCTCCACGAATAAGAAAATGAGCATTTATCAGGCAATGAGACAGGGAATAATCATGCCTGGAACGGCGTTGGTTCTTCTTGAGGCACAAGCTGCAACTGGATTCATGATCGACCCTGTTAAAAACAAGACATGCAGTGTGGATGAAGCCATTAAGCAAAAACTAGTTGCCCCTGAGTACCATGGAAAACTGTTAGCAGCAGAAAGGGCGCTCACTGGTTACAAGGATCCGTACACTGGTGAAACCATTTCTCTCTTCCAAGCTTTGAGGAAGGACCTGATTGTGAAGGATCATGGGATTCGCTTACTGGAAGCCCAGATTGCCACTGGTGGAATTATTGACCCCATAAACAGTCACAGAGTCCCTGTAGACATTGCTTTTAAGCGTGGCTTCTTTGATGAAGAAATGAATGCAATCCTTGAGGATCCGGGGGATGACACAAAAGGATTCTTTGACCCAAATACAAAGGAAAACCTGACCTATCTGCAACTTCTAGATCGCTGCGTCATCGACCCTTCAACTGGACTCACATTGCTGCCTATTCGAGATCCATCTGGGAACCTCAATCACACATTTATTGGCTACAATATCAAAAAAGTCTTCAAGGGTGTAATGGTGAAAGTGACGTGTGGAAAATACATGGGAATGACCGTTTCACTATGGGAACTACTCATGTCTGAATACTTCACTGAAAAGCAAAGACAAGACTTCATCCACCAATACACAACCAAAACTCTCACAATCGAAATTATAATCACCAAGGTCATTCAGTTCATTGAACATTCAGTGAAAACAGCCACTGCACTTTTTGAAGGTATAAGAGAAGAAGTAAGTGCAAAGCAGCTTGTTGAGGCAGACATCATCACAGAGGATGTTCTCAAAGATCTCAGGGAAGGAAAAAAGACGGTAAAAGAAGTAACTGAGGATGAATCTGTGCAAACATACCTTCAAGGTAAAGCAAGCATTGCAGGTGTGCTGCTTCCGAACTCCCAAGTAATGTCAATCTATCAAGCCCGACAAAACGGAATCCTGAGGCCAGGAACTTCACTTATTCTTCTTGAAGCCCAGGCAGCCACAGGGTTCATAATTGATCCAATCACCAACAGAAAGTTCACAGTAGATGATGCAGTGAAAGCACGTGTGGTAGGGGTTGACGTCCATCCAAAGCTTTGCTCAGCCGAGAAGGCAGTGACTGGATATCATGACCCTTACACAGGCAAGAAAATCTCACTGTTTCAAGCAATGCAGAAAGGCTTGATTGTAAAAGATCATGGAATACGTCTGCTGGAAGCCCAGATTGCCACAGGAGGAATCATTGATCCTGTGAACAGCCATCGGATTCCTGTTCACATTGCTTACAAACGTGGATACTTTGACATTGAAATGAATCGTATCCTTGATGACCCAACAGATGACACTAAAGGATTCTTTGACCCAAACACTCATGAAAACCTGACCTATATGCAGCTTATGTCCAGATGTGTCACTGATCAAAGCACAGGCCTTTGCCTCCTAGAAATCAAAAGGAAAGATCAAAGAATCAAGATAGGAGACAACACCATAGAGACCTTCCAAACCACTTACGTCTCAGTGAGGTACGGAAGATTCAGAAACAAGAAAGTGACTCTCTGGGACCTTATCAATTCTGAATATCTGCTTGAAGAGCAAAGACAGGAGCTGCTGAAAAAATTCAAGTCTAAGCATATCACTACTGAGGAAATCATTACAATCATTATTTCAATTATCGAGACAAAAGAAGTACAAAGAAATGCAGATTTCAGTCTAGATGGTCTAAGGGGGAAGGTTTCCATTCTGGAGCTGCTGAATCTGGAAATAATAGATGGAAACACTTACAAAAATGTGCTAGAGGGCAGGCTAACCATCGAAGATGTTGCAAAGATGGACACTGTGAAGAAATTCCTCAGGGGAACAAGCTGTGTGGCAGGAGTCCTATTACAAAACTCTCAACAGAAAATGAGCATTTACCAGGCAAAAAAGGAAGGTCATCTCACCCCTGGGACTGCTTTGTGTCTTCTTGAAGCCCAAGCTGCTACTGGGTTCATCATTGATCCAATAAATGTCCGCAAACTTACAGTTGAGGAGGCCCTGAAGCATAAAGTCATTGGTCCAGAGTTGTGTGAAAAGCTCATGGCTGCTGAGAGAGCAGTGACCGGTTACAACGACCCATACACCGGCAAGAAGATTTCACTTTTTGAAGCAATCAATAAAGACCTTATTGTAAAGCAGCATGGCATTCGTCTTCTAGAAGCCCAGATTGCAACAGGAGGTATCATCGACCCAATTACAAGTTTGCATTTACCACTTGCTGTGGCTTATAGAAAGGGCTATTTTGATGCAGACATGAATCAAATTCTTTCCGACCAAAGTGACGACACTAAAGGATTTTTTTATCCAACTACCCAAGAAAATCTGACTTATCTAGAGATGATTGCACGTTGCACCAAAGATCCAGATACTGGTCTTCTCTATCTTCAAGTCACAGAGAAAAAGAAAACTCAGGACAAATCACAGAAAATCCTTTCAGACGCTGAGGTCAAGGAGGATTTCGAAAAGCACAAAGTTGTGATCACCATGGGTCGCTTTTCAGGGAAGAACCTGTCTCTTTGGGAGATAATCCATTCTGTGTACTTCACAGATGAACAAAGGCAGCAGTACATGGAAATATACCGCTTACACAAAATCAACATCCAGGAGGTGGCCATTATGATCACAACAACGATCGAGACACTGGAACAGAAGACAGCAACTTCTAAAACAACATTGGGTCTGAGAAAACCTGTATCCGTGCAGCAGTTATACGAGTCTGGAATCATTGACATCAGTACTTACAAAGAGCTACAACAAGGAAAGGAAACAGTGGAAAATGTGGCTAAACTTGAATCTGTACAAATATACCTCAATGGGACAAGAAGTATCGCTGGAGTAAAGCTCTATCCATCAGGAAAGGTATTGAGTGTATACATGGCAAAAACAGAAGGCTTCCTTAGTTTTGATTCTGCATTGTTGCTACTTGAGGCTCAAGCAGCAACTGGATATGTTATCGATCCAATCAAAAACACACACAATTCTGTCAAGGAGGCTGTAAAATCTGAGCTTATTGGACCAGAGATGTTGGAGCACTTACTTCTGGCAGAACGCGCACTCACTGGTTTCACTGATCCGTATACCGATGCACAAATATGCTTATTTGAAGCCATGAACAAAGGTCTCATCCCTCAAAAACAAGGACTGAACCTCTTAGACGCACAACTAGCTACAGGTGGAATTATTGATCCAAGTGGAAGCTACCGAGTTCCACTTCAAAAGGCATTATTGAAAGGACACTTGAGTAAAGAAATCAGTGAACGTCTGGCAAATCCAAGCAAAAGTGAAAAAGGGTTTTCAGATCTTCAAACAAATGAACCACTCACATATCAGCAGCTCATGGAAAAATGCGAAAAGGATTCAACAACTGGCCTACTGCTTCTCCCAGTAACTGAAAAGAGTAAAGAATGTTCAACTTACGATGATAAAGAAGTGGTACATATCTTCAAAGAAAAGTCTGTGATAATCAACGCTGGACAATTTGCAGACAAACGTGTATCACTTTGGGATGCACTGAATTCACAGTATATATCTGCAGAGAAAAGGAAAGACCTACTCTATCAATTCAAACAAAAGACCCTCTCCATAGAGGAGATAACACAGACTGTGACAGCAATTATAATTGAGATAACAACAAAAAGGCATTCCTTTAAAGGTCTCAGAAAACAGGTGTCGGCAAGTGAACTATTTGAAGCAAAAATCATCTCGAAGGAAATGATTAGCAAACTCATCAACAATGAAGTAGATGATGAAGAGCTCAACAAAATGGAATCAATTCAAAAGTATCTTGGAGCAACCAACTGCATTGCAGGTGTATTTGTGGAGTCTACAAAGCAAACAATGAGCATCTATGAAGCAAAAAATAAGGGATTGTTGGCACCGGGAACATCTCTTGTATTGCTTGAGGCTCAAGCTGCCACTGGGTTTATAATAGAGCCCGTTAAGAATAAGAAACTGTCTGTGGATCAGGCTGTGGCTGAAGGAATTGTTGGGGTGGAATGGAAAAGCAAACTCCTTTCTGCTGAAAGGGCAGTCACTGGGTATAATGACCCCTACACCAATAAAACAATCTCGTTATTTCAGGCCTTGAAAAAAGATCTCATCGTCAAAGAGCATGGAATTCGTCTGCTGGAAGCCCAAATCGCCACTGGGGGAATCATTGATCCTGTGTACAGCCATCGTGTTCCTGTAGAGGTGGCTTATCAAAGAGGCTACTTCGATGAGGAGATGAACAAGATTCTGGCTGATCCAGATGACGACACCAAAGGTTTCTTTGACCCCAACACACAGGAGAATCTTACCTACCTGCAGCTTGTGGAGCGCTGTGTGAGAGACCCCAACACTGGCCTGAGTCTGCTTGTGATTGTGAAAAAAGGAGAGTACTACTTCTTCATTGATGAACATACCAAGACCATTCTCAAGACTACAACCACAAAGAAAGCAGGGGGTAAATACCAGGGACAACTGGTGACTCTTTGGGAACTGCTGCATTCCAGTTACATAACTGAGGAAAAGAGAAGGGAACTGGTACAGCGGTTTAAGTCAGGCACTATAACTAACGAACAGTTCCTGGAAATCGTTCTGACTATTGTATCACAGAAGACGGTCACAAGTACCCAGACCATTACCACAACCACCACAACAGAGACAGCCTTAAACACAACATTTCAAGGTATAAGAAAGGATGTGACTGCTAATGAGTTGCTACAATCGAAAATCATTGATGAGAACATTTACAAAGACCTTACCTCTGGGAAAGTCACAGTTGACCATGTCAGTAAATTGGACTCCGTTCGGAAGTACCTGAAAGGCACCAACAGCATCGCAGGTGTATTTTTGCAGTCCACCAAACAAACCCTGAGTATCTTTGAAGCTAAAAACAAGGGACTGCTGGCTCCTGGGACATCTCTAGTTTTGCTGGAGGCTCAGGCTGCCACTGGCTTTATTATCGACCCAGTGAATAAGAAAAGATTGTCCGTGGATCAGGCTGTGGCTGAAAAGATTGTTGGAGCTGAATGGAAAAGCAAACTCCTCTCTGCTGAACGGGCTGTGACTGGCTACACAGATCCCCACACGGGGAAAATAATATCCCTGTTCCAAGCCTTGAAAAAAGACCTCATCGTCAAAGAGCATGGAATTCGTCTGTTGGAAGCCCAAATCGCCACTGGGGGAATCATTGATCCTGTGTACAGCCATCGTGTTCCTGTAGAGGTGGCTTATCAAAGAGGCTACTTCGATGAGGAGATGAACAAGATTCTGGCTGATCCAGATGACGACACCAAAGGTTTCTTTGACCCCAACACACAGGAGAATCTTACCTACCTGCAGCTTGTGGAGCGCTGTGTGAGAGACCCCAACACTGGCCTGAGTCTGCTTGTGATTGTGAAAAAAGGAGAGTACTACTTCTTCATTGATGAACATACCAAGACCATTCTCAAGACTACAACCACAAAGAAAGCAGGGGGTAAATACCAGGGACAACTGGTGACTCTTTGGGAACTGCTGCATTCCAGTTACATAACTGAGGAAAAGAGAAGGGAACTGGTACAGCGGTTTAAGTCAGGCACTATAACTATCGAACAGTTCCTGGAAATCGTTCTGACTATTGTATCACAGAAGACGGTCACAAGTACCCAGACCATTACCACAACCACCACAACAGAGACAGCCTTAAACACAACGTTTCAAGGTATAAGAAAGGATGTGACTGCTAATGAGTTGCTACAATCGAAAATCATTGATGAGAACATTTACAAAGACCTTACCTCTGGGAAAGTCACAGTTGACCATGTCAGTAAATTGGACACCGTTCGGAAGTACCTGAAAGGCACCAACAGCATCGCAGGTGTATTTTTGCAGTCCACCAAACAAACCCTGAGTATCTTTGAAGCTAAAAACAAGGGACTGCTGGCTCCTGGGACATCTCTAGTTTTGCTGGAGGCTCAGGCTGCCACTGGCTTTATTATCGACCCAGTGAATAAGAAAAGATTGTCCGTGGATCAGGCTGTGGCTGAAAAGATTGTTGGAGCTGAATGGAAAAGCAAACTCCTCTCTGCTGAACGGGCTGTGACTGGCTACACAGATCCCCACACGGGGAAAGTAATATCTCTGTTCCAGGCCTTGAAAAAAGACCTCATCGTCAAAGAGCATGGAATTCGTCTGCTGGAAGCCCAAATCGCCACTGGGGGAATCATTGATCCTGTGTACAGCCATCGTGTTCCTGTAGAGGTGGCTTATCAAAGAGGCTACTTCGATGAGGAGATGAACAAGATTCTGGCTGATCCAGATGACGACACCAAAGGTTTCTTTGACCCCAACACACAGGAGAATCTTACCTACCTGCAGCTTGTGGAGCGCTGTGTTATCGATCCAAAGACTGGGCTATGCCTGCTTAGCTTAAAAAAGTAAGACTTAATGAAGATCATGCTAAACATTTAACCTTTCTATGCTTACAACTAGCATCTGTGTCATAATATCTCATTTAAAAATACTTACAATTATATCATTTTAGAATTCTCTGCTATGAAAAGACACAAACATTTAACGGTTCAAATATCAATGCTATATTCTCATAACATGTTTCTTTTTTTGTTGCTAGTATTTTACATGCTGAATTTAAAACAACTCAATAAACACGCAAGTCTTTTTATTGTGTTACATTTGTTTTTATTTTACAAGTTATACCAGAATGTATGCTGAACACTATTGGATACACAGATTTGTATGGTAAATCTACAAGCAAAATTACATGTAAATGCATTTTTATACATGCTTTATACAAATGCTCCATTCAGAAAAAATGGCAAAAGTCAGTTAAATTGGTCCAAGAGCAGCTGAATGTCTTCATGACTATAATATATCCGTTTAAGTCCCCTTGGCAGATATCGGCAAGACGACAGATTTAAGTACTTCAGATCTGGTGCCTGGCTTATCAGTAACCTGTGAGACAATAATGAATGGAAATGTAAACCAAAATGCTGAAAAATCACGACACATTTGAATGGTATTCAAAAGGTCCTTACCTGAGAGAAGATGGAGTGATTTTGGTACCACTAAGATTCAATGATTGAAGCAATTCCACTGCAGCACCGTGTGCTAGATGTCCCATGGCAATCTCCATGTCCTCCTCTGAAAATGGTTGGTTAGCCAAATCAAGCTCTTTCAAGGTGTTGCTCCATTTCTGCGCGAGCATATGCAACCCTTTCTTTGATGATACCATCGTATTGCTGTTGAAGTATAGACCCCAATATAGGCTCTCCAATCCTACACAAGATGGGGTAGCACATTAGATACAAAACATTTATTTATGAAATAAATGTACAACTAACATTTAAAATAATCTGATCTTTAAGGCAGAAATCTGACATACTCTCACAAGGCAGTGCACAAAGGCCCGTGGCAGTGATCCGAGAGCCACCTCGTATGTCCAGCACACGCAGCTGGGGGGAGCCATGGAGCACATTGTTCAGATCACTATCGGTCATGAAGGAATGAGAGGAAGTGGCGATGCACAGCTCCTCTAGCATGGGAAATCCCGAGGTTGAACTGGGTGTGTTGCGGATCATTTTAGGAACTGGAGTGACATTCATCAACCTAAAAGTCTAAATATTGCAAAATTAGTATATCTGCTCAAAATCTTAAACCTTTGAAAATATATTACATTAGAAAATGAAAAAAGGGTTTTGACTATTGCAATCGTTTTGTAATTTATTTTTTAATATGAAGTATCAGAGTGTGAGGGAGAGGAGGTAACTGGATTCATAGACATCCTTTCATGGGAACTTTTCAAGAATCTTTAAAAAAAAAAAAAAATTTTAATGTTCTAATGCAAACAGATTCAGAACTTTTCAGACATTTCCAAGGTTTCTCTTCCATTACAGAGCAATGCATCAGTGATGTGAGTTTGTGTAGTGGAGCTATCGGTTGCGGTCAATTCCAATACGATAATTAGCAAAGAAAAAAGATTACCTGCTTTTAATTATTGGTTGATCATTTTTTATAAAAATCATTTAAATTATGATATGAATATCATTTTCATACCTGAAGTTGGGAGCATCCAATCTGCAAGGCCTGAATGCAAATGGGCATCTGGCAGTATCCACCGTCTATTTTAGTGTTGATTTCCAGAAGCCTCAAATTAGAGCAGCAACCTTTCTTAACATTGCGAATAAAAATAAAGTTCCGATCAAAATTGAGAAAAAGGAAAAGTCTGTGGCATGAGAAGAACACGTCTGTTTCAAATTTGGCCGCAAAAATGATAGACCACTGAGCTCTCTAAAATGTACCACCACCCACCAACTATTCATAAGAATGTACAAAAGGTGAAAAAAAACAAAACAATTAATAAATAGCATCAATTTACATTTACATTTATGTATTTAGCAGACGCTGTTATCCAAAGCAACTTACATTGGGAGTAAACATCAAGCAGTTTGGTACAAAGTGGGTTGATCAGAAGACATACACAAAGAACACTTTCAAGCTATTACAGAAAATGAATTCGACTCAGTGCTTCAGAGGGTTTTGTTATCAAGTGCTCTCGAAAGAGTAGAGTTTTTAGTTGCTTTTACTTTACTTACATACAACACACTGAGCAGCTTGTCACTCTTTGTACTGTGAGTGAAGTAGATCTTCTTTATTTGCTTGCCATATGCTTCGAGGAAAGACACTAATGCATCAACATTAACCTAAACAGAAAAACAAAACAAGTTTAAATAGTGGTAAAACCAAAGAAGGGCTGCTAATTCTACATTAGAGTACACTGCAAGAATAGTTACCAACTTTAACACCAGGGAAAATTACCAGAAATTGCCTGACATTTGTTTGTTTCACAAGATCAGGGTTTATGTAAATAGCAGGCTGCAAAAGTGTTTTTTACTGGACTGGGAACCCAGAATAGTGGGAATTTAAATTTCTCCATGAAAGCTTTATGTCTGGCATTTGTTACCTTCTGCAGAAATTTTTGTACTTTGGCGCCTCTAATAGGAGATGAAGGGAAGTGATGATTTTCCTTTTTTAAATGATTTTCCTTTTTTAAATTGTTATGATACACTGTACATTTGTAGCCTTTATATATGGACAGGGATATTTCATATGATGTGAAAGACCGAGCAGAAAAAAAATATCAAAGAGATGTGATCTAGACCTCTAATCACATATCAAGTGCGCTTCCATTAGTTCGCCCAAGTAGCTCTTTCATAAGAGTGTAGGATTTCTCTATTTGAGTTAAAAAAAAAAAAAAAAAAAAAAAAAAAAAAAAAAAATCGGAACACTTGTGTTAAAATGAAATAATTTTCATTCTTTCAACACTGGTACCAAAAATTTGGTTTCTGAAAAGCTGATTTTACTATTTTCTCGTTGTCTCGTTTTACTTCCAAGTGTACACATTAACATATTTAAATCTATGCACATATGGACATGGGCAAGGTGAGGTTTTCTGCTTTTTTATGTGTGCAGATTGGAACATCTGGATTTTTCAGAGTACATACATTTCCAGCTTTCTAAGCACACAATGTGTTTAGGAAATACACGCAACTGGCAATTTGTATAAAAATGTTGGTGGAAACTAGTCTAAAAGCGACCTATCCACTGATTGTTGGTTGTAAAATATTGTGATGCATATTGCATCGTAGACATACGTTAGTGAAATAAATTGTTGTATGCACAGTGTATCGTTAAATCCCTACCTCTGAGTGTTGCACATTAATATTCTCTAAGGATGGACATCCAGCCCCAAGGCTTAGGAGGGTTGTTTCCATCAGTCCCGTGCAGTAAGACAGCTTGAGAGACTGAAGACTGGTACAAGCCTTTGAAACTTTCTGAAGAAAAAAAAAACAGATCTCAATAACAATTAAAAAAACGAAATATCCGATGAATCTTTAGACCTTAATCGTGATGTGATCCCTAGCTAATGCTACCTGAAGGGCATAATCAACATTCTTTTTCCAGTGGCAAAGTGAGAACTCTTTCAGCTGAGACAATCTACAAATGGGCATAAGAAAAATGTGTCAATTTACTTAAGAAAAATAAAATAAAAACATATGGGTTTGATTTAGCACTGACCTGCTTTCAGCAAGCCAGTCAATAGTGTTTTTAATCTTCTGTTCCGTTGCAGGTGATTGACTCTTGCCTGGTTCAATCCAACAAAATCCAATTGACACACTGCACCACAAGAGGGGTGAAGATGCAGCTCCATTCCATAGACGACAAACTCTGCCAACCCTTAAAAAAATATTACCTTTTAGCTATTTGTTACAAGCCTGTGAACATCTGGATTACGAATCTGCCATCTAGAGATCATGTCTCACCTACAAAGAAAAGGAACAGCTCCATCCTGGAGAATTGCGAACTGAAAGACTTTTACCAAAACCTCCATTGGTAAACTCTGACCCCAGTGGTCAAAATCGTCAGTTCTTGCACCTTCCAAAACTACATTATCTTCGTTATTTTTTCGTGGCACTTCGGTTTTTACTGGTGCTTTCTTTGTTTTATTATTGGAAGTATTTTTACTGAGCTTTGTTTTCTTCTTGCATTTTTTACGCTTAGGCTTCCATATGCGGTCACCACTACTAACATTCGATATTATCAAAAGCATGTCCTCCCCCTCCTCCACGGTATAAGTTGGTCTGAAAGTTCTTTTGACGGCTTTTCTCTTTTTCTTTTTAATTGTAACATTGTGTGGAGTGTCAGATTTTCTCTTCATTCGCCCCTTTGCTTTTGGAGGAGTGGAGTGAGATGTCTCGGCTATGCTTGAAATATCACCAGAACCCTGACCTGACCCCGACCCGGTGCTGGATTCAGCTGCATCCATTCTTGTTTCTTTTTAGCGATTCTAAATCATTTGATGCGCTTCAATCTTATATACAAATCCGAAAAACACAAGTGTTTCTCAATTGTGAAACAGATTTTCTGTTACTGAGCAACTTTGTAGGCATTTGCACCAAATCTTGACAATCCAGTTTGAAATGTTCAGTATCTTCCTTTGTTTTTATCCGCCTCGCTTCCCAAAATGCACCGTTCTTGTCAGATGGAAACGTAATATCCGCTTTGCGCTCGATGACGAGCTCTAACTAGTCAGTCCACTCTTGTATTAATTAAAATTATTACAAATATTTTTATATTGGGGAATTAGAATATAAAATGGAATAAATTACATTATTCTTTAAAAAATGCGTGAATTAGGAAAAAACACAAAACAAACACCGTATTTATAAAAATAGCCCCAAACCTAAAAAAATAAAGTTCTGTATGTCTTCTAAATCAGAAAAGACACGAAACATGCCACACATTAAACCACTTGCTTTTATTTAACCATGCTTTTAATATAAGAACATATCTTTTTTGTTTTCTTTTTTTAATTTTTACAAATGTGTTTTTCTGCTCCGTTAAATCTATGTATATGTCAAAACGTTAATTTTTCCGTCAAAACGTTTTAGTTTTTCAACAAATGTTTTACATTCAAATATTTTACTATATTGAGTTGGCGGAGGCTATTTTATTTTTGATCCAATTAGCCGTTGGCCAACACATTGGCGCTGTTGCATATTAATAGTTTAGTTGTCAAACCGAAAAAGGGTAATTTAAGAAACAAAATAATAGCGTGCACTGTGTAGATATTGAAGGAGCAGAGCGTTGCCTATGGGTTCAAAGCTATCCAATCAGGAACATCATCTAATCCCACGTGACTAATCCAGGAAGTAGTGTTGCGTGATTGTTCCTCCTTGAGAATTGTTCCGAACGGAACCCACAACTTTACCCCTTCCACGCACGTTGCATAGGGTCCGAGAAAAAAAACGCGTTACACAAAATCAATATTTGCTACAAATAAACAACAACAAAACAATAGGTGAGTATAATTTTTCACGTCATGTCTACGCATTACAATAATTGCATTTCCGTTGATATTCAGTAACATGTATGTTATGATAATACATGTTAAATATGCTTTTAAAGAATTTGTTTACACATCTTATGTTTGTCGGTTTGTATTAATGATTGCTGTCCCGCTCAAAAATCGTGTTTTTATTTCAAGCAGTCACTGATGCTTTCTCGCGCGCTCGCGATTACAATAAACAAAGAACGAACATACATTTAAAATTTTAGCCACGGGTTTTATTTTCAAATAGCTAAAATATTGTTTACCAATAACAAAATTAGTGACAGGGAATATTTTGGTTGCCTTTTTACTCAAGGAGAACTAATAAATAACCAGTTGATAGATTAAATGACCATTTTGTGAACTCAGCAGTAGCACAATTGACCTTTTGCACCATTCTTTCACTATAGACTTTGGGAAACACCTCCCTAACATTAGGATTCAGCATCACTTTACCATTGCAAAAAAAAAATAAAATAAAAAGAAAATGTGATTGTGCACTTCATATTTTGTTATTAATTTAGCATTTTATGATGATTATTTGTATATGGTTGGTAAATATATAACAAGTTTTACATTGTTAGTAATAAACTACAATAAAAATTGTAAGTTGGCGACAAGAAATATGGGAATGGCAAAGAGAAGCTGCTTGGATTGTTGAAACTAAAATGTTTATCTCCGATTTATTTGGAAGCATCTTCCACCAGATGATTTAAAAACAAGACAAACCACTTTTATTTTCAGTTATGGATGACCTACAAGGCTTTGATTCCTCTAATGCGAGTGCCAAGACCATTGCTGCTGAGCTCAGTGAGTACAGTTTTATTTCTTCTTTGTACTAATTTTATCAAAAGTGACTAAAGTTGAACTGATTGGCCTATTGCTAAGGAACTTTTGCCAAGTTGTAAGATCCACCATACACTGCACTTTATACACTCAGCTTTAAACCCCCTTTAAAAAGTTAAGTTTCATTTCTTTTATGTACCCCTAGCCCTTCCAATAAAGCCATGTCTATACTGCTTTGCTCTTGAAACTAGGGGTTAAATGGAGGGATTCCCTAACAGAGAAGTATACATCAGCCAAATTGTTCCGAAGGATCATAAGTTTTAAAAATGTTAAGAACCTAAACAATCAAAAATCATTGTATAGATTATTAGGATACTATTGGCACAATATTTTTGTAAAACTATACATTTTTTGTGATTTAAGTTACTTTTGCTAACCTACATATGGACATGAAATCTAATATGCTTTTTCATCATTGTAAAACTTTTATAATGGCACATGGCATCTAAGTGGTCGACAATCATTATATACAAGCCTCAAGTGGTCATTTAGTTAAGTGCAGTTTCAGTCAATTGTGTCCTAACAATAGTCACAGAAATTGACGTCACAGAGTTGCCACACTTCTTCAGAAGCAGACATTTAGCTCAAACTTGTATTGTTTCTTTAAACAAACTAAACTGTATTCCATTATGTCTTTCAGCATATCGTCTATAGGTATAAAAAAAAGTGTACACTGCAACAAAAAACAAAAACAGTGAAGCAAATAATAACCCACAAGGGGTTTTTATGAAGGTGAAACCTAAGAATTGAGGTCGTATATGCTCCACTTTAGATGTTTTCTCTTCTTGGGGCAAGGTCTTAGCGTTGGATCAACTACAACAATGCCTCATCAAGCATGAAAGTGTTTCAAAGTTTATTCTACTGTTAGAAACTATATCTTACTTGTTTCCCTGCAAATGTTTGCATTCACTGATGGATTTTCTTTTTTTACAGAGGATGACTTTTACTCAAAGCTTGTCGATGACTTCCTCGGTAATCACTATGGGGACCTGTTGGAGCTTGATGGACAGTCCTGGAAAAACCGGATGTTGGTTCAGATTGGGCTTTTGAGAGAGGAGCAAGATATATCATGGGTCGATTTGATAAAATGGCTCCAAAAAATTGTTCCAAAGTTTAAAACCGCAGATTTTCAAAGCTTAATTGAGAGAAACACTTTAACAGCCACAAGCTTAAATGAAGATGCCAGGGAGAACTTTTTTGACAAAGATGTCAATTTCGGATTTGTTGGACCTATATGTGACAGCATTGGAATTGGAAGAAGAGATTTGCTGGAAATGTCTGACTTTTCTGATCGCGCAAAATTGACTGGTCTCACAAATGGCCTTGTTCTTGAATTGACCAACTTCATTTCACGAGAGAAGTTAGACCCAGTCGTCTTGGTGTCCTGGATTCGTAACTTTGAACCTTTATTTTGTATGGATGGCAAGATCCAAAAAGCCTACAAACTACTACGAGGCAGCCTCAAGAATTTCAGAACACAGTATCGGAACAATCAGAGGAGCCGAAAGAGGAGCTGTGGATTGCTGGAAGAGTTTCTTCAGACTCCATTTGATCTGTATCCTGAAGATGTCAGTGATGTGGAATACAGGAAGGTGTTGATGCATAAAACTCAATTGAGAAGAAAACAGACCAATTTTTCACTAAAGTCTGAAGATGACTGTTTTCATGTTTCACACATAGATGTAAGTGAAAAACCAAAGCGCACTCGCCATGAAATCGGCGTAAAGAGAAAATTGGAATCAGACAGCCATCAAGCACAGATTAGTCCAGTAGAAGATGTAGACGAAGACAATGAAAAAACAGACACAGGCGATAATGTAACACTCCTGGATATATCTGTGCTGTCCTTGCAGAAGATGGCGGATGTGTATGGAGGGAAGAATGAAGCTGCCAAGAAGGCTTCACTGGCTCTTCTTAAAAATCACTTCAACGCAATGCTGAAGAATGATAAAAACCTGCAATCTCTTGATGAAAAAGTTAAAGCAAGCACCCACCAGTTGGTTCCACCTTTGGACTTCCTGTGCTACATGTGTCGGTTTCTTTTTGAATTTATCGACGTAACAGAGCAGCAAATTATGTTGTTTGAAAAAGACATTGTGAACAGCACAGGCGAGAGACTTGGACGGGACAATCACCCAAGTTTTCGGAGTTTGCTCAACTTCGATGAAAGCGCTGTGACCCGTTACATTCACATGGCGTCTGAAATGCTATGTCCAAGCGTGGAAACATGCCCAAACTACCGCAGACACTGGCTAGCTTTTTGTCTCGAGAGAAACAATACTTCCGTTCTACCAATCTACGAGTCAAATCGAGTGATTAACTACTTTGAAGCAGCGGCCGGACTCATTCACCATCATAAAGAGTTTAATCTATTTGTATCCGACTTGCAGTCTATTAACGACAAAACAAATATCCTTTTGGAGAGTGTTAATGCTGATGCAGACGATGAGACTTTGCAGATGCTTGTCTGTGTGGTTGCAGTTGTCTACCTCAAAGTTTTGGGACCTTTTTGGCAGCTTCTGAAGAGTGATGGAGAATATCCTCTTTTCAGTAAATACATTCTGTGCTTGTATGACAAACTCCTGGAATGGTCACACGATGCAACTTACCTTTTGCAACCGGATGCCTTTGTGAACGTGTTCCTTCAAGCTCCGCTGCAAGAGACCGTTTTCAAAGGAGTCTTCCAATTCTGTCGTGAGAATGCTGAGCAGCAGTATGGTTCTCTTCTGAAGACCTGTTTAAAAAAGATGATGAAAGCTCTTGCTGCTGTAATGGAAGACACGCTCAAGGATTTCTTACCCGGTGGAAAGCATTGCAAAGACCTTCCGGCAGATATTTCTGTTCAAATGGCAAACTGCACTTTTTCTCAACTGATGGGCGAGTACCCATTCGGCCATGCATACCCTTATGAGAACAAACGGCCAGATAAGTCGTCCGGTCATACTGAAGGTTGGGCATCTCAAGAGGCACAGGATGAACTAGTTTCCCAAAAGATGACATCTAATTCTACACCAACTTTGGCCACAACCTCTCAAAGACAGCTAAAAGCTCCAAAACACCGCTCCTTTCTTGATGGAACAAAACTAAAAGTGTCAAGACTAAAGCAACTTGCCCAGGATGGCATTAACAAGAAAAGGATCATTGAAATTATTACAACATATGGCGGTCCTTGCAAAAGCAAGCAAGATGTTTATCGAGTACTCAAGAAACTTGAGGGTTCCAGCAAACCGCAAATACGTGCAGTCATTCGCTCCGAGTTGCTCTACCAAAAGAGCATCCTATGTTCCACTGACAGTAGGCTCGATAAGATAAACGTGCCTCTCGGTAGCATGATCTCTAAATTAAAGGATATCTTGCCAGATGAGAAGGTTAGCGTCTCGGCACCACCTGAAAATGTGGTTTGCAGTCCTGACATTCAGCAAACGCCAAACGACACATCTTCAGACCCTCAAGGCACGGCAGCTGATCAAGAAACAGAAGATGTTGATGTTGAGAGTTGAATTAATATAAAGATGTCCTCTAGAGGGAGAACTGTATTTCTTTGGGTTGTGGTCAGAAGCTTCTGAACTTTGTAAATAGTTAATGTAAATCATTCTTCCCCATTATACTGTTTGTAATGAAATAAAGCATTAGTCTGTTTTGATTGTATTACAGAGCATAAAATAAACAAAACCGTTTGCCTTGTCCCTTCTGCTACAATTATTGCATAAGTAACAATTCTACATTTTATTGAAGGCTTTGAAGCCACACTGGGACACTTTACATGGACATAATGAATAATGGTTTTAAGACAAATAGCAACATACACGTACATGAATGCATGTATAGCAGTGTTTACGTCGGCCGACAAGCACTAGTACTCCGTACCAGCACTTCTTAAAATAAAATAATAAATCAGAGTCCTGAGAATGTCTGCATTTTATCTTCCAGCCTCTACGAAATAGCATTCTGCCACTTATTGTCCACTTAAAACACTGACTCAATGAACACATGCTTCTAAATTGGAAGGCACAGTTATACTCTATATCAGGCTGTATATAATACAGGTTTGTAAATAAACTACTGATATAAGATATAGGAGTAATGTATTATTTTTAAAGAACTATTCATTAATAATACACATTTTGTTCTTCAGAAATTGATTGTGATTTCATAAGTTGATGTAGACAATATTTAATGCGTATAGTTATACTTTGTTGAATTATTAGTTCGCTCATTACATATCAAAGTCTTCATACACGAGCAGGTTTGGTGAGAATTGTAAACATAGATGGCAGGCTGCACTAGAAGTGGGGGTGAAGAGATGGTGGCGCGGTTCTTTGTTAATACAAATAATCATTACATACATTGTAATATTGTTTATGATCACTAAATATAAATAAATAGTAACAATAAATTATTAATAAATGTCTAATTTCCAAAATTCCTCATGCCTTTGTCAGAAGATGGTGCTTTCAACACCTAAGGTGCGCATTAATTGACCAAAATGTGATTTTTCAATGCTATAACGCTCTGGATAAATATAAACATGATAGTTTTACCATATGTTTACATGATGGGTGGGGGCAAGAACAAAACTAAGCCAATTGGTTCTCTAGATATTACATCACAGGTCATGTGATCATGATGCAACAAGGAAGTAATGTGAAGACCAATTAAAATAGCTGTTCAGCTTGACAAATATACTATTGTAATCAAAACTGATGGAAGACTGACAAGATATAGTCATACTGGTGTTAAAATATGTAAATACAACACAAAATATAAACTACACATGTGTTTTTCCCTAGACATTCAGAGTAAATGGCAGAAACATGGTGGAATCATGCCATTGTCACACATACTCTGGTGGCCATGTTTGGAATGGGCTCTTGGATCTCTGTGAATTCATTATGGGTGGAGCTTCCTGTTGTTGTAGGTGTTCTACCTGAAGGTATACTAGTGTTACTACTACAGTCTACTCTGTGTTTTGAATGTGAGGTTAATGCCATGTTCTTTCTCTACAGCGTGGAATTTACCAGCTTATATTTCCGTTCTGATTGCATTTGGGAATTTGGGACCAGTGGCTGTCACTTTAACCCATCATTTTGCTCCAGGAAGACTGAATGAACGTATCGTCATCCACCTCATACAAATACTGGCAGTGGTTGCATCCGCATTTCTAGCTCTTTTTTGGTCGCAGGTTACCACAGTGGCTGGAGAGTCTAGGTCGGTTCCATTCCTGCTGCTTACTTTTATACTCTCTCTTGTCTGTTGTACTTCAAATGTCACTTTTTTACCATTCATGTTCCGTTATCCTCCTCAATACATCCGGACGTTCTTTGTTGGACAAGGTCTCAGTGCTCTTTTCCCGTGTGTGGTTGCTTTGGGGCAGGGAGTAGGGAAAGTGGACTGTGTGGAGACTTTAAATGGAACAGAGCCTCTGTATCTCAAAGAAAACTTCCCAGCTCAAAATTTCTTCTGGTTTTTGTCCATAATGCTGGCCATTTCCGCCCTGTGTTTCCTGGGACTGACATACAGAGTGGCTGCCAATGCTGCGGCACAGGACGCTCCCAAAACTGAGAAAGAAAATGTAAAAACAGAGGAAGAGACGCAATATTTACAAAATGGAGAGTCTCCTGTTTCTGAGGAACAAGTTGATGAAGAAAAACAGGCTCCTGTTATGGCCTTCTGGACTTCACACAATATCTACCTACTCCTTCTGCTGGGAATATCCAACGCTTTGACCAACGGGGTGCTGCCATCGGTGCAGAGTTTCTCCTGTTTGCCTTATGGGAAGATGACTTATCACTTGTCTGTCGTCTTGGGCAACATTGCAAACCCTTTGGCTTGTTTTGTGGCCATGTTTATCCTGTATAGGTAAGTGATGTTTTTGCGTTGTTCGCAACCATGTTCCTGATCAATCCCAGTGCTGAGCACTTATCATTCTGGTACATTTTTACTAAAGGCATTGCATTAGCAACATTGTTGTGAACAACTACTACAAACAAATCTACACAGATAGTTATTTTTTCGTGTGCAGTCTGTTTAATTGAAGCTAATTCATTACAGGTCCAGTATTGGTCTCGGTGTGATGTCACTTGGAGGTGGCATATTTGCAGCTTATCTCATGGCGTTGGCTGCATTGAGTCCCTGTCCGCCACTTTTAGGAAGTCAGGCTGGAGTTGCTTTAGTGGTTAGTAACCGTAATCTCTGTAATGGTTGGTAGAGGAAAGAGATGCTATCTGGTGCTTCTCAGCAATTTTCCATTGACAAAAACTGTAATTCAAACTTAGAACCTCATAGAAACTTCAAAGAGACCACACGTGTAAAGGTCATCAGTCTGTGCAAGAACATACCAACCACTGCAAAAATATTTGAACCCCAGGCTCTAGAAGGGGTTAAGTATTTACATGTGACTTTTTGAAAATCAGCAAATGTCTTCAAGATTAAACATAATACATAAATGTGGGTTTGTTTATGCTAATCATAGTAACAAACAAACACTGATTGCTCCCTAGCAACTAAACCGTTTACCCTAACAACCAAATTTTCTGAACTCTTACCTCAGTTTGGTAACGATAAAGACATGGGGTTGGTTTGACATTATATCACCACTGTCCCCTCTCAGCTGAGGAAATCAAGATATGGGGGTTGGTTTATATTATGCATTTTGGCAACTTTGTAAAATGTCACTGACTCCTCCATAGCAACCAATTTTTTTCCTTGACAACCACTCCATTAGGATATGTGGCCCTATTACAAGGCATCATAAAAGTTTTTGTAAAAACTTAAGCCATCTAGTTGTATTTTACTTTTTTTTTAAAGTAAACCATGCAATATTTATGCTTTCAGATCGTCTCATGGATCATCTTTACAGGGCTCTTCTCCTACCTAAAGGTGGTGGTCGGGACTCTTCTTCATGAAGCAGGCCATGCAGCTTTGCTTTGGTGTGGAGTCTTCATTCAAGCCGGATCTCTTCTTGGAGCGGTCACAATGTTCCCTCTAGTCAGTGTGTACCAGGTTTTCCACCGAGCCAAGGACTGCACAGATGTTTGTAGTTAATACATTAAACTGGGTGTATTTCAGTTTATATTCACCCCAGGCCTGTAACAAATTGTTTCAAAGCAATGACAAAACCTTTAACGCTTTGAAGCTTGAAGCCTTCAAAAGACTGTTGACATTCATAGAGCTGCCTTAATGCCACAGCTGTTCTTAGTGTTACCATATGGTATGCTGAGAGCACAAGGGTGATGCAATCAAGGCACATTGTTTTAAAAATGTAAAGTTAAAAGAGTCATCCAGTTTACCTGAACAGGGAAGCGCTGGTAGATCATGCTAATCTTCAGTCAGCAGCATGCCAAAGAGAAGACTTTAATTTTTGTGTACTGGTAGTATTTGGTACACAGCGTTTTTTTAAAATTCCCACCAAGTTTATAATTTTTGATTAGAACAAATCAGGTACGTTTCACCAGAAATGTGTTTAATCACATTCCAAAGACTTTCTACACACTGAAAGATTGTAAATATTTAACGAAAACAGAATTTAGTTTCTGGTGGACATGAAATATGTATGTAAAAGTTGGAAAGGGGTTCTTAAGAGTGCTGCCTGTCACATCTGCTGTTTAATGTTGCCATTTTTAACACTAATTTATAATTAATATATTAATCTCAATCTCTTTATTGTCTAGTTTAGAGGAAAATGTTAAACGTATATACACATTACAGAATTGTTTTTAACTACCGTAATCTTGATGCTGAAACAAATTTTGATCTGCATTGCCAACATTTGCATTTATTAATTATTATCTAAATGACATATTAATATAATAATTGAACTTTTCACCAACACTCTCTTGAAAGCTGAAAAAAGGAATTGTAATGTAATTTCAGCGCATAAAAAATATTTTTGTGTCAACTCTCTGAGCTATGCGTCAATAAAGTTATTTGAAAATAAGTGTCGAATATTTGTATTAATACATTTCCTTTTATCTTGAAAATGGGTATAAACTCCAACTCCCCAGAGATATTTACTTGTGTATTATGAACTAGCCATTTTCTGGGTCTGATGTTAGCACTTAGCTTAGCATAGGTCACTGTATATGATTAGACTAGAAGAATCTTGATTGAAAACAAAAAGTTAAGATTGTTTTAGACTGTTTCCCATATTTAAACGATGACAAAATTACATTGTGTACTAAAATCAAAGGTATAGTACCACACAGTATCTGAACTAATTCTCAAACTAAGCTCTAAATTATGGGAGATTATAACATAATGGGAATAAATATAAACCTAAATATCCTTTTCTCACTGGTTGCGAGCAGTTTTGTAAGAAATACTGATTGAAGTGAAGCTTTCCTCAGATGAAAAAGTGTTACTTACTGATGAAATATGACCCACTAAGATCACAGCTTTTCATTTCCTGTTTATTTTGGTCAAACTTTGATCAGGTATTAAAAAGCTTCTGCTCTAACCTTCCAATGCTATATAAGCTAAACTACAAATGTCAATATTTGTTATTTTTAAACATCTACAATTTTTTTCCAGCATATATCCCAAGTACATTTTTTATTACTTTTTAACAAAACTGGTTTGTACTAGTTAAACTTTTGCTGATGTTATTGGTCAAGAAATGTAACCGTTTGCAAATTCAAATCTGCATTAAACAATGGCTCTTAAAACATAAGATGTATGCACACAACTATTAAAAGAGTTTTAAAAGAAATTAATAATCTGAAAATATTTTGAGCACCACCAAGTTCGTTTCTTAGACAAACCAATAACAGACATGTTCCATGGTTGGCCAGAACAGGCACGCCCCCGCAGAGGACATGACAATTCTCCCATTGTGCAGAACATAAACATCAGATCATGTGAGTACCTCCGAGTTTTCCCTCCTATAATCATTGATGTATGACTATTTTATTGTTTAATACAAACGTTGCATTTGTGATGGATATGCATTTTCAAAGAGTACATAATGATTATTTTATAAATCCACTGCAACAGAGATTGCATTACCTTAAATTTAATTTCGCAGTGTTCACAATAAGACTTCAATTTATGGAAAAAACATTGATAATGTTAAAGATATTCAATTAAACATGCATTGTATGCACTTGAAATTAGATCTACAGGATAGTAGCATCTTTAGCCTTCATTTGACAGAAATGAGAGATTTTAACACAAGTTAGTCCAGCAGGACCCAATCCTTCAGTAAAGGTTGCTTGATCACAAAGCAAACACTAGGGTGTTGAAGCCATCACCTTGTTATCATCCAAAGATTCCACAGAACGGCTAAAGTTCAACCGAACATTGAATAAATAAGTGCGCGGTTTACTTTGGGGTGCCATTTGTACAAGAAACACCTCGTTCGTTCTCTGATGTGTCTTTCTTTTGAGGAAATGGAAATCAATGGAAGCACCACCAACTTAAAAGACTAATTTTCTAAAGAGGTTTGTGTGCTCCATCTCTGGATTATTATAAATGTGTGTTTGTTTTATACATACATATATATAAACAAACACACATTTTAATGCAACTAGATGCTAGCGTACAAGATGCTAACGGCTTAAAACAATGTGTGAACTATTGTTTTAAAATCTGTTATCAGACATTATCGCTGTCTTTTACTGCTGCAAATTGATTCATTTATTCTGTGTATTACATAGCTGATAATACATAAAGGATTTGAACCTCTAGGGTTGCACATTAACAGGCTTTCAACAAACAAGCACCACCTTCCTGACTTTGTTCTTAAAATAAATTGGCACTGTATCAAAGTTTTAGTTACACAATGCTGGGCCCCTGCGATGTTACTGGATAACTTGAACAGATGATTTGTGTCCACAGTGAAATTGTATCAACAGATACATCGCTTGGTCTTCATTTAATGTACATTACAGTAGAAGGGGCGATAAACCTTCAACTGAAAAAAATAAAACAGCAGTTGATTGAAAAATAAGTGCGATTACAAATATATATAATTTTCCAAATGAATGATATTAAAGGAAATGAATATTACTTTACTAACATTTTAGAGCATTATTAATTCTTGAGTGATGGCAACAACAAAAGACAGCTAAGGACAAATTTTCTGATACATTTTCACTGATTCCAGGTCAGCTAAACTCCACTAAAACAAAATCAAATGAAATCCTGATTTGAAGAAAGAGTGGATAACGTTTTTCTTTTGCAGAACACAGTAATATGACTCAAATACCAAGAAAAACAACTTAAAAAAATGTAAAATCTGTGCTATAGATGACCTCAAAGAACGGAGAAAATAATTATTTAAATAAATAAAGTAAAAAGTTCACGTCCACTTTAAATTATATATCTTAAGTTGGATATTGTCATAGATCTCAAGATGCTGTTAACATTTTTTTAAGCTTCCAATATTTTTTAAAAGTACCGAGTACTCTGATTTAATCTTTAATCTTAAGGTCCCAGATGCCTGAGGTAATTACTAAGCATCTAAAAATCACAGCCACGTTCTTTACTAAAATGGTCACATGCTCCACAAAAATATCTTTGCAAATTTTTTTCACTGACACCACCTAAACCATGCACAATGCAGCAAACGTGATCCAACAACAAGTTAAGCGAAACTCAGCTAAAGCAAAATGAAAACTGAATCCTGGTTTGAAGAAAGAGTGGATAACGTTTATACTTTTGGTTTGCGAAGAAATATGGCTCACAAAACACAAAGATTAACTCTATTGATCAACAACTTTGTAAAACACTTTCTATAGATAAAAGATGACTCAATGAATGGACCTAAATTAATATTTAAATAAATCCAAACGATTGATGACCATTTTAAATGACATCACTTTAACAGTACATTGTTTTACTTTTCTGAAGACATCTAGGTGAAAAGGTTTGAAGGAAAGGAATCCGCAACACCATGGCCATTTCAATCCTCACCCATGTTTTGGCGGGCCTGTTTGGGATGGGCTCCTGGGTCACCATCTGTGGTCTCTGGGTGGAATTACCACTAATGGTTCCACATGTACCCGAAGGCTGGTATCTTCCATCCTACATCTCTGTGATCATCCAAATGGCCAACATCGGGCCTCTGTTTGTAACATTAATGCACCGCTTCCACCCCGCGACACTTAACGAGACTAAAGTCATCTATTTTATTGTTACCTTTGGGATACTCGCTAGCCTCTTACTAGCCTTTTTCTGGAGAGAAACGGTAGTGGTGCAACATGTGGAACGTAGCATTCCACTCCTTCTCCTCATCTTCTTTATCTCCATAGTGGACTGTACATCTTCAGTCACATTCCTTCCCTTCATGACCCAGCTTCAGCCAGAGTATCTCATGACGTACTACATCGGAGAAGGCCTGAGTGGTCTTGTGCCGGCTTTAATGGCAATGGTTCAAGGAGTGGGGGTGATGGATTGCGTCAATGCATCTCAATTTCAAAATGAGACGCATCTTAACACGTCGGAAAAAGACGCCAACTATCTCGTGCCCATCTATCAACAAGCCAACTTTTCAGTCGAAGCCTATTTTTTCTTTCTGACAGCCATGATGGGAGTTTGTTTGGTGGCTTTTTTACTTTTAAACCACCTTCCTGCTGTGGCAAGAGGACAGCCTGGTAAAAGTCTAGCATCCCACAGGAAAAACAAGAAATCAGAACAGAAACCGATGATGAGTCTGGAAAAGAGGAGCGGTTTTGGGACCGGGAAGTACACTTGGATGGAAGTAGTCTACATCTACATGACCATAATGTGGGTGAACGCTCTGTCCAACACTGGCTTGCCATCAGTGCAATCGTACTCATGCCTGCCGTATGGAGATCAGGCCTATCACTGGTCAGCCACCATGGCGAATGTTGCCAATCCGATAGCTTGCTTCATCGCCATGTTTTATACTCAAAGGTGAGAAACTAAACACACACGCACACACAACTGAAGGATTCTATAAACTGGTGGATTGGTACTGAGCACATTTTTTAATAGCACAGTCTATTTTGGAACCAGTCTCAACCCATCGATAGATAAATTGGAGGTTAAAGGTGGATTCGCACAAAAAATAAAAAACTTTTTTTGCTCCTGTGGGTGGTAAAGCAATTATTAGTGGGCGTTCCCCTTTCATTTTGTTTGGGGAAGAATAAGCTTGTGTAAAAACCAAAGAGCAGCTGAATTGAATGACTCCCATCCTAATGGATGGCACTGACAAAATGTGCATCTAATTCGCATAAAGTTAAAATTTTGTTAACTTTTTATGCTCATCACTTGTCTCTGTACACACCCACCCAATGGTCACTTTTGTGCTGAGTTCCATTTCTACCCCTTAACAATTTTGCGCATTCAGGAAGGGACATGTAGCCCTCCATTCTTTGGGATGACTTGAACAAGTCTAAAACAAAGTCTCAATATAAAACCCCACAAATGTTAGTGATTAGATTATTACGGAAAAAAAACATTAGATTCCATAGCCCTTGTCAATTTATATGTCAGTAAAATGAATTTTAATAACTATTTTTACAAGAGTAATGAGGCACTCTTATCAAATAACTTTAAAGCTACACAACCAATTCAAATATGGCACATTAAATGTTTGTTTGACTATGTTTTTTTGTTTCTAAAGTGAAAAACAACCAAAAGTGATTTATTTGCCAATCCTTCAGAAACATGTGACCGATGTATATCGTTTCTTAGGGGTGTCCTGATTCATAGACGTGTATTTTTAAACCCCCTTTCTAAGAAAGACTAGGAATGAACTGATGCCATAAGTTGCTGCACTTTTAAAGATAAATGGAACTGTGGTCACTTTTGGCACGAATTGAACTTCACTCACTTGAATAAATGTGTTTCAACTTGGTGAAGCAAGGCACAAACTGCATTGAAAGTCAGATTAATTTTTACCTTTTAAAAAGGATAGTGGAAATAAAGTACAGTGCACCACGTTTTTAAACTTTTACCGATAAAACCTACTTGACCAACTCAACAGGTCCTTAGTGCTAATGGGAATCTTCACCTCTCTTGGAACTCTCTTTGGAGTTTACATCATGGCAATGGCTGTGATGAGTCCATGTCCTCCTCTGATTCACGAGAGCTCCGGTGCAGTCATTATTGTGAGTATTTCTTAACCATTTAACCAGGGTTTTTTTACATGTTAAGGTAATTAATCACAGTAGTCTGCTTGCAGGTGTTGGCATGGTTCTTCTTGATCTTCACGCTGTCATACGTAAAGGTGGTCGCTGCTGTTATCCTGCGTGCTGAAGGCCATAGCGCCCTCGTGTGGTGTGGAGCAGCAGTGCAGCTGGGATCGCTGGTGGGAGCGGTCACTGTGTTTCCTTTGGTCAATGTGTTTGATTTTTTCGTCTCAGGCGACCCTTGTAACACAAATTGTTTATGAGATGTAACACTATTTCACTAACTTGTTTGATTAAGACGTATACTTCTACATCTTTTGGATCAGGTTTTTATCTTTTACTTCCATTTACGTTTTTTTTGTTTTGTTTTTAACCCTTCTGACTGGAGTTTGCATGTTGTCCTTGGGCTTGGGTGGATTTTATCATGTTAAATCCTGTTTCCTACCACAGTATATATATATATAATTTCAATTGTGTGTGAATTTGAACTTGCAACACATGAAATGTCTGGTGTTTGAGTCCTTGCCTTTCATCCAAGGGGAGAAAACAATCACCAGCAGACTTTCTCGACCCTGAACAGAGGCTACAGAAGACAAATGTATTTGACAAAATGAAAAATGTCCACTAGAAGGCAGTAGCAGTCTATTGTAAGCAAAACCTGTGGTCTTTTGATTAAGAGTGCCTTCACTTATCAAGCACTCAACTTTTATTTTTGATAATCTGATAATTAAACACACTATTTTATATGGGTACAAGGTTAACGATACAAGGACACTTCAAAGAGCTAGCTTCATCTTCTAAATTCTGTATTAAAAGAAAAAAAGTTGTGTTGTAAAAACAACAAAAAAGCACTTAGTTGTTCTTTCGTTTAAAATAAGTTCCACCAAAACAATCTCCGGTTCCACCACATCCCAAAGGTGCTCTACTGGATTGAGATCTGGTTACTGTGGAGGCCATCATCAGGTTCAAGAAACCAGTCTGAGATGATTTATGCTTTATTCTGCTGCTGTAGCCCAATGGTGTGTTCAGAGATTCTCTTCTGTATACCTTGGTTATTTGGGGCTACTGTTAACTTTCTAACAGTTCGATCCAGTCGGCCATTCTCCTTTGACCTCTAGCTTCAACAAGGAATTTTCACCCAGAAAACTGCAACTCTCTGGATGTTTTTTTGGACCATTCTCTGTCAACCCTAGACAGTTTCTGAAATACTCAGACCAGCCTGTCTGGCACCAACAACCATGCCACCTTAAATTCTTGATTTCAACTGCGGCAGATCATCTTGACCATGTCTACATGCTGCCATGTGATTGGCTGGTTACAAGCAGTTGGATAGATGTACCTATTAAAGTGGCCTAATTGGTTGCAGATATAACAAGCGGAATAAAATGGTTTACAGTGCTCAAATCTTTTGTGAGACCCGGTTACCTCAAAACATTTGAGGTGAACAAACTTAGTTATTAGGTAAACATTACACAAAAAAGGCTTGAATACTGTTTAGATTGCTTTTGTGGGGATTTTTGGGGGGTTTACAGTGCAGGATTAGACCAAATTACATTCTTGACAATGTCATCATTGGCATTTTTGATTATGATAGTAACTATAGCAATTTTGGGAAAATTGTATGGCTTTAGGCAACTCAAACCGATTAAAAAGAAAGAGAGTGACCATGATTTTGCTACTCTTGTTGCTGCACGGACACAGATACCACAGGAGGTTCTCACACACAAGCTCACTCCTCTCCTTGGCCCTCATTCTGCCTATACCCAGTGGCTATTTCTGATGATGCACCCCACCGTGACTGAGCACTGTCACTATGGCTGTGAGTGACCCGCGATCATGGAAAATATTCCTGTCTGCCAGGCGGGAGTCACCGTGAGCTTGGCTTGAAGCCTGCACTCAACAGCTGCTTCTACTCCATCCGTGCATATACTGGAAGCTCAGTCAGTTCTAGCCCCTCGCCACATGGCCAAATCATGCACATTTTTCTCGATTCTTTTCCAAAACGACAACGGAGCATTTTAATGAGATCTGGGAGACGTTAAGTCAGTGTGATATACTCAAGTTGGGACAAAGACCAGTCTATTAAATAATGTTGGATTTTCATTGTCTATTATTTTAAAGAGCAACTAGAACCATCTTTTTTCTTTTGGGTGTAAAATTCAGGAATGATTACTGTCAGAGGCGCAGGCCAGCCCCGTGAACTGCCAAGAGAATAACCCTGTGACGTAATTAGAGATGGTCTAAACAAACAATGCTTTAAAAAATTGAAGAGTAATCCATTTATTTTCATCAGAGATTAAAGATCAACCCAGTGTTTGGTGTAACCATGCAGTTTTTAAAGCAACTTGCTCTTGGAGAGCTAACCACAGATTTTCTACGTTTGTACTTTTCTCAAATCCTTCCATCCATGTGTTGGGGTCAGGTCTCTGTGGGGGCCATATCATCACTTCTTGTAGTTCTTATTCTTCTTTATGCAAAAGACATTTCGTAATGACTTTGGATGTAAGCCTGGGGTCATTGTCCTGCTGCAGAATCAATATAGGGCCCACACCTCACTGAGGGAATACAATAATCAGTATCTAATACAACTGATTGTTTTAGATTGGGTAGCTTGATACGTCTTGTATCTGCTGCACAAGTTTTCTTGGCCGGCACAGCATCTATGATCCTCAACTTTGGCCATTTCTTTACGTTTCTTCAAAAGAGTCTGCGTTGAAATCTTTGTCCGGGAGAGACCTTGTTGATCCAGTATAACTACCTTTTGTCTTGTTGCTGTGCTCAATCTTGTCTTTCTCAACTTCACTTGGTTGCAGAGCTTAAACCTAAGTCATATATTTTGTTTGTTATCGGCGGAGGTAATTGCGTCTTTCTCCACGCCCTTTCCGCTCTCTTTTTCCTGCTGGCACCCTTGCGTTGTAAGAGACTCTCTTTGCCCTGCTCTCCAAATAAAAGAACACAGGACATTTTGAATGTAATCGAATCCATTTTCTTGACAAGGAGCAAAAGGGAACGTTTTCTGCTGGCTAGACTCTGCTGGCAGTTGGGAGAAGTGGCACATTGTGTGCCTGGGTACTGGAGGATATCGAAGATATCTACCTACTCGGAGCTGTGATAACAGGGCTTGGATATAAACAATTATCAAAGGCGGTGAGTGCTCAAAAAAGTTGGCAAAGCTGTTTAGACTCACTCTGTGGTCTTTGACCGCAAACTGAACATCATCGATGAGAGACTGATGATCATGGAACGAATTTTGGAAAAAAAATCGAGAGCTGAGATGAACACTAAATATCTGTGAAATTGACAGGTATTTACCAAACCTTCTCTGCCATTCGACTTGCTTTCATCTCTTCAAGTTGGCCATTGTTAGAGATACAACAACTCTCCAGTGAGAACAAGATAATCTCACTCCTTTTCATAGCCTTCGCATACTTTTAACCTTCGGTGTAAATGAGCAGGTCAGAGACTACCACCAGAATTATAAAAGATGACTAAAAAGGCCAAAAAGCATTAATTTATTGTTCATTTTTTGTTACTGAAACATAGAAACGTGACATATGGTAACATACACTTTCTTTCATCAGCGGAAGATTGCAACATATTAAATCTGATTGTCATGAACAAACATACAAAAAATTGGTATTTCTCATAAATCAGAACAGAAAAAAATATATATTAAAGTGCATACATAACTAACAAACTACAGACAGGATACAATTTACAGGTAGTAAAAAACAAATAAAATACAGAAATGTCTCATTGTATGCTGAGAAACATGCATAAGGTTTGTATTTAAAGAGGACAAGTACATATAAAAAAGTATTCCTGCGTAATAAACACTTTAAGGCACAGTGCAGTAAACCACCAGGTCATAGAGGCAGTTATATCATATATTCTGTTCGAGAGAGCGCAACCTAACCTGAAAATGTGATCAACCTATCACTTAGCCCCACCCAGGACGAGATCAGCCAATCATAATCAAGCAATCCATGGACACAGACGATACAAGCTTGATTTTTTAAAATTCTGTTCCAAAAAATAACATTTACATTTGCTGTAAGTTAAGACATATTTTAAATAATAGACAGTGACATTAGCACCAAACACATGTTAGCACTCCAAGCTAACCACTCAACACATTTCAGTTAATTTGCTCAGTTGTTGAGTGCTTGAAGCTTTTCTGATTTGAACTTTAAACACTTATCACAAACTTGTTTTTTAACATATCTTATATTTAAGGCTCATTTTTATCATATTTGATGAACCCTGGTTCCTTCTTGCAGATTTTGTTTTCATTCAGCTTTATGGTGTTACATTAAAGGTACAATTCAGAATGCAAAAAGTCCTCTTTTAAAATAGCAAACAGACATGTCTATCCCTTTCATTTCACAATCACAATCTGTTAGACTCATTTCTCATCTGCTCTTGATGAGAGAAGGTTGTGAGTGTTTTTTTAGGCCAGCCAATCAGATTATAGAAGACTCCTCTTGATTGGCTGGATTTTGTAACTGTGGTTTGTTTTGAGTGAGACTACGTATGACGGCAGTGTTGCGAGATCAAACAAGGCAGAGTGAAAAAACTATTTTACGTTCAAAATACGTGTTTCTATGCAAGTAGCAGATTTTATTCACAAAATGCAGTTCGACTGCTTGCAAAATGTCACTTTGTGCTCTTAAAATACGACTTTTTACTCTGGCTTTATGGGGTTCCTGCAGTCAGTCTAAGAAAATCATTATAAATGCAACAAATCTATTATTATTATTTTTATGGGTGGGCGGGGCTTAGTTTTGGCTTAATTGCTAGATTGACAGTTACCATTGCAGCTTTTTTCAGGTCACACAATTGCGAATAAAACATGACCAGAGAGGGAATAGGATTGCAAATTTTCCCTTATGGCTTGCATTTTATTAATTCCAGCTCACTCCGAATAAATTATTCTTTTCTGTTCTAATCTACTCTATTAAAAATTCCAGTTAATAAGCACATATTTCACCTGATATATATAAAAAGAAAACTATAAACATTGGAATGGCTATTCATATATAGGCACAGACATACGCTGTCAAAGGATGATATATTTTGGTTAAAGCTTGAAGCAAATCAATAAGGCTTATAAACAGCTTAAGGCTCTTGAACGAGATCGGAACAACATTTCCAATAGGCAATCAGTCGTCAATGATTTCTTCTTCATGAGATTGTTCAATTGAGCATGAACAACAACATTAAGTCTTTACATTTGGACACCTGCATTCCCAAAAAGCATACATTCAATGAGATAAAAGAATAGATTAATGTACAATTCTGCATACGCTTAATGGAAAGTCTGGTTTTTGGTCTGTAAATTGACCGCAGGTGAACGCTGTCGGATGTTCGGTCTCTCATTGTTTTGGTAATAATTGCAGATGGAGAACAATGGTAATATTTCAGAAAGCTACATTGTGCACTAGCATTTAAATATGAAGACAACATGAGAAAGTTTGGTCAACAAGGAGCACATGCTTCCTTTCGATTCTGAAGTGCACTTGTTCTTTTTTTAGCTTTGCTGGCTTTCAGAGCCGATGGGATAGAGAAATAGGGCTTGAGTTGAAGGGAGTGTACAGAGTTTGTTTCTTTATTCAAATCTTGTGTGAAGTTCATGATTGCCGTGTTCTTCTCGGAGGAATCCTCAGTTGCTACGCATGGCTGTGCACGGAGATGCTGGACAGATCGTTCCTGATTATTTCATTTACTGTAAAAACAATTTAAACACGAGGTTAGTCATCGACGACAAACCAAACAAACCACTTATGCACAAAAGAAATACAGGGAAATCTGTCTGCAGGATTTATATGGATGATCTAATCTAGCACACCGGCAAGGGCTTGTTACATAACATTCAGATTTTTTATATAAGACGCTATTTAAAAGTTCTGTAGGATGTATGTGGTTGTGCATGTTGGAGCTGATGTGTCGGTAATGGTCTCGCTAATGGGGTGAGTTGAAAAAGCGCTCATACATCTTCTTTTCCTGAGAGCTGCTCCAGAGCCATAGGTTCCTAATTTTTTGTCTTATATATATTTCTAACTCACAAAAATTCTGATATTAGTCACGAAGTAAAACAGCAGAAAGAGAGCAGTGACAGTTTTGGAAGTGCTAGCTTGATCCATACTTGATCCATACAGCCAAACACAGTAATGAAACTACTCCTAATAGAAAGCATTCTCTTCTCATTGGAACGCACTCATGATCCAACCAATAAGAAGCAGAGGAGGCCGGGATTTTGGTCCCAAATAGTCACAGTCAGGAAAACAAAGGCTATACCTCCTCTAACCGAACTCAACTTGAATCAAAACTTTTTTGTTAGCCTGTGTTCCACCGAGCACTTTATTTTATTTCAAGATAGCACTGTCATTGATTTAAATTGTGTATTCTTTCATTTTACACTTTCCATAGTTTTATTTTTTAAGCATGAAATATCATAAATTCAAATGAAATATAAAGCAAAGGACTAATATGCATTTTGAAATATAACCCTCCTATTAATGCCACTTCTTATATAATTAATGAAATTTGAATTTATGGGGATGGGGGGAGGGGGTAATGAAACGTACAATCAAAACTTGAGAACCCGGAGGTGTTGATACGATATTACCTGACATTAAAAAAACACCTTTATATTTACTATACAGTAACGCATAAGGCAGGATAAACATACTAAAAGCACTTCAAGAGTTCAATATAAAGTCTCCTAATACAATTTCCACATTAATTCCCAGAATCTGAGAACTTAAACACAACAATCAATACAAACACCATAAAAACCTAAAATCCAATCTCCCTGAGTGGCTTCCCCGAGACGAACAGGAAGAGTGAGCAGAAGATCTCATGCCCTCATTCGGAGTATCCAGCAACTCTAGTTATCTTCCTTCTTCCTGTCCGCTATCTGTCATTGTCTTTTCCCACACTCTGGGACGCTGGCTGCTTCTGTCAGCTGTGTTTTTTGGCCAGGGCATGGGAAGTGACTTAGCAAGGCTTCAGGCTGCACAAACAGCCTGGCACTTTCTTACCGTGTGATAGCAGGGGAACCGGATGACGCTGCCACTTAGAGTTAGCATGTTAGCATATTAGCGGTCGACATATTATCTCACTCACAGGGCCGCAGGGAGCATTATATGACCTAGGCATCGCACACTGCACTTCCCTTCATGTCTGTATTTCAGTTTTCAAGCCTCCAAGGGTTAACTGTGAAACATTTGAGCCTGCCAGCACTGAAAAAGCTGATTTGCTTTAATGTTTCTATGCTAACGGCTCTCAACCCTCTCAGGGCTGTAGATAGACAAGCATATCAGTTGCTCTATCTGTTTCAAAACAGCACATTCCACTTCCCTCACGATCTGCTCTCACTGCCTTTGAATTCTTAAGCACCAACGTAAGCACCTGCAGGAACCATTTGATGGCTATTAGACAAGGTGAATGTGTTTTTCGCATTTGTGACAAGGATTATACAACTTAAGAAGTCATTTTCCCTGTATTATGGGTATTCAGACAGCGTTTCATCATTTTTTCTATAAATAGTCATATTTTGTTTATTATTGCAAACTCACAATTTCTACAAGCAGTTGACTGTTACTATTCTATTTTGTTGGCTTGTTGATTGTTTGGGCTACAAACTCTGCCAAGACATCCAAACTGGTTTGATTCAATTTGCTAGATCTTTTCAGATTGGTACCACTAAAGGAATTCTGTGAAATTTGAGAATGCTTGTATATTTAACATTGAATTCACATGGAAAACTCTAACTCAAACTGAGAACCTCATAGAAACCTCAAACTGTGGAGGTTACCAGTCTGTGCAAGAACTTATGAAGCAATTTGAAAAAGTATTTGAACTCCAGGCTCTAGAAAGGGTTGAAAATTTACCATGGACCTCTGATGGCCCCTAGCAACCAAACTGTTTACCCTAGCAACCACATTCTCTGAAATCCCATCTTTATCTTTATTTACATCTTTATATAACTTGTATTGACAAAGGGAACAGTATATTGTGACTGACTCCTCCATAGCAACCAGACTGTTTACCATAGTAACTAATGTGGGATATCTCTATCTCAGCTTAGGAAAATAAAAGCGACATGATGCTTGGTTTATGTTACTCACAGTAACAGTTGGAACATTAAGTTATGCCATTGACTACCCCATAGCAACCAATAGGGGAATTCTTTATCACAGCTAAGGAAAATTACAGACACGTGGGCTTTGGTTTATGTAACTCATTGCGACATTAGCAACATTTGTCCATGAATTTTGGCCATCTAATTATAATTGCATTCTCTCAGAAAAAATAGTCAAATTTGAGAAGGCATTGATAATTATATCTGCTTATTTTAAACATAACTACTATATAAATGTAAATATCCTGTATTTTAGACTTGTTGGTTAATAATATTTGTATACATAATACACTTATAGTGAAATACTCAAAACGTGCCCTCCAAGCTTATATTAATTCGAAAAAGGCTGCAAAAACTTGTTTTTTGCAACTTGATGCACATTTTGAGAAAGAGAAAGAAAGAAAGAGAGAGAGAGAAAGAGACTGTATGTAAGATTTCACTGGACTTCCTCCACTCCAGAGGCACTCCCAGCCAAGAGCAGGAATCCTGCTGAGGAATTCCCTGCAAATGAACCGTGGCCTTCACGCTCTCACTGCACGGCTGCCTGAGGGACTTTTGAGGAGTCCAGGATGCTGACGTTTCCTCTAAACAACGAAGCGGAGTCTATCTTTCATCTCCTCGAGAAGCTTTCATTCTCCACACACTGTGCCTACTGTAAATAATACAGCTACAACAGCAACAAAACTGATCAAATCTTTACTCTCATCTAAATATAGCTCTTCAGTAACTCCTTTAAAGTCCAGTAACTCCAATAAAGCAATTGGAATATTGGAAGATTTTCTCACAGCTCTATAAAATAATAACAGTCCATTGCTCATGAGCTCTTTGACACACCACTGCCAGTAGCTTTCAGATTGTGTGGCATTATTTTGTGACTATGAGGAGAAAACTCACACATGAACCTAGCCTCCATGCTGAAACAATTAGGGACCTTTGACAGTTGGGAGTAAATTATGCTAATATGTCTTTATGAAAAATTTGGCGAGGACTGACAACTGCCCTGGGAGCTTGAACATTAAAACCCAGCTCTTGTGAGTCACCGGCTTCCCAACTGTCAAAACAGAGCGGGTGAAAAAAAAAATAGCTGGAGGGCTTTATGTATGTGGTAAAACTTTTTAAAGGACTTAAGATTGAGCGACATGATTGAGAATGCTTCCTTTTCAATGACTGGCTGAGCTTTGGAGACTTGATTTTGTAATAAATGAGCTGAAGGAACAACAAAAAAACCTCATCAGAGCAATTCACCAAAGAGTAGTACAATACGTTTATAGCACTGATGACAAAGCATCTAGCATCACATCTGGCAATTGCCACGTGTTCAAACTGCACCAGACTGAGATCTCTGACTGTGTTCACAGCTCCCTCGAGGTTTCACCTTTCACTGACCTGATCCTTAAAATCCTTTTGAAACCTCTTGCTTGCATACCGTGAAGAACGCAACGCAGATATTAGTAGGAAACTCATTCAAGGGTTAATTCAACCAGAAGTGAATATATACTCATCATGAAGTCCAGCTCGGGTGGCTTCAAAACTTGATGATCTTCAACTTTACACAGAATATGTCCCAGTGTTTAATGTAATTCAAGGGGTCTTAGTGCTAATGTAACACTATGTGTGTTGAAAAAACACCACCAGAACATTTAATTTAACTCTATGTTCATTTCATAAACACAGCAACAGTGTTAAATGTTACAGTATGTTAGTTGAAAACACACAGACACAGTGTTAAGCATTACACTATGCGAGTTGAATAAACACCAAACAAGTGTTAACTGTATGATTATGTGAGATGAAAAAAAAACACTATCCCAGTGTTAAATGTAACACGATGTGAGTTGAATAAACACTGCCCTTTTGTTTAATGTAAAACAATGTGAGTTGAACAAACATTGTCCCAGTGTTGAACGTAACACTTTGTAAGTTGAATAAACACCACACCAGTGTTAAATGTAACATGATATAAGTTATAAAAAAAGACCAACCCAGTGTTAAACATAGCACTATGTGAGTTAAATAAACACCACCAGAGTGTTTAAATTAACTTTATGTGATTGGGGAAAAAAAAACTGCCCCATTGTAAAACAAACACAATGTGAGCTGAGCAAGCATCACACCAGTGGTAAATATAACACTATGAGAGTTGAGTAAATCCAAACCAGTGTTAAATGTAACACTATTTGAGTTAAATCAACACTGACCCAGCATTAAATGAGTTAGTTAAACAGAGTTAGTTACTTCTAGAATAAAAAAAATAATTAAGGTAATAATTTCTTGGAATAGATTTCTCTTGTGAACACACCACTGTAAAGAGACAAAGTGAAACGTATGCACATCTGAAGCAATCAAGATATTTATGTTGTGCAGAGCCTCCCTTGAGGGATCCTGTTATTTTGAGCCAAGAGGACAATTAACTTCCATTTGAAGAGGTTTGATCTTATTCAGAGAGCTCATGGTGAGTAAAGACGGACTCAGTAGGTGTTGACACATGTACAAGCATTCTAAAATGCCTAAGGAAACTTTTTCTTTCAAGTCTCTACTGGTCAACAATTTTGGTTTGAGGTTTTGGCTAAGGATAGCAGTTAGTGACTCATGTACGGCGATCCTGCTTTTGTAAACAGTTGGCCCTGAAAAGAAAACTTCTGGCAGTTGCCATAGGATACATTTCAATTCACTGCCACATTTCGAATGAGGCATCTAATGAAAGGACCTCAATGAGTGTTAGAAACTGTTGAGTGTACAAACAATCTCTGAGATTTACATAAAGTATAAAATATATTCTAGTTTATTATAAATACATCAGAATGATTTATTGCAACAGTTAAGAAGAGAGAAACAACCTGAAAGCATTTCAGGTTTATTATGCTGGCTTGTCAAAGCCAACATATTGTTATCCATCTTTCTCCATAGAGGGATGTGGATCTGGAAACATCACAGCTACCTAGCAACCAAACTGTTTACCCTAGCAACCACATTCTCCGAACTCTATCTTAGCTTTGGGAAATCATAGAAACATGGTGGTTGTTTTATTTCATTCACAGGGACATGTGGAACATGCATCCTCCATAGCAACCAGGCTGTTTACCTAGCAACAAACCTGGCATATCTTTAACTCAGCTTAGGAAAATTATAAAGACATGGGGGCTTGTTAATTTTACTCAAATTGGCTTTAAATTCACTCAATTTAAAAGCAGTGCACTTTTTCAGTAATGTTTGTACACAATAAACATACATTAGCAAGTTGTGTTGTATTATATTACTGTCTTGGGAATAGAACCAAAAACTTTAGAATATGAAAAAATTTCACAACAGAGAAAATAAAACCGCGGTCAAGTGCAGAGCTGTAAAAATCTACTTTATTAATTCAAGAGTTCATTAAACACCCTATGTTTGAAAAGAAATTTTTCATTTGTAAACATCACTATTTGACCAAATTGTTTCCTAATTAAAGAAGGAAGCTGTTTTCCACTTGAATTGATCTCTGGGATTGCAGTTTACACTCAGACTAGGATGTGAATTTGTGGATGTGAGGTAATCCAAGAACCCACTTCCTGTTGGACCAGGATAAGGGGCAGCTGGATCCGTACGATACAGCACAGAGATCTGGCCCTCTATCTACCTACAGGAAACAACCAGGGAACAAGGAACTACCAAACAATTATCCCACCAGAGCTGCTAGCCTCATTAAGGGGACCGCTAGTGGCAAAACTCCCAGAAGCCCAAGCTGTTTTAATCAACAGAAGACTAGAAAAACAGACCTGGGTCAGGATGACAATCACAAAGGGATTTTTCATTTACGCAATGACTAGCGCCATAATTGTCTCACAAGGGTATACCTTTCTTTAAAATATAAGATTTTCACCAATCGCTAGACCACAGAACAGTTCTGGGCCACAGTTACAAAACAGTTATCTAACTGGTGAATCTCTAGTTCATGACTCTTACATAAGAAGCCCAAGACTGAAACAAATGAATAAGAAAGGTCAGATAGCATGAACCCTTTACTATTTGGATCAATAAAAAGGTGCATTTTCACAAATGGATGCATTTCAAAAACAAATGTAAACTTGTATTATGTAACACCCAATAACACGGCTGTCTGTGTGGTCAGTGGGCCGGGTTATTTCCCCACTTACAACGTATCTTAATAAAGGCTTATCCTAATTATACTGGTATGAGTTCGGAGCACTAAAAACGATATACGCATTAATAAAACTAATCAAAATAAAGTATAAGTAATGCAGATTTGGTTTCAGTTAAATTGAGTTCATTTGTAATCGAATCAACTCAGAGAGTTGCTATAGATGTTAGATAATTACATCACATGACCAGAAGTTATGTTTACATTGTTGTAGCCACTTTATACCATTTTGGTCACTATTGTTAACAGTGTGGTTACTTTTTAAATATAATGTTCCCTTTGACACTATAAGTTATCTATTTTTTTTTTTACCAAAACTGAGATTGTAGAGCCAGTATAATTAGCAGAGCGATAGAGAAAGAACGGCTATCATCCCTTCGTTTATTAAAATTGTAAGGCTGAAAATAATTTAAATAAATGACGGCAAAAACTCTTTTATGAAGGTTATGTCAAACATAAACATGGCTGTTAATGTGGCTGTCAATAAAGACCTTCTCAATAATGGAATCAGCCTCTAGTGGTCAGTCCCAAAACTGCACGCTCTAATGAGGGAATCTTTATAAAGGTAAAAATAAAAATAAATAAAACATTTTGGATATAGTGTAAATGTGCGTTTTAATCAGGCAATTGACAATTGATAATTGTTTATACTTTGGTTAAGGAATTCTCTAATTGTCAAATTTTTAAAAATGCAATCTATTTAGTCTTTTTCTCTTTAGCTCCCCCTGGTGGACAAGATGGAGAATAACCCAATGCCGAAAAGTCAGTTATGTTTTATTAAAGAAACACTCGTTTTGAAACAATTCAGACTAATTGTTTTTACAATTTGACCATTTACAAGGTTTTTGTAACATTTTTCTTCCATGGGGAGCCATTGCCGAAAAGATGAAATGGGAGGGGCTTTCCTTTGTCACGTAACACCCTTTTATAATCACCTAGACTCCATGGATACCTCTTAAATGAATCTTTATATTAGAATGTTGTAGTCTTAATTGTGGCTTTTCATTTTTGCAATACGTTAGAAAATCACCTTTTTGTGTGAGCAACTGAACAAATTTTTTTGCAAACAACGGCCAACATTTGTGGGAGTATTTTTAGTATAGCATCTCGTAGAAAAAGTAGATTCTGGTTGGAAACTAAAGGTTTTCTGACAAATGCAGTGGGGTGCTGCACACTGTAAATATACCACACCATGTGAGTTAAATAGCATTAGATGCTTATACAACGATTTAGTAAATTTACCACCCCAAAAGGTGAAAAGCCTTCAGATTTTTATTTATAAATTTTTGCTTAAGGCAACACAACCTCCGGATCTGCTCTACATACTAAATAAACCAAGTTGTCTAAACGCAGAATATTTCACTGGGTTGTGTACTTTCGCTCTCCAAGCTTCTCCTAACAGCCTTCACAGCATCATTCTGAAAGTTTGTTATGGTTTCTTCTGGGGAACCCAGCTCTGGGGTCACATGGTTTGGATGGAGCGGATCCAGCAGTGACCCCCTCCATCACTGCAGGATCTACTGCTTTGGCTCGGGCTGAGTTGGATTGTGCTTCCTGGCAGCGCTCAAGCCACAGGCCTGCGTCGACAGTGGCCAAGTCAGTGTGCTTTATTGCAGTGAGGCCCCTCAAAGCTTATGGCTGGTGAAGGCCAGGAGCCAGGCTTGCAGCCAGCTTTTGTAAGAGTTTCCATGAGTAAAATCCTTTGTAACCCCTCCTCAAGAAGAGAAGAAAAACAACAGAAGGAGCGTATCACAGGAAACAAAATGAAGACTGAAGTTTTGGATAAGCAATTTGTTGCGAGGTTTAAAAGTAGATTCATCATCTTGATGGCATCTTTAAGAAGATAATATAAAGCTAAGCACATGGAATGGAAAACCTTGATTTCTCGACGTCCTCGACGAAAGCGATTGTGCGGTTGGGGAAAAGGCCTTCTTGTTTAAGTCAGATTGATGAGAGTGTGACAAGCTCAATGTTTGCTGAAGGAGCCCATTAAAGCTACAATCTAAGACGCAGTCCGAACATAAAGATGCGTGTTAGCACTTTCTAAAAACATGTTATGTTTTGCCAGGGGAGAAATGACAGGTAATCATTTTAACAAGCGCACCAATAAAACATCCCGCTGTCAGTCCATGCATAATTTCTTGTCCATGTTTCCGCTTAGTTTGAGCGATGTGGACTATATTTCAATGGCTAGAATGCATGAAGACTTGAGCCTCATCTGAAACATCAGGAAACCACATTGGCATGCATTATCCAACAACTTTTAATTTTACTTTGTGGAAAAGCATTGGAGAAATACGTTCTGCAGCCTACTCATGGCATGTCCCGGTATATTATGCAGTATGGCGGATGCCTGTTCGTCTATCTTCACGAGATAAACTAAATGACAGTGCTGAAAAGCGATCTCCTGTTCAGTTTAAAACTCCATGTGAGGTTTCAACAGATCTTTTCTGTACCACTACAGTTTAAAGGAATCGAGGAATACTCTAGAGAGCAATTAGTAAACCCAAAGACCGGCCAAAGACTGATTCATATTACATACAAAATGTGGCAGGCTCTAATCTAAATGGCTGATTTTGTACAGACTCCAGGAACATTCTTGGTTAAAAAGCTATTTTACTGGAGGAAAATGCTGACATTGACATTAAAACGATTACTGATAATCATATATACGCATTCATAGATATGACAAAGGAAAGTGAAAGAGTTAAATATAAACTAGATGGCTAAAGTTTGCACGCAAACTTTGATGTTGGCTTGTAAAAAATACTGTTTAAAAGCCAATGTTAATCTCAGTAACAGAGAGATATGTGAAAATGGTTGCTGTGGTAAATAGTCTGGTTGCTATGGAGGGAGCAGTGGCAAAAAATAATGTTGCTTTTATCATTATAAGTGATAAAAATCAACCCTATATTATATGGATTTCCAAAGCTGAGATAGAGATTTCCAAAATTGGTTGCTATGGTAAATAGACTGCTTTTAATGAAGAGGTCAGTCACATATATTATATAATATAATATTATATATGTTACTTTTGTCACTACATATTATTTAAACCAACCCCCATGTCTCATCATTTACCAAAGCTTAGATAGAGTTCAGAAAATTTGGTTGCTAGGGTAAAAAGTTTGGTTGTTATGGAGCCGTCAGTGAGAATTCTTTTATTTTTGCACAATTTTTAAAGTTAAAAAATTGTAAGTTGTTACTATAATTAAAATTTATTTATGGTGTTTTTTTTTGTTTGTTTTTTTAACTCCGTCTAGAGCCAGTTCTTGGTTTTTCCTTGCACAGACAGATAACCCTCACAAGTGTTGTGAGTTTGAAGGTTATATGAGATTCCTGGTTTGAGTTACAGTTTCACAAAGTTTGACCCCAGCATGAGGCAATGGAATATTTCCCAGCATTCCCAGCGTTGCTTTGTGATGGTTGCTCCATCTGCAGAAACTTCTTATTAATATGATTTGTAGTCAGAATAAAGTTTAAACATGTAAGCTAAATGAAGTTTGGTATCTTATCAGACCACTGACTCAGAGAGATCCTCAACAAAGACTCTTTTAAAGTTGTTTCATTTGTTTTCTTTTCATTTCTTCCCTAATTTGCCTAAAGAAAAAAAATGCTGCCATTGCTCAAGTCTATAATATATAATATTTATTTATTATTTCATTTTTTACTACTAAATATTAGCAAAATAGTGGGTAATATACATCTTTATCCTAGTAGGCCATTACTGCAGTAAATACTATAACCAAGCACTTCAAAAACACATTTAAATTGAACCCTTAAATTATATTCGTTTTTTAATTTATTTTTTTGCCCATTATTTAATTTTCAGAGATAGCACAGAAGAGCGACAGAAAGTGAGGTGAAGAGAGAATGGGATGGAAGAGAGACTCGAACCCGCTTCGCCTACTTCGCCACTAGACCACGGCGCAGGATCTTAAAACACATTTAATCAGGTTGTGCTCCTCTGGTATAGAGGATAATGAGTGTGGCATATATTCTGCACATTTGGGCAAGTGGACCTGGGTTTGATTCCCGACCTTGGGTCATTTCCCAGCCACCTCTTCTCCAATTCACTTCCTAATACTTTCCCATCAATCTTTAATACTTTATTTCAATCAATAAAGGTCAAAAAGGGCCCAAAAAAAATTAGCGTAAGAATCTTTGACATCTACCCAACTGTCTGGCTTTGACCAATAACCCGTTAGTATGACTCAATACACTCGTGGCTAATTCAATTTCATCCATCTGTCCAAGATTTAATACAAAATTTAAAGGGACTTCGATGAAGTCATTCCCAAACTTGCCAGTGAATTGAACTTTAGGTTTTCATCATGAAACTGGCCGACTTTGTGGTTAACACTCTAGTAGATCTTAATTCTGTGAGGGAGCATGCAGTTAGAAACATCTGCTGGACGTTACGTCAGCAGACTACTATGCACTGAGATTCGCTGTCACTTACCATCGTCTAGGTACACTTGATCCAGTTCCTGTGGCTCCTGCTTGATGCTGACGGCCAGCATGGAACGAGGGTCTCCATCCTTCTGGAGAACTGTGGTGGACCCACTCCTCATCAGTCCTTTGGTTATCTGAGCTCCCAACACAGAGGCATCGGTGCCGGTTTGTGATGGATTGGGAGTAAATGGGAGCTCTGGTGCAGAGTTTGGGGTAGAAGGATGGGATCCAGGAGAAGATGAAGCACTTCCTGTTGAGTATAAGATGGATTGTGGGTAGCGTCCAGGCGTAGGCTGGATGGTGGACACATGGGGGACAGAAGGAGACTGAGGGTCTAAGGTGGATCCCACTGACAGGCACTTGCTGGAGAGATGAGGTGGAGAAAGATCTTGAAGTTTGGGGCTGGTGCTGGGGGAGGATGAGCAGGACAAGGAAATGGGCTTTGCTGCCAGTCTCTGGGGACTCGAAGCGTATGAGCCGGGTGCACAAGATGTTAGTTCTGTGGGCATCATGGGGGTCATGATCGGAGGGCTGTAGAAGGGTTTCGGATGCAGCGCCAAGCCGGTTGGATGGAGGGGAACACATACCTGGGGAAGGTCGTAGTCATCGCGTGGCTCGGTTTTTATGGTAGGAACTGAAGAGAGAAAGAGAAAGAAAAGAAAGAAAGATCAGATGAAGTGAATGAGGAGAAAGGGCAAAAACTAATAAACACGCGCTCGGGGATAATGGGACTTTATGGGAGCTAGCTCGAGCGAGTGGGTTTGTGGCTAGGATACCCACAGCGAAACAAACATTCTCATCAATGAGACTATGTGTCTGAGGCTACGAGCTCCCGCCCATCTGAAAATATTTAAAGAAAGAGGGAAAAAAGGGGATGAATCACCACCACGAGAGGCTTCCAGCTGCTTTCCAAAATAAAAGGACTATTTCTTTTGGATTTGCCCCCAGTGCTAATCTCGTTTAAGCGTGCGTTACGAAATATTTCACTGCAACAGTAGCTTTACGTCCACGACTTTACCAAAATACAAATCAAGACTTCCTCTGAGCAGGAGATTGAGGGAGTCGTGATCAGGAGCCAACAGCAAGAGGGCAAAGAGTGGATTGGAAACAGATTGTAGAAATTGCGTTTGAATTGCACAAGCGAATGACCTTTTAATATGTAAAGAATAATGAAAAATAGCGCATGGAAGATTCACATCTGCTGTGTTCGTGGCACTTTTCTAAATCATCGTGTAGGGGAATCAGTGCGAGAGGTGAATAAAAGTCCATGAATAAAAACAAAGGTCATGAGGAAGTTAAACCCAGACAAATAAACGCCTCTTATTTTGAAAATTTAAGTAATTGCTGCATTTTTACATATTTTGACAGTTTTTGAATCATAAACATAGACCATTTATCCTTGCACAAATAAAGTCAAATGTGAGGCTTTCCACCAAAATGCCATTTCTGTCCCTGGGACTTTATATGTAAAAATATTCATTAAAATGCTTCATAAATATATTTTATTACTAGGCAAAGTGTACTACATACTATTCTTATAGCAAATTTAAGCTATCACATTTAGAATATACTCCACAGAAAACACTGAAAAATAGCATGTTATTTATTACATTTAATGAATTTAATAAATACATTTATTTAAAAAAAATGAAATACTTTCTTTAAAAAAAATTTTTTTTGTCATGTCTGGTGAATTTCCATGAGTCAGTTTTTCAGCAGGAAGTTGCCTCACTTGGATCTTTAGAAGACCACGGGAAGAGCAAAGTTAAGTTCTGTCACGTTACATATTTAATGATTTAATGATGATATATTAGAGTGTCATTTAAAAAAATGATATTGGTATAAAATGCACATATTGGTAAATGGCTGCATATGCAGAATTTTCTGGTTCTATGATCATGTGCCAATGTATTTGTTATCTCTTACATAAAGAATAACAAAAATGACACCCATCTTTTTATTATCAATCTAATAAAACGTTTAAATAAGATGAACCAATACTCATTTGGAAAACCATTTGCAAATTCATTTAAATCTAGTCAAAAAATCTAGTTTTGTGTATATTTTGCACTCTTTTTAATACAATTTAATAGCACTGTTACTTAGTAAGAACAATTTTTGATTATATAACTTTACTTTCATAGATTCTTTTACTTTTGACTTCAATACTTTTAAGTACTTTTTACATTTGATACGACTATGTACTTTGGAACTTAAGTAAAAATCGTACCTTTTTTTTATATCCGTCATTTTCTGGTTTTAGTAACTGTACCTTCACTCAAGTGCAAATATCAAGTACTTTGACCTTATAATTGTCCATTTTGTTCATTTTAATTAACACGTTATTATTTTTAAAATAATAATTTTATTGTTTGATGTCACTTTTACAAGGAAGAACAATAATGCTATAATCAAAGAAATTAATTAATAAAATATTCTGGTCACATTCCCAGTATTATGTTGTCCAGGTTAAAGAATGACTATTCTGGACTGTGAGTGGTCCATCCAGTAGTTAGAACACCACACATCAGGTTTCTGGGCTCGGACTCCAGCGTTTGAACCACCCACTAGCTACACAAACTGGCCCAGAGGAAAGTAATTGCATTGGTTAGACCTTTCATGTCTTTTTTTCATTCACCTGGCAACCCTGCTGTGTGGATTTGAATAATAGCTTTCACAAATGAAACCCCACCCTGTCCCTGCTCCCGTGTAGGTATGGAAAAGAACAAACTTTATGGAAATGCTTTTAATACAAGTATGTCCAAAAACATTAACGCCATATTTACCATTAATGGGCAGGTAGGAGAAACGCTGGTACTGGCTTCTCTTCCGTTTGCCATTGCACACATAGAAATTCACTTGAACAGAGCTGGATATTCTTTGGTTCCTATATGGCGGGACTTCCACAAGCAACGCCACCTAATAATTGAAACATTAACAGAAATTCCATCAAACTGGCTGTTGCTGCTGAGCATAAAATAAAAAAAGGGAGAATGTTGAGATCACTAGGGGTTGTTAAAAACAGCCAGCTCATACAAATACATAACATACAAGAAAACAGGATGCAAACAAGAGTTTCTTGGATTCAGATATGGTGGAGAAAGATCTGCAAAGGAATTGGTTTAGAATTGAACTCAAGCACCCTTTTTTAAGCTTTTCATGCACTGGAAAAATAAGATGGGGATGACTCATACCAAGGCCTAAGCCCGCTGTCTTTGGGTGTTAAGTCAGTGGTTTAACTGGGAATAACATTTGGCAAATATATTTAGCTTTTTTTGCTTATTTTTCACGCTTGAAGGGTGTGCCAATTGATATCAAAACCATGGTCGACAGTGTTCTACGATATGACAAATGGTTGCCAAGAAACAGCTTCAGATCCTTGGGACAGTATCTTTTGTTTAACAAAAGTTGCGACTTCTATCAACACGAAATCCACAACTTTTTGAAAGTAAGGTCTTGGAATTTTACGAATTGTGAGAATCTGAGGAGGAGTTAAAAACAGTCTGGGAGGAGTTAAGAAAGCAGTCTTTCGACCAAATTCAATTTACCAGACAGGGCGTTCAGTCATCTACGATAAAACTGGTATCCATGTTCTCGACACAGGGAAAAAGACATGACAGGATTTTTAACAACAGGCAAAAATTAATAAGGGTTTTTAGCATTTTTTTCCACACATTCATTACCTTGGTTGAACACAAGGTGGCAATACCAAAGTGTTTGTGTCCTTTCAGGGCATTGTGTCAAACATGTTTAGCACTCAACTCAACCTGAAATGTCCGAACACGTTAAGACCAATTTTATGATTTTGGCAGAAGTGGATTGGGAGCTATATACGTAAATACCAATTTTTCCGAAATCTTCAGACCACTAGGGGGCACTGCCTCAAAAATGTACATGAAACTTCAGTTCATGGATGTTACAACATTCACCAAGTTTTGTGACAATATGTTAAACCGTTGCAGAGTTATAGCCTTAAAAGCGTTTTGAATAGCCTTATATTGAAATTATTCACAATAGACAACTGTTTTGACTCATCAACTTGAAAACTTTTAGTGAAATTTGGTGAAAATCAAACTAGGATTTAGTCAGTCGATATGCCTTGAGCTAAGTAACTCTACGGAATGCAATTTTTCTGTGCCTTACAGTTCTAAACTTTGCAAAAAATTTGGGACTAGTGAGTTGGGCTAGAGAGTTTGAGTCAGAGACTACAAATTTGTTCTGCAGAAATAGTTTTCCGGAGCTTTTCAGCCCAGAAGGTTAAAGGTTCAAGTCTAGATCCTGTGAGCCTCAATGAGTGGGGTTTGCATTCTGGGTTTTCATCTCAGTGGACTACGGTTTGCCCTAAAACCTTTATGTTGGGCTCTAATATCGAGTGAATTAATTTTATTTAACAAATACTTAAGGTATTGAAAAGCTTGACTTCTCCGTCTTTGAGCTAAGCATTCATCTTTTCAACTACGCATTGTCGAGCAGAGGAGGGTCAGACATAGTAAACCACACGCAGCAGACACTTCTCACCCTGAATGAGAGTGTGTCCAGGGAACTGCTTCCAGACAGTTTACTTTTACTGCGCCAAACACCCCCTTCCACACCCCATCCCTCCGGGCAACACTGAACTTTTGACCACGGACCGTCTGCAAGTGTAACTACAGTATGAGAAAGGTGCTGGAGTGTCAAACTGCCTGAGATGAACCCTGAGATTGATGCATGTGTTGTACAGTAGCCAGAGAGGAAGTCATCCATCTTCCTACAGGGTTTAGAAGCATGTGCAGGTGAGCTCCCTCAATGTTTATATTAGCACTTTGTCATAGCCGCAGAGCAAATCCAGACCAAGCACAATGTGGTGGAGTCAATTTCATCCATTGTCTGATCCACAGCTGTGCTCTAGACACCTACCCCAGAGCAAAGCCCAAATTTATTTAGTGATTTTTCAGATAAACTTCTACAAAATCAGATACTTACACATTCATCCGTAAACTTAATTTGACAGTGTATGGTTACTGAAGGACACAGTGGGCTAGACACTGTATAGAGAGCAAAAATAAACTGTTTTTGGAAACAATGACACCTTTAAGCCACCTCAAAACATAGAATAAGCAAGTTTGTGCTTTTATTATCATGGATACAGCAATCAGTGAGTCAAAAGTTTGTGAGAGTGTTCAATATGAGCACAGTTGAGGAAGAGAGAGCAACAGAGTTGTGTCTTTGTGGTTACATCTGAAAGTGACCTTTCTGCAACACACTAAGCTCATACAAACAAAAACAGTATACAACTCAACAAAAACTATGATATATTTAATAATATACACAATGATATACGCTTTGAAAGACTTACAATTGGCTATGAGTTTATTCATGTGTTTATTCCCCCTTTAAAAATGAATCAATACGAAGGTGAAATCACTTGTGCTCTTCCAAACACTGGCTTGCTCCACTTTTCCAAATTGTCTATGATTTTAAGTAGATCAACAGTTTTGTAGCTGTAAGACTTGGAACAGAGAATCTTGTAGTTCCTTGGTGTTTTTAAAAAAGCCTTTTAGCCCAATTAATCTCAACTTTTATATTTCAAAAGATCAAGCAGATGAAAACAGACGTTCTCTTCCAAACACTGGCTTGCTCCCCTTTACCTAATAGTCTATGATTATAGGTAGATCAACAGTTTTGTAGCTGTAAGACCTGGAACAGAGAATCTTGTAGTTCCTTGGTGTTTTAAAAAAAAGCCTTTTAGCCCAATTAAACTCAACTTTTATATTTCAAAAGACCAAGCAGATGAAAACAGACGTTTTCTTCCAAACACTGGCTTGCTCAACTCTTATTTTTAAAATAGGCTTTGGTTTTAGGAAAGATCAGTTGTTTACTGCAGCTTTACGACCTATTATAAAGAATCTAGTAAACTCATGTTCCTGTGTAGCCTGCTGCGGATTTGTCTTTGTTTGAAATATGATTATAGGAAGCATGACGGCTCGATTAAAAGATTCAGCACTTTTAGGTTTCTCAGTTCGTGACCACTTTAACTTTTTTATATCTTGGATTCTGTCGTTTGTGTTTGTTTAAGATCCTCTTTGTTTTTGGGTGTAGCCTTCATTTAATTTTTCCAGATTCCATTAATTTTGTATTGGATGTTTGGCCTTTTTTTAGCAAGAAAACATTTAATATTATAATTGATTTAAAAAAAGCAAAACGCAATGCATTTCTGTATATTTTAAAATTGCTGATCAAACTGTATTTTCAGAATTTGTCTTTATATTTAGTGGTTTGTGAAAAGGCAAACCAAACAACACCTAAACCCCTCTGAAAGTTAAAAAAGCCAGTAAAATAGGCTCGCTAACCACACTACAAGAACCATGTGGCTTAGACTGTGTGAGAAAATGGTTCACATTAAATAAATATCCATCCACACACACGGCCAGGACAGGGAGGGGTACAAATCAAAGGCGTCCTTGTAAAAAAATGTCTAACACATTAATGCTCCATTCAAACAGATGGTCCCCATTCAGTGGCTGAGCATTGAAAGCAGGCACAGAGACTCATAAAGTTATGAAGCAAGAGACACCAGACAAAGACTTGCTTTCAGGGAGCCCTGGCTCATGAGGGGAAGAAACAAACACTAATTTATCCTTTAAAAATATGACAGTCTTAGAACCTTTCCTTTTATCGCCAAAACACGTGCATAGGAAAAAGCTAATAAAGTTCAGTTGCACAACTTTTAACAAAGATAAAGATTGCTTTCTAGTAGCAGAAACAAATCTTGGCTTTGATTTGTTTTTCGTAAACTGTGACAGTTGTTTTTAAAACAGAATGAATGAATAAAAAGTGTTTTTTTATTGTTAATCATATAAGTTCTTCTCAGCTAATCATATAAGCTCTGTTGCAAACTCCATCTTTAATAAACCATTAGCTAAAGACAAATTCTGTCACATCTTCATTCAAAAATGGAAGTGTCAATCACATATTTTCATCAATGAACAAAATGAAAAAGAAATGAAATCAAAAAACGATTTGTTGTGGCTCCACTTCCCCTTCACAACAGCACCAATTCTTTCAGGTACATAGATTTGAAAGGAACTTGGTTGTTGGGTTGTTTCAAACCATCACTTCCAGTACTTATACGCTGAAGATGACTTTGGCTCTATGTTTAGGGCCATTGTTCTGCTGCACACCTCCCTGATGGTACTGCAAGATAGATACGCATCTGTCTTGGGTTTTCTTGCGCAACCTCACCTTGATATCAGAATTTGACTGTTCCTCGCCCAATTTCAAGCCTCCTACACAGCTGTTTCAGGTGATTACTGGGTTTCAACGTATGTGCGTCATGATTTTTTACAAATCTTTGTTATAATTTGTTTATCCTCCACCTGACTATAATCAGACAAAATCTCTGACTTTGTGAAAGTGTAACAGGTTTTTTTTTTTTTTTTTGTTTCAACAGGAAATATTGATTTATCTACATTTTTTGCTAGTTTTCATTTGCAGTTTATCTAAAAAATATATATAATTTCTTTAAAGATAAAGGTCTAGTAGTTTGGCTGTTCCTCGGCTAGTTTAAGCCTCCTACACAGCTGTTTCTGTTTAAGTTCATCACTGAATTTCTACTTATGACGATTTTCAACAAATGCTTAGTATAATTGGTTTATTGACTATAATCAGACAAAATCTTTGTGTAACTTTAAGACCAAGTGTAACTATTAAATATGGATTTAATTTACATTTTTATTCAGTTTTCCTAAATGGTTTATCTTGAAAAAAAAAAAGGTTAGGTGGCACATTTTTAGATGGAAAAAAATAGAAAACTCCTTTTGCATTAAGCTTAAAAAGGCACACATAAAGGTTTAGACAGCAGAGGCTTGTAAACGGTGAGCAGTGGGTGAATTCTCATCTTTACGGGATGGAGAATGGGTCATTTCCAGCAGTCTGAGCTCGACAGACTAGCAGGTGTGTGTGAGAGAGGTGTGGGGAGCAGGTGCAGTGTTTCACACACAAACACGCTCTAATCCCAGAGTCTAAACTGTGGTCCCTGAGCTCTCACAGAAAGAATCTTCCATAGAGCAAACAAGGTTTGCGTCTGCAAGATGAGTGTGTGTGTCCGTGTGTGTGTTCCCTCGTGAGGGCACTGAGGAGGGAACTAAGGGTGAATTATATCCGCTTTAGACACAAAAAAACAACCTGTTTACCTCAAACACAGCAATGCAACACATATCTTTCTTTACCTAAGCATGCACGGGAAAAGAAAAAACTTACAGATTTGAAAGATTCTCTGTTGACTTTAGCCTCCATTTCCCATATGTGATGGCCATCTGCAAGAGATAAATCAAAGAGGAGAAATTTACAGCCTATTATTAACCTTCACCTCACACATGTGAATGAACCTCGGCAGTGATTTATTACTAGAGTCATTTTTGTAAAACTAAAAGCTCAAAATTTGGGATTTCACTAAAATGTTCCATAGTGTCAAACAAAACCTTCCTCGTTTTCATCACGAGCGGGGTTTAAAACACAAGTGTGCCGCTTTCTTGATCAAAGGAATCATGGGATGTTGTTTTATTGACGTCACCCTCGGGTTTATGAAGTCTCCTGGCCAGCGCTAATCTGACAAGAGCACAAGTATGCAGAGAAAATATTACCGCAAAAAGTGCCGGATCTTTTGATCTCAAAATTGGAATTCTAATTAGTAAAGAGCTTCACATGAAGAGCTTCCCAAAGCTACTTTTTTCTCAAGCACAAATCTAATTTTACACATTCGCAGCAGATTCTGAGCTATTTATTAAATCTCAGCAAATCATAAGCGGCACGGATTTTGTACACCTTTACATTCTGTGTCGCAAACTGTTTTATGAAATCAGAAACATTTAAATGTCCAATTTCTGACCAAATCAAGTTGGTTTTATGGGGATCACAATCAAGTTCATTTGTTTTTAAATTAAGGGTGTAATCAAGCACCTGGAACTTCTACATATTAAATTCAAACGCTTTGTGCCAATCACTCTTGAAGAGTGCAAGGCTTGCTGGGAAACGGACGTCAGTGCATTCCCTCTGAGAACCAGGAGAACTGGGCCAATAGATTTGTCTGATCTTATGGTTTATATAATCAATAAAGGGAAAATACTGAATTAAATGTCAGACAAAAACAATGCTGAAAATGAAAAGGTGTAGTTTGTGTCATGAAAGTCAAGATCGTTGAGAAGCCTGCGCCAAACGTACTGATATCTTCTTATTTAATTCTTATTAATCTGCATCCATTAATGAACTCGTCTTGCCATGTTTACAGTTTTGTTTAAGGGTCAGTGATTGTAAGACTTTCATATTTCTGGTCACATTTAGTTAAATTCTGTAGGTAATTAATCAAAATGTTCACTAGTTTTCTGAAAAGTATTCATTTAAATTAATACAATCTTTCCAAATTTTCCAAAAAAGTCCAAATGCGTCTAACGTTATATGCTAAACTCTGAAAAGCAGCCGCTTTTTGGTGGGAAAGTAGATATTTTGTAGATATTTATTATTTTGTAGTATATATATATATATATATATATATATATATATATATATATATATATATGTAGATATTTCAATGGAAAACGTTATTTCCCAAAAAACTGGTTTTGTATTAAATGATTAAAGGTAGAAACCCAGATTGTAGTTGTTTTATTAATGCATCCATCCATCCATTAACATTTTTTTTGTTTCAACTAAATAATGATTAAAAAAAAATTTTTTTGAAACCCATTTTATGTACATTTTTTATTTAAAAAAAATAGTTTTTGACTTAATAATGAAAAATATCACATGATATATGGTTATATACTGTATATTAAATATTTAAAGTCATGTCATGTTTTTATTGCCATACTCCAACACAGTTTTATCAATGGATCTATTTACATTTTTAAGTAAACATTTCAAAAATAAATATTTTTACATAAGTGTAAATGGATTGGATAAGACTAGGGAGTGAGTCTTGAGTCCCACTCCAGCATTGATACCCTCTATACACAACTTAACATTTACAATATTATTTATATGGAAAAAAAATAGTTTTTCAATAAAATGAACAAAAAATACAACATTTAAAAGATATGTTAAAATCATATTCCTGAGTCCAATTCTAAACAAATCTTCCTATTTGAATATCTCCTGCCAATCATTTATCACTGACTTTGCATCGAACCCGCTTACAAAATGATTAAGCGCAAAACCTTTAAAATAAGATTACAGAAAGATACTAAAATAGCCTTTGAGGTGATCACAGCCAAAATCTGGATCCTGGGCAAATCCAGCTGAGACCAGCTGCCAAGTTTAAGATGAAAGAGACAGACACGTCCCAACAATCCTTGAAGCGCTATCGCTATACTGCCGTCAGTCCTGAGGTTACATCATCTCCTGTCTGCCTCTGACCTGCTCGGGCAGATGGGGGCTGATGCAATGCTAATGATCTTAGCAGAGGCTCGAGGTGTGTGTGAGTGTGACGTGCTTCTGCTATAGGCGACCAGTCGCTTACATCAGCCCCTTGTGGAATCGTGCAACTCATGACAAATCGTGTCTGAAGGGTCCAATAAAAGGCCTGGTAAACTCGACTTCAGATAATGAGCAGCGGCTGTTTGGCGAAACGCTCAGACGTTTCTACTCTCCATCTATGGATCACTAGAACGTTTTATTTCGCTATGTGGATATTTGGGAACAAAAGACATCGCTGGGTCTCCAGTGCTATTTTGGTGACGCTATTAAAACAGGAATAGAAGTTTGGTCAAACCCCAGACACAAAGCATCCTCCTCTCGGTGAAAGTAGATGAGCAGAAACTCTGACTTTCTTTAGAACAATAGTCAAGCATCATTCCGTTGGCACGTCTTCCGTTTAATTTTTTACATAATTACATTTTACTCCCATAGGGTTTCAACAGGACGGGGTGGAAAAGACGTTTCGTGATCATTTTCGATGACGAATATGCTGCAGCGGACCCTGAAGACTGTAGCCGAAGACACTGAGTGCTTTATTTTCACCACTGAGAAAGATCAAATGTATTGTTCTCACCTCTCTGATATATTTATATGACGTCTCAGGCTTCAAGTCAGACAAACTGCGAGTCAAGTTTGGAGACGGATGACTTCTCAAAGCGTCACAAAGCAGATGAGGCGAATGGAAGAGCTAGCGGTAGATTTAGAGAGGTGCTAACAATACAGTTGTATCATCTGATTGAGCGCAATCTGGCTTCGGGGAGCATTTTCCATTGGACGTCCTCAAACTATTCCAGACGTATTATAAAGATGGAATGCAGAGACTATTTTGATTAGGTTTTAAAAGCAAACTCAGACGATGAGCTCTAGTTTCGTGGGCAGACAGTGAGGGCATCCCTGGCTGGTGCTGCTGTGGTCTGAGATCTTCTGGAATGCTTTGTCATTATGGTTGGAAGGTAATCGAAAGCAATCCTGGAGGGAACCTCTATTCCCACTGCCAGCTTTTCCCTGGCATTTCTTGCTAGTCTGGTGCAGATCACTTCAAGGGAGTTTGCACTGAAGCAATCAAGCTTATTTCATAAGTGCAAACTTATTGGGGTGTATTTGTGGAAAACACAGAGTTGCATTTCCTCATGCTACTGATTTTTGACCATTTCTTTTTTTCTTGCGAATTTAACGAGAATTGTATTAAAATACTAGAAATGCATTAATTGAGAAAAATGCATTTCCCCCACTGTAAGTCTGTTAAACTCATTAAAAGTTTATGTCATTTTATTGTTTATTTAATGTCATTGGAGCCACGTGTCAAAGTAACATGATGTTAGATGAAATTAAAATTCTAAATATGATAAAACGATGTTGGTTCCACTCATTTAGCACACTTGTTTGATTTTCAAAAAGCTCTATTGAAAGCCTTTTTGTGCCTCTTCTTCTCTTCATAGGTAAAAGCTTTTCTCAGAACCTCTTCCCCACTGGGAGGTCCATGAGTGCAACCCCAGAACTGTGGAGCCTGTGGTCAGAAGAGGCCTAATTTCTTCTCTGATTAAGTCGAATACCAGCCCTGTCATGTCAGGATGAAGAAGAGCTTGGAGGAGTACGTGATGCACTTCTGAAAAGCCTCTTCACTCAGACTCAATCTTCTACTGATCATAACTTTATCTAAATAAGCTCAGAAGAGTAAAAACTTTAGAGTCAACCTGACATATCGAGTGGCCAGATCCAAGAACAATTATGTGCTATGCCAATTACAGTCTGCTTTAGGGAATCCAGCAAGTTAAATTCTCATTAGCATTTGGACAACAAGGTGGGGATTCTAACATCTGATAGCGATAGAAGCTTAGAATAGTTTGGTTGCGTTTATGAGATTCAGCTGAAGCGTGAAATTTCGAGATGATATTGTGATGATAGACGGTGATGTTTCTGCAGATTTGAAATTGTTCCGAGCCTAGTTTGTTACTATTTATATGATTTTGGACTCTAAAAAGATTCTGACTTTCAACAGGACAGGGTGGAAAACTTTTGTGCACCCCCATTTTTCAGAAATAACAGCCCCTAAACGCTTTCTATAGCTTCCAATCAGAGCCTGGGTTCTGGCAAAAGGTATTTTAGACCATCTCCAGATCAGTCAGGGTTGGTCATAACAAAAATTTTCAATAATATTTAGGTCTGAGTAAGCCCTTCCAGAACATTGTACGAATGTTTTGTACGCGGTCTGTTCATATCTGTTAATGAAAATATTGATTATGGTTTTAATTATGGAATCTTGTCACCCCAGGGCTTAGATTCTTGTGCATTGAGGGTCCATGGGGGGTTTTTAAGGGGGGGGAAACACATTTAGTGTTCGGTGGACACAACAAGTGTGTTCCATTTTTCATTTTCTCTTATGGATGCATTCGAAAACTCTCTACATCTCTTTAGTAAGTATTTTATAATGTCAGAATCCAAACTATTTGAATATTTTACAGTAGCCTTTTTTGAGTTATTCCATCTTGAACTCGTTTTTTTTTGTAGAAAAAAAAAATGCATTTAGTGATATTGTGTGTTGGGCGCATTTTGGGGGGTGGGGGCACCATAGAGCATTTCCGCTTAGAGTGACCGCTGTGCTGGTAGCATCGAGCTAACACTCTGTCTCTGTAGCACCTGTTTTTAAGGTTTAATAATATAAAGGTTCTGCACTAAAGAATGTCAGATGTCACAAGGTCTTTGGAGCTGGTCTGTGGGTTGCCTGTGCCTGTTCTCAACATCCTATGCCTCTGCTGTTCTGAGATTTTTCAAGGTCTGCCACTTAGGGCCTTTACTAGAACTGTGATTCTGGTCTTCCAATTCCTCACAATTGAAACTGAGAACTTAAATCTCTGACAGCTTTCTGTGTCCTTCGCCTAAACCATGGTGTTCGAAGAAATCTGTGAGGAGCGAACTCAAAAAGGCCACTTAAAAGGAAACAAATATCAAACTGATTTCATTGTAATACACACTTGGTTTAACCAACAGTAAATAATGCACGTGTAACCAAACCCTCCTCAAAACCCATCTTTAAAAGAGAAAAACATTCTGTGGATCAGCTTGTACTTTTCAAACTTCCCCATAGCCCAGTTGAGAATCAAAAGCCCTGTTGTGTTGTTGATTAGGGTGGGCCACAGAGAAAGACATGTTGTCCCCTAGGCGGTTGGGGTAGTAGGCATCCAGGGAGTGGTGGTGGTGGTGGTGGTAGTGGTGGTGGTGTTAGTAATGCGTATCCAAAAAGCCTCCCTCACACTGTTGTACTGTAAACACACACAGATGCAGAGAATCAGAGCTTGCCTCTGTGCTCTGAATAGATTCCCTTGTCCTCCTTGAGCAGCAGAGGGGAGCAAACCGCCCTCCTCCTCTGGGTATGGCACAGGAGGGAAAAGGGAGCTCGGTCTGGGATGACCCTAATTGCACATGCTCAGTCGAGCCAGTTTTCCAGAATGTGCTAATGAACAGCAGCTGTGGAGTCTTCAAGTTAGGAGCGCTGGCCTTGAACGTCACGTCAACGTGCGAGAACGAAACGCATTCATTTTTATTGTGCTTAAATGAAAAACAATAAAAGCTGGGGGTTCTGCCAAGCTATTGTTGTGGACGGTTTGTTTATAAATATCGAATATAATGTTTTTGTTGCTCTTTTAATGAGGAGACAATGCTGGGATTCCCTGAGGCATGTGGCTGTGATTGGTTTGTTTGTGAGAGTGTGCCATTGTTGCTGAGGGTTGTTGAGGTAGAGCCAAACCTCAGGGCTCCTTCACACAGGGTTATTGTTCTGAAGTGAGAGAGACAGACTCTTGAGTGAGACAAGTTTCTCACTTTACTTCAAACTAAGGCCCGTGTTAGAATTACTTATAGTACAGAAGGTTAGGGACTTATGTAACTCCTGAAGGGTTAATATTTTTGTATGAAGCTAACAACGAAATGACTGAAACTGCATTTCATCACCTGGCCACTGGAGGCAGGCTGCAAAAAGCAGGTTATTTATTGACTCCCATGGTACAATGTCTTTAAAAATTGTATCTTTCATACTCATTTCTTTGTGATACTACGTTATATTTTAATATATAGGCTTGCATAAACTGATAAGCTAATAGAACGGTAGTGTTGTTTTTATTTTTAATTTTTTATTGCATATTTTTGTCCAATTTTAGTAAACACAAGAAAAGTTCCAAACCTGACCATTTACATATATCCATAAAACTAAATCTAACACAACTCCTTGGTGTCATTTTATACATTTAATTTTATTTATTTTAACTTTTGTGTTTAATGAGCAATATGAATAATATCATTCAAATGCAGATTTCTTAATATTTGCACATATAAAAAAGGCGATAAAATAGCTAAAATTCATCAGAAGCAAAGTTAGCAAAGATGCACAATGTCCATTTTTAATATGATAATGATTACCAGTATCTCAAAGTTCCTGAATCACTCGCCATATCTGGCAATAGCATTTTTAGCATTAGCTTAGCATCAATCATTAAACCCAATTAGACCTGTAGCCTTTCAGTATAAAATGATTATAGAGTTTCCAAATTTCGACCACATTTTCCCATTTAAAAACAGACAATTTTTGACAATTTGAGGTCAAACAAACCAACCTTTATATCAGTTGGTGAAAATGTTGTGGTCTTCTTTAATATACCAACATAACAACTATGATGGGGCGAATAACTTTTTTTAACCCCTTGAGATCTATTTTTTATTTCTAATATTCAGAAAAAAATATGACATTTTAATATTTATTAAGGCTTCCATTCTTTTGTCTATTACAGTGAACTTTATTCTTGACGATCAACATACCGCCATAAAACAAAAAAATATCTAACATCTTGATTTATGTTACGCACAGTAAGGGTTCAAAGACACTGCTAAATATATAAAAACCCCAAAAAACGCAGACATTTGGGTTTAACAAGGAATATACATCACATCATTCAAAAGTGACTAGATCATAAATGCCAATAATTTCAGTTAAATTGACTAAAATTCTCCAGAAGCAACATAAACATGTGTTGGTGTCCATATTTAATCAAAGTGGAATCTGAGGAGTTTTAACCAACACAATTAAGCTGCCCCTGTATCCCCTAGATAATAGTAGCTAACAGTTTCTGAATCCATTGAGCCATTCTCCATATCTGGCAATGGCAGTTTTAGCATTAGCTTAGCATAGATCGTTGAACCCAATTAGACCAGTAGCCTTTCAGTATAAAATGACTGAAGAGTGTCCAAAAGAATACCATATTTTTCTGAAAGCAGAACTCGCACAACCCTCTATCGACTGTATTTTGGCAGTGCGTCTGCTTGACCACTAGGGTGCCTAAACTCTCACGGCAGAGGTGCTCACACACTGCTCCTGCGTGAAAGCCCCAAAATAAATCCTCAACACTGAGACATGCAGTATGAAATCAATCCCATGCTTTTTTCCCCCCGTCAACAACAAATAACAATGGCCAACCAACTATTCACCTAGAATTAATATGAGATGGGCAACCAGCATATTTCCCTGAGTTTCCCTATACTAAAAAAATTCCAAACACCTGCAATAAGTGAAAGAAATAAAAGAAAATCACAGCTGGGGGCGGAGCTAAACATAAGTTGAACAATTTGTTCTCCATCTTTATACGTGCTCTGGTATAAGGCAGCTGATGCTTCTGAAGGCAGCTGCGCTGAAGCAATGACTTTACCAACTGCCTGATTTATTTATGCAGAAACACTTACTTCATTTCTCACTTTCTTCCATTCATAACAATACGAAAAAGACTCCAAACTGGAGGTTTGTGGAGGTGACGGATAAAAAGAGCAGTCAGCCAACTACCTGGGTGTCGGTTCGTGAAAAAATACTTTGTATGAATCACAGTGTTTGTAAAGACTGACTCATGTGCACTTCTGTGTCTAAAAATGATATTTAAGGTTGGAGAGATACAGCATTCCCATTCATGCAATACACACCAACGCAAAGAGAAGAAAAAGAATTTTGAGTGGTTTTGCAGCTGCAGTGCCGAGTCCAGATGTGAAAACGCTTTTCTCTCATGAGGGAGTTTCTTTGTGTCTGCTTCTTTCTTTGCCCTTCATTTTTCTTTCGGTTAGGGATCCCCACTGTTCCGTAACACACCCCCTCATGCACACTAACTGTAACACATCTGGACCAGGCGCTCAAACGCAAACTTATCCCGATAAAAAGGGACATTTTAAAATCAACCAGTAACCATTAAACCTGGCTAGCGTCAGAGAAAGATTAGCAAAACTTGTTACAAATTTGCATACAAGCCTCTGCTGACACCGGGAGCTCAAGCTGATATTCATCGACACATGCCAACTGAAAGAACTCATTTTCTTCTCCACTCCATTCTTTCCAAGTCTCCAGAAAAAGAAAAGGAGATGTGTTATCTTTAGTCATCGGCTTGAGCCAAAGCTTGTGAGTGGTCTGATTACTCTGTAATGTCTAGACACGGAACTTGCAACCACAGACGTATTAATCACGATGAAATGAATCGAGATGCTGCTGGATATAGAGTAGAACGCAGCAGATTATTCATCAAACGTTTAGCACCACAAAAAAGATTAATGGTGGGTTTATTTCAACAGCGAGACAGAATCACAACACAGATATTTACGTATTGGTCCCTTATCAATCAAAGTTTTTCACTACCAGGTGTTTTAATACAGGTAACTCGCTGAGATTAGAAGCATTGTCTCATTGCCTTCAGGCCATATTGGATTCTGATTGGCTGGCAAGTAGTTCCGGTTGAGTTTTTTCACTTTTAAGATCAATACGCCACAAATGGTAACCGTAGTTTTGGTTAAGAGTGCGACAGCAACAGATTATTTTAAAGTTTTCAGGGATAAATATAAACATTTATCATAGAAAAACCTGAATTGTAGTTGTCTGTTGGTCTCCTATTTAAAAATGGACTGAGAGACACAAGATGTTGTCAGCAGCAGCAGCAGCAGGTTTGACGCGTGTTCAACTGAACTGGAGCTAAATAAACAGAGATCCACCCTTCTTCTACTCAGTGTCCTCTACACCACATGAGCATACCAATCCAGGCTCCTTTTATGTTCAGCAATGAGTGATTCGGTGGAGAACTGGGAGAATGTTGACCATTGACACATAATTAACCCAATACACTATTCTCACCATCAAACATAGTGGTGATAACGTTTTGCTTTGGCTATGTCTATATGTCTCATTATTAAACTCTCTTTTATACGTCTCTTTGCCTCTTTTATTAACTCTAAGATCCCAAAACACCACATCACAGACAATTGAAACTGCAACCATCTGGAATGCCCTAGCTATTCTGCAGAACGTAATCCCACATTCAAAGGAATCAGAGTTACTTAATTATTAATTATAGCTATTTAGTTAAATACCTTTAATTAAAGGATGTTTTTGTGTCATTTTACTTGTACGCTGTGTGTGAATTTTAGGCCAGATTCCCAACAGTGTATGCACAGAGCATCTGCAAAGTACAGTGATCTTCAAAAAGAAACAATATTCATAAGCAATTGTTAGACAAGTCAAAGTAACTTTTCTATTATTATTACTACTACCAATAATTAATAAGTGTCTTTTATTAGTCTCTTTTATTAATGACACTCCACGTGAAAGTTTGATGTTCCTGAGAAGAGTCACAGTAGGAATCTGTTCAGAACTACACAGGAGGATCTGATGAATGGCAGCTGGGGCCACAGTCACCAGGAAAACAATTGGAAACAATTTACACAGTGAAGGACAGAACTTCTGTTTATTTTTAGCCTTTATTTAAAGTCGTAAAAGTGTTTAAAAACAGGAAGTCAATTGGGAAGGTGGGTGTGCATGTGTGTGTGTGTGTGTGTGGGGAGGAGGGTGTTCTCCTGTACAGTTTCACTCAGTATGTGTCAAGCACATTGTCCTCTACATGACAAAATCACGACAAACCAGGCTCTTTTAAAGTTCACCAATGAACATCTGAATGATTCAGCTGAGAACTAGGTGAATATTGACCACTGACACCCTTTGGCATCTTTTATCATCTTTGGAAGAATAGGAATGCTGTTTGTTTTCTCAAAAGACAACAGAATAAAGTTTTCACCACCCTTTTGATGTTGAGGATAGTATTTTGGATTCACAAAGGACTATAGAGGGCAACCTTTTCAATTTTGTGGGGTGATAAAGACCAAATCATTGAAAATTTATCTTGGGAGAGTATTGCAGCATGACAGTGGTCCAAAACACACAACTAGGGTTGCGTCAAAAAGCAGCGCATGAAGCTTTGGGAGTGCCCTTGTCACTAGAACTTAATCCCACAGAAGAAAATCCCACAGAGAAAGTCACAACAACTTTATAACTTGGAAAGGACCTGCAAAGATAAATAGTGTTAAAATCCCTCCTGTAATGTGTCCAAACCCGGTGGTTAACTACAAGAAACAACTGACCTCTGTGGTTCCACAGCAGGGTATTCCTCCAACGATGTTCCACTCCCAAAATACACATATTTATACGATTTTTTGTATTGCCGAGCATTCACTTTAATTTAAAGCTGTTATCTCTGTTGAAATGCTCCTACCGTTAAATTTATGGACTGATCTTTAGCTGTGGACAAACGAGGAACAAGTCGAAAAAGTATTTTCCTATTTTTAAAACAGGAAAAAAAATCAATGATGCAATTGGTTTAATTATTTGTTCACTTTCTACAATGTTCCTTTGCTTTTGGCCCTTTCTGTCAAACAGTTTTCTCCATTTTTTTTGCATTTAAGCTACTGTCTGACTTTCCATTAAGAAATTCTCCAACAGATGGGAAAAACAAATGTGTGAAGTCACGTTGCAGCAGAGAGAAAGCTATGGACAGAAACGAAAAGTAAGTGAAAGTAGAGCGATGGAGGGATTCCCTGAGTGTGAGTCACGTTGAGGGAGCCCCCTCTTTTCTCAGAACAAAAACAAGCTTTCACTTTGAGACAAAACCCACAGAGACTTTCACTCATTTCAACACCACTTCACCAACAGTTATGATGGTGTTCAGCAAGAATATTAATCCACAATATTTCATTATCTAATTACACCATTGTTTAAATCCGAAGTGACATTGTTTCCTCCATAGAAGTAAATTGTTGAAGGATTTATCCATCTGGAAGTTTCCAAATATAGTGAACTAATCAAAATATACGTGGTTTATATTTGCAAGACTTTATCTTTTATTGTGTTTACTTTTCAAAGCCATCGTCGACTAGAACGTTCAAGCTATAGCCACTAAACTTTCCAAAACATCCAAACTAGTCTCACCCGGGACTACTGTATCTATTTGCACTGGTTCCACTAAAGGAATTCTGGGAAATTGACTTAACAAGTATTTAAACATTGTGAAACAGTAGCTCAAACTGTGAACATCAACTTAAAACTGACCATAAAAACATAGCAACCACTATGCAAAAGTATTTGGACCCATGGCTCTAGAAGAGGAAATGAAGACACCTTTAACTTTGAAACATAATAGAGAAGTAACTACGCGTACAGTTCCATAGCAACTAAACTCTTTACCCTAGCAACTACATTGTCTGACCTCTATCTAAGTTTTCGTAAATGATAGAGACATAGGGGTTGGTATATAACTTATAGAGACAAAGGTGAAATTATCTCATCACTGGGTCCTCCCTAGCAACCAGACTGTTTAACCTAGCAACCAATTTGGAAGAACCATAGCTTAGATGCGGATAATCGTAAAGATAGGATTTATATCACTTATGGTGACATTGAGAACATGTAAAAAATACTTTTAAATAGCACTTTTACCAGTCACTTAAGCCATCTAGTTTCATTTGAAGATCTTAAAGTTTCATAAACAAAACATTACTTTGGCCTGAAATAACAATAAAATAGTAATTTAAAAAGTCTCAAACTAATATGTAAATATATCAGTTTTCATACAGTATTCAGTTTGTTTAAAAAGTGTGTAATATTGGAGTGTTTTCTGGATCAAATGGGGTAAGTTTTGACTTTTCACTTGCGAAACCTTTCCTTTTTGAATTGTATGCTGTTCAAAAATCCTTTTAGCATGAGAAAATCTTTTCTAAAGATACAAAGTGAAACTGCCACTTTCACTCCCTGAAACGTATTGTTCCCCAGTTTGAAATATGTTTTATAGATGACAATAAATGCAAGGGAATACGTTTTAAGGCTGCAAAGGAGAAACATGTGACCGAGCCTCATGAAAAATGATAGTGGAAAGGATAAGTCTTTACAAAAAGAGAGAGAGAGAGAGCGAGAGAGAGCTATTGATGGCAGTGGTGGGTTGGCTCAGGGGTGTTTCCATGTGAGGAGTGCCCAAGAATCCACAACGGATGCCAGACCCAGGGAAACCCTTCTCAAAAACAAGAGCCCACACCCTTCTGGCGGCAAGCGCACACATGCCCTCAAAATCTCTTTCTTACATAAACATCCACACTCTAATGAGCAAACGTGAATCTGACGGTCACAGAACACTATATCTACAAACCTATATGTTAATAAAAGCCGCTCATCCACCAGACCTCTGTTCATCCATCCAACTATAAATCAAACAATCCACTGTCCATTCCTCCAATCCATCCATCCTTCCAACAACTAAGCCACTATCCATCCAAATGCCCCCTCCTTTGCAAAACTTATCCATCCATCTAACCATTCACCAACCAGTTCAGCCACTATCCATTTAAACATCCGTCCCTCCTTCCATCTATCAAATCAAAACTCCTCCATCTATCCATCCATCCATCCATCCATTTTTAACAATGTTTTGTTTGGTTTAGTATTTTACATAACCACATGAAGCTATCGTTAACTTCCGAAACACTTCCTGAAACTATATTACAAAAACTTCAGAAGAAAGAATCTGTTTTATAGACCAACTGGAGAATGCATTTCAGCAGCTTGATTTCCCAGAGTTCCCTTCTTCACAGGTAAAACAATGAGGCCATTTCCTCTGCCTTCGCATCCCGGCTCGCCAAATATCCAGAGTGTTTACCCTGCTCAGCCTTGGCCTGCTCTGCACCTCCTGTCTTTTGAATGTGCTTTTATTTTTGACAAACTCATCAAGGAAATGACTGTTTGTAAATCTCAGGTATCAACAGCCAAGGGCTACTGCTTCTATTTTCCATATGGAGAGAGAGAGAGAGAGAGAGAGAGAGAGAGAGAGAGAGAGAGAGAGAGAGAATCAAAACAAACGCCAAGACACAAGGGACAACCCAGATCTCTCTCTCCCTCTCTCTCTCTCTCTCTCTCTCTCTCCCATTCCAGGGTAGAGCAGGCAATGGAAAGTTTTGTAAATGTAAATCTGTTGGGTTAAAAATACAGTGCATAATATGCTCCACATGTGGCACTTTGGCATAGGGAGGGATATTTTGACGGCAGTGAGGGGAAGAGGGAGGGATTGAGGGATTTTCTATCTGCTATACATGCTAATACCAAAGAGAAATATGTGAGCAAAAGACATAATATGAAGCGGTTCCATTAATCCCAGGGAGGCAAAATAAATCACTTTAATTCCATTTGACAGGAGGAAAAAAAACACACTGTAATTTTCTTTCCTCGGTAGCAACTTTTCACAATTCGAACTGTGTTTGAGTAGCATGACACAACTTGGTCTAGACCGGGGGGGGGCAAAGTCATTCCTGGAGGGCAGGTGTCTCTCCTGGTTTTTGTTCCAGCCCTGCTTCAATACAAACACTGGCAGCTTTGAAACAAACCAAGAAGAGCTTCATTAGTAGAATCAGGTGTATTTCATGATGGTTGCGACTAAACTGTGCAGGGCTGCGGCCCTCCTTGCCCACCTCTGGTCTAGACCAATAGAAATTCAGGAGAGAAAATTGAGGAAGTTGAGACCTTCATCTGTTCCTCAGCTCAGCACCAGCTGATCCAAAAGAAACTATTTTTACTAATAAATAAAAATGGTTATAGCCACTAAACTTTGCACAGACATCCAAACTGTTCTAACTCAAGAAGACATATCTTTTCAAACTAATCTGATTGATTTGGTCATGTTAACCTTAGTAACAACCCTTAGCAACCAAAAATTTTTACCCTAGCAACCAAACTCATAGAACTATTTCACAGCTTTGAGAAATCCTTAAGACATGGGTGTTGGTTTATATAACCTAGAGTCAAAAGGGAACATTATGATAAGTCACTTAACCCTCATAGCAACCAGACTGTTTACCTTAGCAACCAATTTGACATATCTCTATGTCAGTTTAGGAAAATCATAGGTAATTTATTTCTTGAGCCATTGACAAGCGATCAAAGATTGCGTGCAAACTTTACCCATCTAGTTAAGTAATAACATTATGTTAATCTAATAAATTATTTTATAATATGGAGTTTTTAATTCTGAAATGAATCTTGGTTACTTACAACTAGTCACTTAAGATGTAAGAAAATCACTTTATTAAATAAATGAAAAATGTAAAAAACAGATATGGTCTACACAGCTCGATTGAATACATAAAATGTAAACATTCATTCATTCATTCATTCTCATGCCCGATTATTTTTCCTTTCGGAGTCACAGGGGTCTCCAGCTCACATCGGTGTGAGGTGAGGGTACACCCTGGACAGGTTGCCAGTGCATAAATATAAACAATAAAATGTACAAAGTACTCTGAACTGAAGAGTTGTGTCAATTCCTTTTTCTAGCTATTCTCTTCAAAATCCACGCCCCAAAATGAGCATTTCTCGAATATTACAGCATCAAACTGAGACCAGGTGGTAGTCTCACATGCTTTAGTCAAGCAACTTCCAGGCAGAAAGTAATGTGCATACAGCAAATAAAAATACATATGAGTTTAATCCAAAGGTCTGTGTTTGTTGCATAATATGGTTTCCTATTTTTTTTACTTTGTAGATATAATGGGAAGAACGCTATCTTGAATTGAACTGAAAGCTAATTTTGTAAGTAAACACTGCTTTTCTGTTATTTTTTTTTTTTTTAAATTAGCTCCACAAGAACCGTAAACTGAACAATCAATGAGCCAAAATATTAAATTAACAAGCAATGTGTGGGGGATTTATGTTGCAAATGACAAAGAGATTCCTTAAGGACCTAATTATCCATCAATAGGTTTACATCACACTTAAATCTTATTTACCATCGTCAGTGCCTTACGTATTTCCTTGTGCTTGGGGGAAGTATGTGTTTTGGGATTCAGACTTTGTCCCTGTGGCTTTACCTTCAGAAAACTCCCAAAAGAGGAGCAGTTTCAAAACAATTCCTGGTGCTCTCACTCAAACACATACACAGAATCTCAGCTCTGTGTGTGGCTCTTACCTTGGGCTCGCTCCACAAACAGCACCTTGGAGTCTGGCTGGAAGTTGTGCCCGCTGAGGAGCATCTGTTCCCCCCCTGAGGCGGCACAGCTTTCCATGCTCTGTTTATCCACGAGGGGAAGCTCCTGTGCTGAACGCTGGGCTGCAATAAGGACACGAAGGTGAATGACGAAGAAGCAAAATCCCATTAAACGCTGTAAAGACTAGTGTCATTTTTAAAATGAGTGTTCAGCAATGAGTTTTCAAAAATGAGTTTTCATGAGTTTTTTGGTTTGGTTCCTGTTTTCGAAAATGTTTACTCACATGAAAACGATGTAACGAAAGGAGTAATCTCTGTTTTCAAAATAACAGGGAACGTGTGGGCAGGGTATTAATGTTTGCCACCGCAGCCATGATCATGTGACATGTGATGTAATTATGTAGCATCATCAGTGTCAGTATTTAACTCGAATACTAACCCTCTTGGCCCTGCCCCGATGAACACAAAGCAATAGTTTGCGTTTGGTTTTGCCAAAGTATCCTGTTAAATATTATTAGATTGGAATTTCGGAGTCAGATTTTATTAGACGGGAGTGGATTTTACCATGATAGCCACAATCTCAGCCATCTCTCACAATAAATTACATAAATCTTTTGCTTTGAGACTCAACTTATTTTCGATTTTCGAATATGAATCAGCCCGGTAAACAAACTCCTACCCCAAACATCGGAGAAGTAGCTAGTTAGTAGCGGTGAATTACAGTAGCAATAATCTATTTTTTTAATGATACAATTATTTCATAATACTCAGTACTTCGGTTTATGATGAATTTTACAAGAATATTTAAATTTCGAGGTTGTTTTATCAGAATTGAGGTCAGGACCTCATTCACCCATGTCTTTATTATCATTACTTGTAGAAATGGAATGGTAAGAGATATCCACAAACTGTTCCTACATGCATGGAGTTTGGCCAAAACTTCTATTTTTTACAAAAGTTACTTTCACTATAACTAACATCTGAAACACAACCCCATACCATAACCCCCCACACCAAATTAAAGCTTGTGAAAGTTGTCAATTCTTTCACAAATGCAGTCTTTAAACACAGTGAAACATCTGAAATTAATTGTTTGAATGTGTCAGTGAAATAAAGTGAAATTCAGAAATAAAGTTCACATTTATGACAATTTGATTATTACTTCCTGGTCACTCTGGAGAGCATAAGCTGTATGCTTTTTAGCAGTGCACTAATCGTATAGCCTGAAATTCGTCAGGAAAACTAGTTAAACATTGAGGATTTGATTTTTTTTTTTTTTGTTTTCACATTGAGTTGTTATTTAAATCAGTAAACAAATAGATAAAATTACTGACAAAACAATTTTTTACCATATTCAGCTATATATTTAGGCACCCTTAAAATGTTTAAAAAAGCATTGACAAATGTTTCGACCGATTTGAAGGTGTATTTCTGTAGACTACATCTATTATGAGAAACACTGGATAAAGAAAGACCGTAATGAGGTGATATTGAGTAGGTGGACTCACAGCACTCAATGGGGTTGGACGCCGCTTGTAAGGACACGGTTCTGCCATTGGGCTGGTTGATGTGAACACGGAACACCATTCTCACACGGGTGTTCTTACGCCCAATGTCAGTCTCACCCTTTCGCAGCTCGATGTCTGAGTTCCGCAGTTTGAGGATTCCAGCGCAATCAATTCTGTGACAGGAAGAATGAACAGAAATGAACAGAATGAAAGCAAGTAGAATTACAACTGCATATTAGAAACCGTGATATCACCAACATGTTTCTGATAAGGGGCTCAAATTGGAAGCAGACAGTCATGTCTGAACCGACTTTTTAAAGGCCAATGCAATTTTTGGTGCAAAGTTTTGTGCAACAACGCGCCTCGATCAAAAACCATGGGCGCCAATGGGACATCACACATCGGACCAAAAGAATGGTGCCAATGAAAAACAGTTTCGCTCAGCCATATCAGATCTGTTTTTCAGCCACTCCCAATGCATTCGGAGGGAAAGTGGGAGGAATACATCGTAAATAAAGGCCCTTTTCCTCTAAAGAATCAAAATTTCACTCGTCGAATTACAGAGAAGTATAATCTCTCCATTCACCAGACCATAAAGTCAACATGGGCAAATACTTGCTAAATGGCTGTTACAGTTTTTTATCTCATTGAAGAAACATTTAACGACACGCTTGAGTGAAGGGATCCATAAAAAACTAATTTTTGGCAAACAACAAAGTCTAAAAACTGGAAAAACTATCATGAGCGATCTGTCAAAAGCACAAAGTGGTCAGGACGAGTACACCGTGTTCTAGGTGTCATCATTGGCTTTTACTTAAATAAATTCATCCCTGACTCCACATGAAAAACTCAGATGATTTCCAAACTAAGAGCATCATTGTCTGATGTAAACTACTGTTTGTTGAGATGCCACTGTCACAGGAGCAAGAGAGTTTGTGGGCTTTGCGACAGGGACGTGGTTACCTGTAGATCTTGAGGATTCTTTGTTTAAGCTACATTCATAATAGAATAGAGCAGCAAGAAAATGCTGAGCTAATTTGAACGCTAGCTTCCAGTGCACCTTTATGTGCTCCACGCGACCAGGGGCCTCTTGTAACACAAGCCCTGGAGCTCAAACCACTGTCCTGGGACACCAAACACACTTCTCCTCAGCAACCAACACACTGGCAATAAAACCCTGGGGTCTCTGCTGTTTATTGCAGGAAATATGTACACGATGCATGAGGACAATACTCACATGGCCCTCATGTTGCTCTCAGGCAGTAGAGGAATCTCAAGAACTTTGGTGTTGGACTGCATAACCTCATGGCTTGGCGTGGACACTGTCTTTCCGGTTATACGGTGGACCTGGTAAAAAGCATGTGGCCGAAGAAGACGGTCATCCGCGGTTCCAATGAAGAGCTGAAGCGTCAGAGGCTCGTTCTCCATGTAGCCATGAAGCTGAAGTAGAAATAGACGAACATTGGGATCATGATAGGTTTATGCTCCAATATGGAAGCAAATCACAATTTTAGGGTTGTCTTCAAAACATCTGGTTTCAGCGGGCGTGCTCACTGAATCTTTGGCTTAAATCATTCCCTGCTCTGATTGGCCAGAGGAACTGAGATGAAACAGAGATATGAACTTTATTAGATGAAAAATAAACAATAAACCAATTTTGCAGAAATCTACAAATGCTCAGCATTTCCCCTACAGTTAAACAGGAGGGGCGCATATTATTATTACATTTGGAACTTGCGTAGCTGATCCATGAGCTCCTCGAGGAGGGTGGTCAGCGTGTGTGGTGAAAGTACTGAATCAGGCAGTATATTTATTTTAGTAGATCTGTTTGAGCCTTGCATTAGTGTTTATACAGGCAGTGGGGAGTGTACAAGACAGAGACGGATCCCAGTCCCAGAGCCCCTCACCCCCTTCCTCTCTTCCTCACATGAGTACATTATCACCCACTAGAGGAATGCCAAGACTCTTTCGGTCCCAGAGACCACCGTTAGACTTCTACAGATCACTGCTCAGCCACTTGAGCTCTCAAGCCTCACTGGGCACATCTGTGGCAGATGAGGGCAGATCTACAACATGCCAAAGAGTTACTGGACAGGTCCAGGGAGCAAATTCTTACTGGAATAGCTTATGTCTCATGGGATATTGAGCAAGACTGCGCTGTTGTCCTGACTGGACTCATTCACTGAGCATTCACAGCATACTTGTTGACCTGACTCTCATAGGTTAGATTTAATAATAATTTGAAAACAAAAGCTAATCCTTTGGGCCACTATGCATAGACTAGTGGTGTAACAATCTATCGTTGGATATACAACAGATGGAGTTGCAGAGATATGATATGAACAAGCCAGAGAAACAGCTGCAAACTTTTATTGATTTAAAAGAGCAACAATATAAAACATTGCTAAATTCTCTGGACAATAACTACCTAGACATTTGAAGTGCACCGATAACTTACAATACTTCCAGTAATGTAATACATTTGAATATTCAAATGAGAGAATGAGATACAACTGATTTAGGTTGGTCACATATAGGGCTGGGCAGTATGACAGTATGACGCAGAGTTAATTTTTTTTTTATTCTGTGTATACAGAGACATGTAAATAAGTGGGCGTGGTCAACTCATGTGACACGTGCATGAGGCAGATGATGGTCAAATTGCTGAATACGCTGGGACATGGAAAAGGAGAAACGAACAGACGAGCAGAGCTCAAAGGAAAATCAATATAATTAAGGACAAAAATAAAATATAATTAAATAAGATCAAGTCCTTTTTTGTTAAATATTCAAGCTTATTCATTATATAAAGACCTTTTGTACATTTTCTGGAGTAACTATCTATATAAAAAATAAAATTTTGGTCATACCGCCCAGCCCTAGTCACATGATGTATTTGCTCCTCCGGGCGTTCCCCAGAGTTAAAGCAAAAGGAAAAATTCTCCATCTTTAACAAAGTTTTTAGACTGATATTAGCATATTTTCAATTAACAAAAAAAATTGCCATTGGCCGATTTGGTTGATTATTATTAAATGTGCTGGATTAAATTTTTGCTTCTTTTATTGTATCTTTTTTTCCTACATTTAAGTGGACTTTTTGATTCCAAAGTAGACCTGGGTGATTTTAAATTTTGTGAATTTATTTTTTTTTTAATTGAAAATAACATAAGAGTTGCTTTTTCAATGACTTGTTCGACTGAAACACTGTGCCTCTCTGAAGCTCACCGGACCATTCCAAAATTCTTTATTAAGCACAAATTTGAATTTTCACAGAATAATTGTGAGGTTTTTTAACTCACTTAAAAATGCATATTTTCTACCAAAATTTGTAAATATCGAAATAGGCTAAAGAAAATCCACACCTTTTAACCCCATATCTGAGTCTTTACCATTTCAGAAACAGGTAAAGATCAACTGATGCATAGATAAATAATCCCAGATACATAAGGGAAACAGGCTAAGCCCTGCATCAGTGTAATAAGTACACTTGATATGCTTGTATGGTGTCTCTGAGAATCTGGCACAAAATTCCAAAACCAGTCATATCACTCCCATTCTAAATGAGTAAGATTGTTGTGTCCACCACACCACATTTCTTTTAAACCTAATTTTAACTCTAACCTATTACAGCACTTATTCGTATTACCAGTTTATTTTATAGTTTATTTCTAGTGCTGTAGCTTGCGAAATGGTGACCTTGAGTGTCTAGAAAGGTGCTACAAATAAAATGTATTATTATTATCATTATAACACTGACAACATGGCAAAACTAGGAGTAAACTCCATGTTTATACCTCTGAAATGCCTCATACTAGTACTGTAGGCACTTGTCCAGCTGTCTTTATTAGGATTTTAATTTAGAGTCTACGTAATAGTGTGCATTTTGAATGGTCCCTTTGTTTCCATGGCGATCAGGGCGAGGCCTTGAATACAAACATGATAACACGTCACGGTTTTCAAGATGACGATAAGATTATTTATGTTATAGAGGATTAAAGGGATGTGCCATTTTGGATATTTATACTCTAGACCATAATAAGTAACATTTCAGCCAGACAAGAAAAGCTCCCAGCTCTCAATAAAAGTACTTAGATGTGTCCCAGTCTGGTCAAAATGATGAAAACAGTCTGAATATTATAAATGTGGAAGCGCTGCTCTTACAAAGCAACCTATATTTAGGGATTTCGTCACTTCTTCCAGTTACGGCACTGAGTTTTGTTGACGGAGCTGTTCTTTGAGATGTTAGCTTCCCGAGAGACCCAAGCGCAGACGTGGAAGCACATAGCTGTGGTACAGCAGGCTTACTTCAGACGCTGCACACTCACGTCTCATCAATCTGATGGCGCGTGTGGTCAAACTGCATCCAGGGCTGAAAAAACTGACAGAAACCACCAGGAACCAAAGCAGGGGGGAGAGCGAAAGAGATGGGGCCTGGGTCGAAAATCCAGATCCCCACAAACCACCAAACCCAGAGTGCGAGACAGAAAGAAGAGACGGGGGATCAAGACCAGCTCACATACTTAGAACACAAGGACTGACTGCCAAAATACTGAAAATGGGGTTATTTTGTTGAAAGTAGTGTGTTTTTGGGAAGCCCTGCATAGATGTTTTTGGGAAGACTTACAAAATAAACAGTTTTAAGTTTATAAGCATTAACTGATGCTTTAAAAATTAATATCAAGAGGAAAAAAAACTTGTCCACTTATTGTTATCTTAGGGATTATATTATAATCCAAATATTCTACCTTTGCTATGTTTGAACTATCTTTGAGGTCAAAATGGTGAAATCACTCTCTCCTGCAAAGGTCTTACAGTCGTGGGGGATGTGGGTGTTTTAATACTCACACTTCTCTTAGTACAATTCCCAGATCTTTTCCATCTGTTTTCACCACAATAATGTCTAAGACATGTCTATTTCAAATCAACGTAATTGCAAGTTTAAATAGCTTTTTGGGGAAATCTGCAAATCTAGTTTTTATTATGGAATTCCAAATTACATTCAAACTGTATACGGAACTGATTAGGCAGAGGCCAGTGGAGATCCTCTTAAATAAAGTTCTGCTAAAAGTTGTTCTTTAAATATATTGGATATATTTTGATATATGTTTTTATATAGTTTTGATTTACTGTGCCATAATCTAGTAGGTTTTTTATTACCTTTATTCTTTAAGTTTGATTAAAGCTGAAGCCTTGATCCTAAAAGGCAAATCAAATTACACAAGGAATAACGTCTAGGTTACCTTCGTAACTCCAAAGGAGGGGACAGAGACGTTTTACGTTGAGAATTCCACTGATTAGGGAAATACATCTTCGAAACTGACAGAAAAAAAACTGCAGAATTTTTTTTTTGTGTTAAAAGTAGTGTGCAATTTAGATATTTTAGGGAAGACTTATAAGATAAACAGCGTTAAGTTTAAAAGAATTAACTAATGCTTTTAAATTAACACCAAGAGAAAAATAAAAGTGAGTGCACATCAAAATTTTAAACCAAGCTTCAAACAATATTCGAGGTTATGTATCCATTAAATCCCACAACTTGTTTTGGAGTAGTGTGTAGTTACGTTTGGTACAGCTGCCATATTTCTGTGACTTAAACAAATATTTTTACAAGTCAAAAATTTCACAATTAATGGGAGACAGAAGCAGGATTCAAAGAAGCATTTAGGTCACAAGTTTATAAGCTACATGCCACTTTCTACTGCAGGGGTCTTGCAGTCATGGGGGATGTGGGTGTTTTAATAAGTACAACTCCCTCATTTTTTCTATCAGTTTTCACCACGCTAAAGTCTAAAGATGTAGAACATGCAGATTTCAATTCAACAGGAGCCTAAGTCCACATCGAAGCATCCTGGGTCACATGACAACTAATTGCTTTTTGCGGAATGCAAATTTTGTCTAGTTTTATGATGCAATTTCAATTTGTACCCGGAACTGGTTTGAGAAACCTGGCGAAACCCCAACCATTTCAATGTCTGTCCATAATAGATTAAAATGAATTCCTCTTCAATTAAGCTCTACCAAAAGCTGGTGATGTTGGTTTTCTACGATGTAGAGCGCCAAATTCTAGTGAGTTTTATATTGAGCCTTTTTTTCTTTAAGTTTGATTAAAGCTGGAGCTTTGATCCCAAAAGGTGATTCGATACCCTAGGAGTTTTGATACCCTAGCTCCGCCCACTCTTCCTGTCTGTGATGCGTCATCTACATTAATTTTTGTAGTCTAAAGTGTACTATTAATGAGTGCATTATGAGTACCTATACATATTATTATTAATATTATTGTTAATAGTTTTAGGAACTGTGTGCACAAGTAATTTTTCTCAAAAATAGTGAGAACGGTCATAAGAAACACTATGTTCTGATTGCAATTCTCAGAGGAGGGTGCCAGTGGTGACAGAGCATGAATGGAGGTGGTGTTCCCTAAAGGAAGAACATGTGCAGCTTGCTGAGCCAGTGGTTTTTAGAAAGGGACAAGCTTGGTTGAAGCTCTCTCGAACCCACCCCTTGCTTTGGGTGCTACAACTGAGACTAGGCGGCGCCACACGATGTTCCTGTGCATGATGTCAGTCTGCTACCAAAACTTTGAGTGAAACAAAAGCTGGTCTGTGCAGTAGAGGCCGGAACCGACAATGAGTTCCAGGGTCTGTTTTTTAGACTGGAGTCGCACTGAGCCACGTGTTCAGGGTCATTAACACCTCGTTATTTTGAACTCCAGTACCCAGCAGCAGATACAATCAGAAACGCTCATTTTTTAAGCTGCAGAAAGGCACTGAAAATATTATCAAAGCCATTGGTGTGACTCCAGTGGATCAACCGTCTTTTTATGACGCAGGAACCTTCTTGTGATCATGAGTTGGAGGTAAAAGCAGAAGTTGTACAATTTTGTCTTGCTTATTTTTATGGCACACAAAAAGTTTATATATGATTCATAAAACACAACAAACACAGACGATTAAGTGTTTTCTGTGATTCATTGGGACAGTGGCACAGGAAAGTCTATATTAAATTTTGTAAATCTTGTTGACTTTTGTTAAAAATGGACATAAAAAAAAAATCTAAGGATATACACTAATCTAAATATAGGCGAGGAAGTGTAATAAACTGTATAGTGGTTTAAATAGGTTTGTCTATTGATACATAGTTCATTTGAATAACTTTATCCTAGTTTACCCAGTTACGCTGGATTTGGGGATTAGTTGCATTAACTGTGCAATAATAGAAATCTGATGTTTTTCAAATTACTAAAGTTGTCCTTAAGATGGGCATGGGGTATAACAAATAATATTAATAATAATTTTTTTCAAATGACTATCATGAAATTTCCAGAAAAAAGGAAAAAAAAACTGTCGTACAATTTTTATGTAATTTATTTACAAAAAATGGACGAATGCTAGCGTTAAACAACTACATTGTACTATTTGGAGCAAAAGGTTGTTTCTTTTCAGTCGACTGGATTATCTCCAATTTTATCAGATTACAACATGCAAAGACATTTCACCGGATGACCAATGTCTAATGTAATGAAAACAGCTTTTAGTGTAAAATTGATCAAAAAAAAATCTAAAAGAGAAAAAAATCTGCAAAAAAATTGATGTCAATCGAATTGATAACAGTGTTTTAATATCCAATCATCCAAATTCATCCAACAAAATCATCCAATCATCCAACATTTCTCCTTCTCTGAGACCGAGTGGCAAAACATGGGTTAAAATGCCTGAGTTTAATAAAACTACAAGCAATTCTGATGATTACATGCCTAAGTTTGAAAGAAAATGAACTTGACTATGATAACCACGTAGTGGCCAGCTTTCCATGGACAGACATTTATACATTCTGGATTTCCACACTAGTAACGTAAACAAGGTTTAACCTTGATGCCTGACCATGGAACATGGAGAGGATATCTCTGATGGCGATATATGGTGAAAAAAGTTCAAGAAATCAGCATCAAACTGGTTATGAGAAGTAAGACGAACTTCATTAAATAGTATGCAAATAGCTCTGAACGTTACATGCTGTCAGACACAAACTATTTCACTGCCCCTCAGAGACTGGATGACAGTACACAAACTAGACCCCAGTGTTTTTCACTTCGCGTTCTTAAACCTTTTCAAGTTTAGTTTGATTTTTAATGACAGTTGAATAAAACATTGAATAGTTATCATCATATTGTTTTGCAAAGATTTTACAGCATTTTCAGTAAAATCTTAAATCTTAAGCATCGAAAAATACGAATTGTTTTCATTACACCCCTAATTAAGAGTATGTTAATGTTCAAATCAATGCACCCTCATATAATGCACTGGATTAAACCCCATTGTGAAGTAGGAGCAAAAATGAACAACCGCTCACAACAAAACAATTTTAGTCAATCCAGTTTCTTTACTACATCCATACCAAGTTCCTTGGGAAGCTGACAATATATAAGTACATAGGTCAATAGTTCTAAGAACTTCTATGAGAAATCCTATAGAAAGAAATCCAAACTTTCTTTAAGACTGTAAAGTTGTACCTGGACCACTGGATGCCCTCCAGCAAGTGCTTTCACTGCTCCTCTGCTGCCTTCAGTCTCATAGTGAGCACGGTGATGAGACTTCGGTTGTACCTCAATCTGGAGACTGAGTGGTCCTGAGCTGGAAGGCAACTGCCAATCGAGAGCTGGCAATGATGGACTAAAAGAAACATTTTTGGTTAGTTAAAAAATGACCTATTCGTCCCAGAAAAACATACTTTTAATGACTTCCCAACCTAATGTAAGGCTTTGGCTTGGCCCAATATGGGTGTTGGGGCACATCCAAGAAGCCACCGCAGTATGCCTCCTTCTTGAAGGGTAGACGGGATGAGAAGTCATCTTGGCAAAGCTCCAGGGATCCCGTCTCCTCTCCACCTGGTTCTACTTTCAGGTTCATTGAGGCACTGTGTTCCAGACTGGTCTTACGGGACTTCAAAGGAATCCCCTCCCCGATGTCTGTTAATCCATCTGTGGTGAGGGCATTAATGGCAGCAACAATGGCGGAGTTGGTGTACTGATTGGTGTTGGGGAGCCAGTTATCTTCTGTCACACTGAGTCTGGGGGAAGTTTGCGGTGATGGCCCGGGAGACTGGTTCGGTGAGTATGGATGATACTTGTGTGTAGAGCCACCATTGAAGCTGTATTTCCTCTTTCCACCACATGGAGAATTTGGTCGGGAGCTTCGATTGCCAATCCAGGCATCATCGGTGAGACTAGCACGAGGGGAACCAGATGGAGAATGGCGTGGAGAGGCACCAAGCGTACATGACTGTAGAGATGACGAGCCTTTCGGGGAGACGCAAGGAGACTGCCAGGGAGAGTTCTGCGGTGAGTTGTCGTAATTATACGAGAAGCCAGATTCGTACGAAGATGCGTCTGAATGGCAGCTACGAGAGGATACGCTGCTTGCCGGACTTAAGCAGGAGGGATCACGATATCCATCGACACTTGGCAGCGATAAAGTCATGATGGAATTGACTCGCTTGACCACAGGAACAGTGTTCTCCTCAACTTCGTCTTCAGGGAACTGCCCGTAAGCTGTTATCTCAATTCGTGGGCTTTCCAGCGTGGGAGCGCCGTTAGATCTGGGACCGGATGGTTGGAAGTAGCCTACTGAGCTCATGTCATCGTGGGGAGAGAACGAAGACGGCTGATTGATGGATATTGACTGGAGATTGTGATACTGTGACGGTGGGAAAGGGTTGCCCAGTGGAAGTGAGATGCTGGTGTTCTGGTTGTAGCTGTATGCGTCTGTAAAGAGCATGTTCATTAGGCGCTGCTACCCAAAATAAGCAACAAAGATCATTGAAAAGGCAGAGTTGAAGGGTTGTTTAGTGACTATTGTTCACAAAAGAACTTCTGAAGACCTCTAGTTGAATTGGTAAAACCCTTTTTGAAGACACTCTACAGATTATAAGTGTGAGTGAAAACCGTTAGTGGTTAAAAGCCACAACCTCTGCAGAGGAAGCAAGGTGACTGATACACAAATACCAGGCCAAAAATAACAAAGCGTTAAAAATATCTTCATGACCAGACTGAAAACCAATAAGCAATCTTTGTTGAAAACAGAGGCAAACATTTCACTTAAATGTATTGATGAATCACATGATGAATCACTTGGCACTCCAGATATTTTAGAGCACTTGAAAAATCTTTTAAAGTATTTAAAAGCTGCACAATTACGTCATTAGCCCCACTCAAAATTTGTACCCTCTCCATCATTCAATAGATTTGGATTTTTGAGTGCAGGACTCTGGATTTTCTGAGCCATCGCTTCAGCTCAGTAGAGTGACTCAGTGTCGTCAGTCAGTCCAACCTGGTGGAAATAATCGCACTGCAAGTTAGCCCAAACTGCTGGACAATTACCACTGGCTCTGCTCCCAATACCATTTGCAATGATTTCTCGCTCCTTTAGAGTACGATCAAAAACAAGGATGCTTGAAAATGTGACCACAGCGCAACAAAGTACCCTGGACACTAATAGCATGCTAATGTATTCCTAATGTATATATTGTTTTTGAATTGAGTTAACAACTAAATATTAGATTTTTGAAAGTAGGCTGCAGGTAAACACCCTTTGATTCTAAAAGCTTAATAAAATAAGCAAGTCAAAATTGCAGATAAATAAGAATACTATTAACTCAGCTGATATAAGCACCTTGCATCTGTCTGAACAATGATTACTAGCAGTTTAGGATGTTTGCATGCAATTGTATGGCCATTATCAATCCGTTCATATCGTTCAGTAGGTGCCTAAAGAGTAACAGCAGTAGTTCTAATCATCTAAGTGTAACGCAAATAAAAATGTACATTCACTTACTACATTATATGACTGAAGGACTGATTTCCTGGTAAAAATGTGCAGAAGCAAGTCAATACAATTATTATATATATATATATATATATATATGGTTGCACATTACCATCTTTACACTGTCAAACTACAAACTAGATAAAGAACGTATGGTCAGCAAAATATTCTATTAAATAAATGGAAAATAAATTCAAACAAGAGTAACTTGCATTAGCACGAGGTGCACAACAAATGTCTAAATAACGCCATTTGCAGACCATGCAAATTTCTTCTCTTTATGAGTGCACCACTAGAGGCTTTTCTTACTTGGGGAATTTAGAAAAAGGATATTTATAATAATATTTACAATGTTGACAACTGTTTTAATGATTTTTGTATTTATGTTTGATATGCTGTTTATAATAAATTAGTTAATGCATTAAAAACAAAAATAGTTTCAAGTCCAAAAACAAATGTACACTTATATCTTACCTTTTCATTTTATTTTATTAATTTTTTACTTATAGTTTGGGGATATGCAGGTAGCTTTTTTTACTACAGCAAAAAAATGTATTATTTTTATTATTTTAAATGACTTGAATATTTGTATCCATTAAATACATGTCATATTTTTCCCCTTCTTTTTTTAAATATAAGATACACTTTGCATTCAACATTTTCAACACTTATTTTTCTTATTTTGTTTTTGTTCATATACGTTACCTTCCTCAGCGGATTTCATGCTTGCGACGCAAGAGTTAACTCACAGCAAGTTCAGTTCAGTTCACCAGACAATCGACAGCGTCCAAATAGCGTTAATTTCCAAAACGAACAGAACTCCAGATATCTGTGCTAAAGTATTTTCTATCGCATTCGCAAGGAAATGTGCCAGGCGCGCGTGAAATGTCTAAATGGTTCGAAAACGCGCGTGTGGTGACACCGCAAAAAACGATGCTGTCAATTTTTTAGCAGACTTTATCAAACTCGCGTTATTTTCTCCTCAGGACTTGCATGTTAGTTTCCAGGGGTTCTGGTGACGCACTGCTTTGCGATGGAAAGGTCTCTGTGTCTATATAAAGCCGGGAAACACCTCCGAGTGGCCCCGCCCCTCTATGCAGTGACGCAGGCACCACGTCTCAAGCTCCGCAGCAGATGGAGAGGGATTCTCTCCTCGCCACATTTCCAGATGTGGAGCTGTCTTTCAAAGTGTGCGCATGCGCACGTTCGGGGAACAGAAAAGATCTACTCATCCGAGAGAGCCGGTTCTTTTGAACTGTTCGCTTTCTGAATATGATTCACCAGCTGCTAAGGGATAACAGATGAGGGCATTTAATGGGGGGGTGGGGGGGGGTCCTATCAACAGACACAAACACCATTTCTGCGAGACGTAGCAACTGCAGTGAGTTTATAGTAATGGAATGAACTAGCCACACTGTTTGTTTTATTTTGGACATCCTAGGGAATTGGGATCTGACAATCACAACACGTTGTTTCGCAGCTTTGAACAGTGATCTTGATTTTGACAGACTTCCAATCATCGCAGACATTTCAAGCCAATAAATGTTGGAAATGTTTGCACCAGTTTAACAAAGTGTTATAGTTTGCAGAGCATTAATTATTACTGTAATAAATCATGCATTTTAATTCACATCCTTTTATAAAAAGTTACAAGTACTGCAGTATTCTCTTGGCAATGCTCAAAGTTTGTATTTTATTGTATTGCTTATGGTTGAAAGGCTTTCGTGTGCCTTGTTCCTCTTTGTATTATTGTGCTTAAGAGCCACTAAGCGTAGGGGATCTGACCTCTAAAACAAGTTCTTTTTCTGTCTCAGTAATCTTGTATATTGGGTAAAGTACTTGGTAATAAAAACATGGAAAAGTTGTATTTTCACGATAATTAACATCTGGTTAACCCTTAGAAGTCCGGAGCCTCTTTTTGAGCCTTTAATCATTTTAGTACATATTCATTACATTAATTCCACATAATTTTTTAACGACAAAAATTAAGAACAAAAGTTTTTATGTTTTATAACAAGTGTTGAGACATAAATCCACCCCAAAAGCCAACACAGGGTCAAAACAATGTGAAAATTGTATTAAAAAAAGACAAGGAAACCTCCCCTAAACCTTAAACACTATTCCAAGCACTTTTTGTTCCAATGTTCTTTTTGTGAGCCAGAACTTTGAAAAACACAAGCCATATCATAGGGTTTTCTCTTCTTTTCACCACTAGATGGCACTGATTTGGGGTCTGTAAAATGAAACTGAAAAATGATTGCAAATTATAGGTCGTGTGATGTTCATTTAAAACCAAAACATATCAAAAACTAATAGCCTTTTTGGAATCTACACATTACATTAGAAATCACAATTATATAATTGCAGGGTTGTCAATCCTACTTTATTCTAAACAGACGCTGTGATTGGCACCGGTGGTCAAAGAGTTAAAAATATATCTTGAAATCTTCTTTGAACACTTTTTTGCACACTTAATTCTTAATTTGTCCTTATGTTTCCATGCTTGCACCTGTATTTTACTGTTATTATGCACACTGGATACACACTAAGCCCACAATTTGCACAATAATGTAAATATATCCCATTTACCATATGTTTTTGTCTATGTTGTTACATGGAGTACTCCCCTGTACCATAAAAAATTCCTTATAAAGCTCATTCAGGTCCTGATTCTTTCTCTGGGTGAGACCTGGTTGATGCCGTATAACTACTTAAGCCTCCTACACAGCTGTGTCTGTTTCAGTTCATGACTGTGTTTCAACTTATGTGTGCTATGGATGATCATTATTTGCTGTTTGGGACAATTGGTGCATCATACAACAGTACGCCTGACTAGAGGCCTACAAAAACCCTGACTGTGTTCATAATAGTTAAATATATATTTTGCATTACGCTTACTACTAACTTCAATGTATGTCTTTAGCTACATTTTTGGTTTCATTTTAGTGTTTCTGTGTCAATAAAATCTGTGTATTGAGAAAACATTATGCCCAAAGCAATGGATTTTGAATGTATTCATCTATTTCTTTCTTTCGGTCAAATATGACCAAAGCACATTATAGAGCTTGCAAGTAAATGGGCGACCTTTGCATGCTCTCTACTAACACAGGGCATGTTTTGAGGAAGCTGCAGTGTTTACCTGCACTCAGAATCCAGGCAGGTCAAATAACAAAAGAGCGCCAAATAGCCCTGACCTCACACTTACAGGATGATGTATAATTGCATCAGGAATCGGAGCATTTATGAAACACTAGCTGTTTCTTGTATCAGGGGAATATGCTAATTGTGCCATTACCCTCTCCTGCAGTCCTCTTACTCCTGCTGTTCTGTGGGTCAAATTTATTTGTTTGACCTCATGGAAAGCTCTCACCCACTGGTTAGGGCCATTGAGTGGGCTTGAAGAGATGTGGGCAGGGCCTCCCAGTCCTTCCCAGCTATGTGAAAGTGAGCTGCTTGTTGCAGTACACACAGCTTCAGGCTGAAGGGAATAATGTGCTGATTGACATGTGTTAATTTCTCCATCAGATAGGCTGTAGTTTTTCCACTTAGTCCCCCCATTACATTTAGATTGAAGCCAGACAGATCGGTATGCTGTACATTTTACTATGTTAAATAATAACAGGTTAATTAATAACTTTTTGCTAAGACACAAGTTCAACCTTCACATAAGTGAACCTAACCTAAACTCATTTCAACTTAGCCCAAGCCAAGACAATCCCAAAATAAGTCAAACTAAGCTGAGGCAAACCTCACTTTAACTGATACCATACTAAACAAAACCAAGGCAAACCTCACCTACCCTCACTTCAACTACCCCCAAATCAAATTAAGGCAAGACAAATCCAACATAAGCCAAACTAAGCTTAGGCAAACCTCACCCAACCTCACCTCACCTCAGCCCAAACCAAGAAAAGCCAGAACAAACATAACATAACCTCAACTAACCTCACTTCAACTCAGCCAAAGCCAAGCCAGGACAAACGTAACCACACTTCAACTCAGCCCAAATAAAACCAAGCCTAGACAAACCTAATATAACCCAAACTAAGCTGAGGCAAACCTCACCTAACCTCACTTCACCTCAGCCTAAATAAAACCAAGCCTAGACAAACCTAATATAACCCAAACTAAGCTGAGGCAAACCTCACCTAACCTCACTTCAATTCAGACCAAGCCAAGATTCAACTAACATAAACCAAAACTAAGCTGAGGCAAAACTTACCCAACCTCACTTCAAACTAAGTCAAGACAAACCTCACTTCATCTCAACCCCAAACTGAGTTAAGACGAACCTAACAGAAGGCCAAACAAAGCCAAGGCAAACCTCATCTAGCCTCACTTTAATTGAGGCCAAGCTAAACTTCAACTAACATAAACCAAACCGAGGCAAAACTTACCCACCCTCACTTCAACTCAGCCTAAACACAACCAAGCCAAGACAAACTTAACATAACCCAAACTAAGCTGAGGCAAACCTCATTTAACCTCACTTCAATTCAGATTAAGCCAAGCCACGACACATCTAAGCTGAGGCAAACCTCACTTCAACTCCCAAACAAAAACAAGCCAAGGCAAGCATGACATAAGCCAAACTAAGCCAATGCAAATCTCACCTAACCTCATTTCAATTCAGCAAAAAACAACCCAGGAAAAATGTAACCTCACTTGAACTTGGCCTAAACCAAGCAAAACCTAACATAACCCATACTAAGATGAGGCAAACCTCTTCTAACCTCACTTCAACTCAGCCCAAACTAAGCAAAGGCAACTTAAAGTAACCTAAAATCGAAAATTGCCAAGAAAAATGATAAATTCCGAGTCTTTAGGCATATATTTTTGGACTTCCTACATAACCTCTTTGTTTCGATGGGTAAAGTGTAGGCAAATGGATAGGAGAATGGGTGGATGGAATAGGACCTAGTTCACTGAAGTCTGATGAAATCTTCACAACTAGAAGCAAGGTAGGGCATCTCAGAACTCCGGCATGAAGAGTCTGAATGGAGTTTGGCAGAGAGTAGTTGAATAATTCATCAGAAGGTCAGTCAGTTTACCAAACTTAGATATGACTTTTAGTCATAATACTGTGATTTATAGTCTAAAAACACCTTATTTACTGCTGTGAACAGGAATGGCTGAGAGGTTAGAGCTACTAACGCTAATGATAATGATAATACAATGAGTGATAATGCAGTTACCATGGCTCGTTTGTCAGCTTGATGCACTGCTGTGTTTACTCTATAAGGTTTTCAGAATACACAAATGACAAATTATGTTTCCAAACAGGATACATGGGCGGCAATGTGCTATAATGTAATATATGTAACAAAGCATGACAATGGACACCATTAAAAAGCAGACATTGAGAAGTCCATAACTAATAGCACAGATGTTGAATCGTCTGTCTTGAAGATGTTTAAAAAAAGCTGCAGACTCATAACAATGCTATGAATCATAATACGCATGTGCATCACTAATGATGTGTCAGCATTTAACAGTTGTTAAAATAAACCAAAACCACATTCATCCCCTTGTGCACCCGACGGTTCCTCCGTGTATGCTGTGATTGGTCTAGAATGGGGGGAGTCATTGATGTCATAGGTCCACTCACCTCTTCAAACAAGTCTTACATGGTTCCTTATGGCTGGCAGGGTTCCTTTTCATATTTGTGGGTGAGTTTAGTGGGGTTGATGCTGATTTACCGGTTGTCTGTGGAAAGGACCTCAAGGTTCCTGCATTTTTTCCCTTCTTACTTGATAGATAAAACAGAGAAAAGTAGAGAAATATGGAAGTTGAATTACAGAGAATCTGAGATGTATGAGCGACAGAAATCGTGCATGTTGTGATCAAACGAGACGCGACAAACGTAAATAAATACATGAATAATAGAAAAAATGTTACATATTCCCTGAAAACAATGTAAGGTTTGAAACAGAATTGAAAACATGTAACTTTGACCCTGGCAGCACGGCAGAAAAACAAAGTGCAGAACAACAGAAGCATATTGTTTCTTGCGTCACAATAGGGATTGTAATTAAATGTGTTATTTTAGTCGTTTTACGATGTTCCTTATGAGCCCATGTCATAAAACTGAGCCCACATTTAAAAGAGAGCTGATGAACAAATAAAGTGCTTAAAGTAGAAACAGCAGCAGCAGCAGCAGCAGCACATAGCATGGCCTTGGTTACAGGCCTAGCTGCCCCCCTGTGTCACCTCGGGGCTTCCTGTCTCCACTCAATGCTGCCTTTGACTCCGTGCAGTGACGGAATCCCCAAGTCTGTTTCCTGTTGTGTAAGACTGTTGCCGGGCAACCTCGGCTGTGTTCCAGCGGGAGGGATTTCATGAGCTGAGCAAACACAGACAGACACAACAGAGACGCACCGGGCATCCCGACACACATGAATAACAGAAAGATGGATAGACAGACCAAGATGTTTAGATGTAGATAGACAAATAAAGACTGATTGAAAAGGATGGGGATGATGGACAGACAGATGTACAGACAGGCAGACAAAAAGGCAAACAAGGCAAGACAAAGACATTGACAGACAGGCAGATCAGAAAGTTATTTTGAGAGAGAGCGAGTGGGACAAAAACACAACATACATTTAGTCAACAATTTAAAACAAGGTATGTGTGGACAGACAAGGACAAGACAAGGGTGAGACTGTAAATAAAAATGTTTTTAGGCAAACGCAAAGTGGATAGACTGGAATATATTTTGATCAGATGATAGACAGACTGGTGACCTGTCCCCGCCTCTCGCCGGATATGAGCTGGAGATCCAAAAGGCAGATCACTGTGACCGTGAAAAAGAGACTATGCAGCTAGACAGACAGACAGACAGCCAATAGATATACAGAGAGACAGACAGTCAGATATATAAATAGATAGGTATACTGACATACAGACAGAAAGATAGGCAGACAGATAGATAGATATGTAGACAGGTATCCAGAGAGATATATAGGCAGACAGACAGACAGACAGACCGATAGTCGGATAAACATATAGCTATAAATATAGAGACATACAGGCAATCAGATAGATATATAGATATGTAGACAGGAAAATAGACAGAAAGATAGGCAGGCAGGCAGACAGACAGATTGATCATCATATAGACATATAGATATAAAGACAGGCAAACAGACAGAAAGATAGTCAGATTGACATATAAACATGTAGACAGGCATACAGACAGATAGATAGGCAGGCAGACAGACTGATAGTCAGATAGACATATAGAAATAAAGACAGGCAAACAGACAGAAAGATAGTCAGATTGACATATAAACATGTAGACAGGCATACAGACAGATAGGCAGACAGACAGACTGATAGTCAGATAGACATGTAGATATAAAGACAGGCAAACAGACAATCAGAAAGACATATAGATATGTAGACAGGAACACAGACAGATAGATAGATAGGCAGGCAGACAGACAGATTGATAGTCAGATAGACATATAGATTAAAAATATAGAGACATACAGACAATCAGAAAGACATATAGATATGTAGACAGGAACACAGACAGATAGATAAGCAGGTAGACAGACAGATTGATAGTCAGATAGACATATAGATTAAAAATATAGAGACATACAGACAATCAGAAAGACATATAGATATGTAGACAGGAACACAGACAGATAGATAAGCAGGCAGACAGACAGATTGATAGTCAGATAGACATATAGATATAAAGACAGGCAAACAGACAGACAGACAATCAGAAAGACATATAGATATGTAGACAGGAACACAGACAGATAGGCAGACAGACAGATTGATAGTCAGATAGACATATAGATATAAAGACAGGCTAACAGACAGACAATCAGAAAGACATATAGATATGTAGACAGGAACACAGACAGATAGATAAGCAGGCAGACAGACAGATTGATAGTCAGATAGACATATAGATATAAAGACAGGCATACAGACAGAAAGATAGTCAGATAGACATATAAATATGTAGACAGGCATACAGACAGATAGGCAGACAGACAGACTGATAGTCAGATAGACATGTAGATATAAAGACAGGCAAACAGACAATCAGAAAGACATATAGATATGTAGACAGGAACACAGACAGATAGATAGATAGGCAGGCAGACAGATTGATAGTCAGATAGACATATAGATAGATAAAGACAAGGAAACAGACAGACAGACAATCAGAAAGACATATAGATATGTAGACAGGAACACAGACAGATAGATAAACGGATAGATACGGACAGATGTAGTCTCTGCAAGTCGTTTGGAGTCAGGTTGGCATATCTTGGCGTTTAGATTAGACAGGCGGGCAGACAGACAGATAGAGACTATACTGGTCGGATGGATGGAAATGCTATAAGAAATCGCAAAGATTAATCGTTTTACGTTAAATATCCATCTTCAAGAAAAAAATTCAAATTTTTAGAGAGGAAACTCGAGGGTTGGGACATTGTAGAAATATCCTGGAGAAAGATGAATCAGCTACGAAAGAATCTGTCGAGCTTCTTCTGTAGTGAGTAAACCGAGAGCCATCCCCGCACCAGTACAGTCCTATGAGTGTAGGGTCACAGTCTGGGGTTGCTAAGCAATGTTTTGTATACCCCCCCAAAAAAAAAAAAAAAAAAAGAGGTCAGCAGACCTTTTGAATCAACGGAAGGCTTTTCTCCGTATTCACTACCGGCAGCACAAGACAAGAACTTCACAGATAGATTGGCCTTTGCATAGACTTGACATCCAGACTTGAACCCAATTGAGAATAACGAGGAAGCGGTGTAGAAGAGTCTGTGCAGTGGTCGGACACTCCCACAATCAAAACAAGAACTTGGCAAAACATGAATGCTACTTGATACAAGAATATATTACATGACACTCTAGAAGCTTCTCTAAGCGAATCCATGCCCATGAAGTATTCGTGCATGCGATACAGAGACAGATGAGGAGAGAAAGTAGCATATAGCACTTTTTCCGTGCATAACAGACATACACAAGGATAGATGGATCCCTTCATTTAAAGGAGATCTTCTCCACTTTAAACCATGTCAACTACAGGAAATTCACAGCTTTGGAAAAACAGATCGTAGCAAAGCTGTGTGACGTGTGTGGTGCCCCGAGTGTGACTGGTAAAACAACATTGGTGCTCTGCGAGCTCTGCGGAAATGACCGGTGAGCACACACCTTGGAGCACGTGTTACGCCAGTCTCGTTTTAGACCAAAGCAGCCAGACACCGCACAATTGAGTTTTAATGTTCAAGTGAAGAAAGGTAGATAGAGACATTAAAGAGAACGGGAAGGGAGGATGAGAAGGACCGATAGATAAGATGAATGAGAAAGCTTCCTGGCATGTTAGTGGACCATCACATGGTGAATGATCGCTATAAACCACACGTTTCCTGCCTCACTGTAGTGAGGGGGTGTTTGGGTGGAGGGGTTGATAATATACGCAGCATGTGTGTGCTTCAACTGATAATCGAAGTACCATTTCCAAACCACCCGGGGCTGACTGTTGTTTCAGTGTAAAAATTCAGCCAAAACACCAAAACCAGTAAATACAGACCAGTTACTATTTTATACAAAATAACTGATCACTAGATAAAAGAACATATGGTGTTTATTTATTGGGTATTTTCAGGCACCTCCAAGGAACAAGGAAAAGTTCAGGACCTCCCACAGTCTTTAAATAGAAATAAATCATGTTATTAAGCCAGTTTCTTTGCTAACGGTGGCATTGCCAGATCTGTATAATGGTTTAGAGGTTTAAAAAAGGGTAAAACATTACACTGTTAAAAATATCTGTGAATTTAACAGCAAAATACAGAATGAATGCTACAGAAAAGGACCATATTTCACAAAACCTGTGATAACCGTAGAATTTACAGTAAAAACACAGTACGACCTTAAACTTAACAGTTAAAATTTTATGAAAATACGGTTTATTGTCGTAAGTTTAACTAATTACTCTAATGGGACAGACATAATTTTAAATGTTCTAAAATGTGTTTTAGGGAATTTTTCCAAGAAACATAAAAATTTGTGTGCATTTAGACAATTATTAAAATATAACAATATTTGGAATTTTTACAGTACAATCCTGTAAACATACAACTACTGTATATTTGACTGTAAAGTTTTTGGCAAAAAGAAATAACAAAAGTACAAACATTTAAATGTACTTTTTATTTGATGTCAACTACCATTCCGTTTTTTAATTCCAAATTATATTGTTTGGTATATTCTATAATTTGAAGTTTGATGTAATGTTTAGATTTTGTTTCTGTATTTCATACAGTAGTAACTTAGTGTAAAGACGCTGTTTCAGATTGTAAAATAAAAATAATTAACGTTATTGACAAGAAATAAAGAATATCAAGGTAAAACAACAGCTTGTTATTTTTTTTACAGGAAAAAATTTACCGGAAGCAGTCAGGGCGGTTCGTTGGTTTCCACATGGGCCTGAATTTGGAGTCTGTGGCAGCAAGAACCGGGTCAATGCTGCCCTCTAGCGGCCTGAAGTAACATAGAAACTACTTGCTCCAGGCACCGGACTGTTGGGACGATGACAAAGCTTCTAAACGTGCTAGACAAGAAGCCGAACAGGGACCAGAGACATTAAAATATGTAATTATTAGTCTAACGTCAGATTCAACCATAAATATATAACCAAGTATTACAATTTAAATAAGTTTCGTTAAAGGGTTTAGTTTGATTGGTGAAAATATTATGAAATAAACTCTTGAAATACAATTATATCTTAAGCATTATTTTTATTTTTCTTTATATATAAAGCGCAAATTAAAAGCGTGGACTAAAAAAAGATTGAATAGTAAAACATTGCAAAAGAAATAATACACATATTATTACAAACTAAACAAAAAAACAACACAAAAATAAAAGTTGCTTAACATTTAAAAAACATTAAAAAACAGATTTTTATAAATACAACAATTTTATTCACTTGAGAATACTAAACCAATTTGTAGTTCACCTGTTTCGCTTGGTAGAGCCTCTAGATATCGCTTGAAAACAGCATCAGTCTCTGCGAGTTAGACGAGACACTGTATTTTTGTAGATCAGTGGGAAACAAAAAAAACAAAACTAAAATTATCCTCACAATAACTTTCCTAAATAGACATCATTTTTGGAAATTGACAGGAATAACCAAGGTCAAGTTGCCACCTTCTGGTGGAATCTAAAAAAGCTCTTACTGTGTGTGTGTTTCAAGCTGTGGTTAACTGTGGAAATTTTACTGTGTTTCCAGTGATTTCCACATATTTGTCTTGTGTTTTGTGCACGTATTCTCATTAAATTAATATGTTAAATTATTTGTAAAAACAATTTAAGTTAATATAGAAATTATTATGCCTTTTGTTAAAATATTAAAATCAGAATCTTTGATTCACCTTCCTTCGATATAGTATTTAAAAAAAAATTATTGCGCTATAAACATTCACATAATAAGCTTCATTATCGTTGTTGTTGTGCATGAAAAACCTGACAATGTTGGAAGTTTTTTTTTCAATCTCTGTAATTTTGTTTAAAATTCTGGATATTTTGTAAACAGTTCTACAACAAAATTAAACAAACAATTTGTAAATTAACACTGCCCCCTAGTGCATGGGTGGTATCAACTGCTCTCATACAAATCAAACTAGATCCTAGCCCTCTCAACTTTGTGGTCTCAAAACTTTTAAAAATGACATTTTTTCAAATAGTTGTTTAAATCATAAATGCATATCGTATCGTAGACGTAATATTGAGGTATGCGTCGCATCGTGAGCAAAGTGTTATACCTCTAATATATATATATATATATATATATATATATATATATGTCTCAAAACATTCAGCCAACAGACCATTTTGAAACAAATGTCCTTTTAATCAGACATCAAAAAATATTACACTTCTAGCTGAAACCATCATGCCGAGGACTTGGGGAGAATGCTCACAATAGCAGCAGCTGCATTCCATTTGCATGAACATCATAGAGATATAAAAAATCAGTTCGAGAAATACACAAAACAAACAAAAAATATGTTGTTTTTGTAAGAGTTTTGTACAATAACAGACATTAGTGGTTTTCCTGAGTACAGTACGATGCAATCCACCACAGAAGAAAGGAAAAGCGAGCAGCTTGGCAACATTCGTATTGAAAACACGCCCGCCTTCATACAAACTGGGAAATAACGCGAATGATAAAACTCATTCCTCGTTCAAGCCGACTTGGTTTTACAAAGTGTAAGGCAAGATGACTGTATACATTCTGAGCAAGCTGCTTAAGATAAGTTCATGTGCTTAAATACTTCAAAATATTCGACATTTCTCTCAGAATTAATCACAGTTCGTCCTCAAGATTTCTACTCGAGGAATTTCAGCCCTGCTTTTCCTATTGCCAATGCAAAAGCTTTGGAAAGCCATAATTAAACAACTCCTCAAATATAATCGATAAACACGTCCATATGAGACCAGTAGATCAACTGGGATGTGCACATTCAAACCATCTGCAGTTCTGAACAATGTAAACACACATGTTTAGAAACCCCCAAAATATCAGCAGAGGATGAAAACACTTTTTATCATTTTAGAGAGAGATTGGTCGATTATTTTGACTGATAACGAAAGGCAACAACTTTCCTCAACGACGATATAAGCGCAATGAAAGGGTGAATACTGCAAGTGAATCACATAAAAGTGCTGCAAGAAATAAAGGTTGTTATCATTATTATTTGGAAAAACACAAATGTGGGATACAAATAAAATAGAGATGCAAATGCACCACAAAATTACAAACTTGATCGAACACTATCCAAAATACCATCCAAATAATAAAATGAACAACCTTGACTTTTCCTGCAGATAGAAAATGCTGAGAATGTAATTTAAAAAAAGAAAAGGATGGAAACTGAACGATTTTAAATGAATTGCTACTGGTCTAATCAGATTCAATGATCTATGCTAAGCTAAGCTAAGCTAAGAGTGGTCTTTCCAGAAAGGAGAGCACCTGATAAGATTTAAACATGAAAATATACTGCATTTTTAATGTTGGGGAGTGAAATAAAAGTATATTTTTGTTTTTGTATCTATTGAAATTGCAGTTTAATTTACTTTTTTGGTCACCACCACTTTATATACATTTTCGGTGATCTACTGGAACCACATGAACACATCCTTTACAGAGCCCAAAAGACCATGGCATCATTGATGTAACAGAGCTTAATTATAAACTTTATGAGATTGTGGTCAGAATTTAAATATTCATAGCAGAACATTCCATCCCGACATTCAGTCACGCACACATCAAGCTTGTAGCTTTGTTCCCAGAACACCCTGCTCATGGTGTAAGAACACACCGGTTTACATTTGCAGTTTAGCAGCAGGATCAAATGGCAGCACAAGCCCCGCCCCCTTCTCATTAATAATACAGTAAATCATGCAGAATCTGCCGGGCCGGAGAGAAAGTGCTGATGGGAATGACACGACTATATTACCAACAATGAAGGTGTCGACATTAAAGAAATACAGCAGAAATATAAAAGCTAATAAAATCCGCTTTCAGTTCAAATAAAAAAAATAAAAAAGAAACGAGAGAAAGCATTGGTTGTCGTTCAAGTGTCGGTCTCGTAAACAAGTGTTCTGTTCCTTTTTTTAACATTCCTCTTGAAATTTAGTCTCTTTACCGAAGCAATAATCCTCAGTGCATTCAGCATGCCTTGATGCATTTTAATTTGGAATTTACTGTAAAAGCATTCCTTCAAAATAAAAGTCTTATGCACTCAAGCCAATGTCATTCCAAAACAAATAAATCCTTGGTTTGGTTTTCCATCGACATAAAAATCTGCTGTAAATCTGTTCAATAAAGAAAATATTTTTACAGAAATAACAGCCAACCCATACAAATACTAATATTTGATCACTGCTTTCCATCGAGATACTGCAAAATAACCACTTTAATTAATTATTCAGTCATTAAAGAACAAAAGAGGTTTGTTGTCAAGTTTATATTTGTCCAAATATTAAAATTTGTTTAGTACATGAGATGATTGTGCAGATTTTATCACTTATTGCAAAAAATTATTTGGGGAATTTTTTTTTAGGATCAATTCTGGATTGAACGATGGGCTTCTTCCTTCGATTTTGAGACAAAAGACTGGAAGAACATCAAGAACATCCAGCCAATGTTCCACAAAACAATAGAGGTGACTTCACGACGGAGAGTAACTGGTGCTTGTGGTTTTACCAGAGCTTCCATTTAATGAAAAAGTTCAAATTGACGCAGCCATCACGTGTGCTTTTAAAAGATACCTCTGTACTTTCCATCTCAGGACGAAAGTTTGGAATAACTGGGAGGTGAGAACTTCCTCTTCAGATATTTGATGATGTAGAGGGGCAGACAGCTCACCAGAGTGATCAAACACACCTTCCACACAAACACCCATGTCGTGATGAACGTAAGATCTGAAGACGAGAAAGAAAAAGTGTTTTTTCATGTTATCCATCAACGAGTGGATTGTCAAGTGGCAAATGAAATGAAAGGGAGGCACAGCACTGATGGAACTTTCGGGAAAATGTGCGACAGAGGCTTTCTCTTCAAGGGGCCCACACCACATGAGAGTGAAGCCCATGGGAGAAGAACGGACATGTTTGTGTAGACAGGAAATGACGATGGGGAAACAATAGAGAGAACACCGAGGGGAAAGACAAACCTACCCAGGAAAGCTCCTAAGGTCACACGACCTATGCCTGAAGCACAGCCACAACAGATATACAGACAGACAGATAGAAATCAAGAAAGAGAGAGAGAAACAAAAGAAAGCTTAAAAGATCTGGCTACGGGAAAAGAGTACACACATATACAGAACAAAAATGCTCTACAGTAATGGAAGTGTTCATCATCAGCAATGAACAAAATGCAGCCAACCAACAAAAGAAAAACATAAACCAATATTTGTTTTTTAACACCATTTACCTTCAAAAAAGCACTTGAACACCGTTTCTGAAGAAACTCACTCCCAGTACTTCTTTAAGATCACCCTTGCTGCATGTTTGGGGTCGCTACTTTCATTTCAGCATGTCTTGATGTGTTTAAATGGAATTTGCTGTAAAAGCATTCCTTCAAAATAAAAGTCTTATGCGCTCATGCCAATGTCATTCCAAACCAAATAGATCCTTGGTTTGGTTTTCCATCGACATAAAGCATAAATATTATTATTTGATCACTGTTTTCATTCTAGATACTGACAATTAAACACTTTAATTCATTATTCAGTCATTAAAGAACCAAAGAGGTTTGTTTTCAAGTTTATATCTGTCCAAATATTACAATTTGTTTAGTACGCGTTCATCTTTAGACGATTAAACTTACTTTTGGTTTTTAATAAAAAAAATTGCAAAGAGTTTAATAGTGATGCATTAAAATAAAATTTTGGGGGAATTTTTTTTGCATAATTTCTGGATTGAACGATGGGCTTTTTGAACCAAATGACCAGTCAGTACTTCTTTTAGAACATTCTGGAGGCATGCTTTAGGATACATTTGGGGCCAATCATCAGCCTCCCCGGTGGTATTGCATGATGGATATGAACCTGCCTGTGTATCTCAGCTTTGAGAATGCTGTTAATTCTGACCACATTTTCAGAAATGCACCCCCAAATGTTCAAAGTCCCTCCACCATGCTTCACCGTTGCCTGCAGACACTCATTTCTTTATCGCTCTGCCTTTTGCTAAAGCCAAACATTTTAAACTTGAGCTCATCAGCTGCAGCAATTTTCTGCACACCAGGTGGGTATTTTGTAGATGTGCTCATACACGGACTAATTAAATAGTTGGTAAATTTGGGAGTTCTAACAACTTCCTGTTTATGGTGAAATTGCAACTTTCAGCGCCTGTTTGGGCACATAGTTTAACAAAGTCACAATGTTACATTCTATAGGCTTTAAGACACATAAAATTGTGGAGGTGTACAAAAAAATCTCTAAGATGAGTTTGTTAAAACATTAAATGAGTGAAAGTGGTAAATTTTTGAGGTTTTTGTCGATTTTGGAAACGCAGTCTATGATACTTATATTTAAGTCTTGGTACCCTACACATGTGTGCCAAATTTCATTCACGTACGGCAAACTGTTAACGCACCATAAGCTGAAACGGTGCTACAGAGCCATTTTTCAGCACTCACTTTTTGAACCCTAATCATATGTTCATCTTTTCTTATGTTTATGTGAAATTCTGTGGCTTTTCGAGCATGTTTACACCCTCAAAAATGAACAGAAAGCTACAAAACAATAATACTGTACAGCATTAAATAGACCTAAAAAAGATGGAGATGCTATGAGGCACTAATAATAGAGTATTTCAATGTATTTAACAAAATCTTTTCTTACCAAAGTACTCATTGAGGAAGGCAAGGGAGGCAAGGTAGCAGCCGAGACTGATGAGCTGAGCGAGGACCATGAGCCAGTGCCATGTGCGAATGGTGAGCGCCACCATCAGGAGCTCAGTCAGGATCAGAGCGGTGAAGGAGATTGCCACAACATGCACAAACTCCTGATCAAAGAGCACCAATGCTCCATACATCAGAATGCCCCCTGGTGGACAGACAATCACACTTATCCCGGGTTTTCTATGCTTTCAGACACGAAACATATTAGTATTGAGTGATGCAGGTAATATTGAAACACAACCAACACCACAAACAGGGATACTCCATAACAACACCTTGTACTGTGTATTCGAGGAAGAACCTGTGGTCCTGCATCATTCCACTTCAGACCCTAATGCTCAGTTTCTGATTTGAAGCTTTTATGATTTTCTTCATCTTCTGTTTAAACATTTTTTCCAATGTGACCAGTATCCAGTCGCCATAGCAACATGCACGAGGTCGACAGGATGTTGTATTAGCAGTTAACCATTAGAAGTCCAGGGCCTTTTTGAGTGTTTTTTTACTACTTTACTACACAAATTGCTCTAATAAGTTATCTGTAAAACATTTTTTTTGTGGCAATGCCTGATAATATTTTTTTTTAATACAACCTCAGTGTGAACCTACAACAATCTCAATTTACAAAAAATTTACAATGAACAGTTTTCATGTTTTGTAACAAAATCAAGATTGTTGAGACAAAATACACATTCACAATGAAAGGAAAGACAAGGTCAAAACAATGTGAAAATTGCATCAAATATGCAAATAAGCCCTTTCTAAAAGTTTCTAATACACTGTTCCAAGAACTTTTTGTACCATTGTGCTTTGTTTTATGCCATAACGTTGGAAAACACAAGCCATATCGCAGGTATTATACTTCCAAGGGTTATATCTTTTTTTCAACACTGGATGTCACTGATGTCACTTTGGAGTCTGTAAAATGCATCTAAAAAGACGATCGCGCACTTTCTCATATTTTCATTTGAATTACCTTATTTTCTCTTATGGATCTTTGCAGGAAGTATTATTTACTGTCACAATTAAAAATGTAGGAATATTTTACAATAACATCTTTGAGTAATTGCATTCTGAACAAGGTGTTTTTCGAGAAAAAAAAGTGAAATTGTGTGCTGGGGACATTTTCAGATTTACATTTTTCATTTTCTTTTTTGAACGAGTTCAAAACTCTTAACATCATTATAATAAGTATTGTTTTGTGTCAGAATTTTGAAAAACACAAGCATATATCGCAGATATTGTACTACTAAGGGTTATCCCTTCTTTCATCACTAGATGGCACTGATTTGGAGACGATTGCACATTTTAATTTGAATTACCTTTTCGTTTAAAACAAAAAAATTACAACCTGATTCACTAATGACCAAGAGGGATTTAGTGACATTCGACTGCCCGTGAAAAGAGGGCAATGTAAACACATTGGGATTTAGAAAATTAGTACATTTCTGTGCTAAATTCAATAGCAGCTTTGAAGAAATCCTTAAGATTTAAGGCATCACTGAAGAACGAGTTACTACTGTGATTTCTGGACCCTTGCTCACTGCCTGGTCTTGATTCACACATGATTGCGTGGAGCCTTGACCTCTGCACGCTCACTCGGCTCCTCAGCCTACTGTAACCGTCTCTGCTTTCAATTTAATCATAAACGCCAGCACAATCCAGCCTAATGGCCTCTAACTGATCACATAATTGCCTCTCTTCATACAGCGAACATTCCTAGGGGTTACTCTCTGGACTAAATGAAATCTTTGCTCATATTTCCCTGTTGTTCTTGTCTCTCTGTATTAGGGTTTAATTAAAAAGCAGGAGCTGTCAGACAGGGACACTGATCTCCCTTGCTGGCTTGCATGGATCGATTTACAGTGTGGATAAGGCAGCGTGTGCGTGTGAGAGCTGGCCTCGGTCCGAAAATCACATTCATGAAAAGAGCTCTGCCGAATCCGTGCTACATCCTGCATCTGTGTTTATTCCTTAAAAGAAAACTTCCAACAGTTATTTTTGTGTTGGTTTATTTCATGTCTAGATTTGCCATAAGTCTACTTTGTTCAAGAAACCTGAATAAAAAAAGCACGCCAGCATGGTTGCACCCCTATCAAATAACATAAAGTACTATATAAATAATAAAAAAATAATAAAAATGTACATTTTAAGTTGCTGTTCTCGTGAAATTATATATATGAATGTTTTGGAGACTGCAAGTTTTCAGGGGTTATAGATTTTACATTTTTCGTTTAGCTTTCTTTCATTATCATTGCCTAGCATAGCAAGTATCAGCAAAATATTTTTAATGTAAAAGATTTGTTCATAAATTATGAATCATAAGCTAGATTCAGTTAGACTGGGATTTTAACTAGAGTGCTCTTTTTCAAACACTGCTTTCCCTAGTGCTGTACAGTACGAAGTGACAGATCCTGCAGTTCCTTGACGATCCACTAGAGGCTGACTCCAGAGTTGAGTAGGTCCCATGTAAAAATTCCCAAGTTTACAGCTAAATTAACTTTTATTCGAGGCTTTTTAACATTTCATTTTCAAGCTGTGAGCTGGATTTTTTTCCGTGTGTGTGCTGTTATGAAGTCAACTATTTCACAATGCTCTCTCACTCTGTCATCGTATTTATTAAAAGAGTGATAATGTAAATGTAGTATTTGTATTCTATGTGTTTTTCCTTACTTTCTCTTTACAGTTAGTATTATTGACTGTCACAATTAAAAATGTAAGAATATTTTACTCTAGTACTTTTGAGTTATTACATCTTGAACATGGCTTTTTATTTTTAGGAAAAAAGTGAAATTGTGTGCACATTTTCATATTTAATTTTTTCTTTTTGTCTTTGGAATACATTCTGAAATTCTTTACATTGTTATACTTAGCATTATTTACTGTGAGAATCCAAAATGTAAGAATAGTTTACTGTGGCATTTTGAGTTAATCCATTTTTAACATGTTTTTTTTTTTATAAAAATTTGTGAAATATTTTATTTTTTATTTTTTTTAAATGCGTTCTGAAATTCTGTAAATCATTATATTTTGTATTATTAATTGTCAGAATCCGAAATTTAAGAATGTTTTACTGTAGCAGTTTTACGTTATTACATCCTGAATATGGCTTTTCAGGATGTCAGTTTTAGAACAAAAATAACAACAGAAATTGTTTACTGGAGACTTTTTCAAATTTTTGAATGATTTGAAAATTCTTTACATCACTCTAGTTTATATTATTGAGTGTCAGAAACCAAAATGTAAGAAAACTGTACTGTAGTGCTTTTGAGTTATTCTGTCCTGACCTTAAAAAAACAAAATAAAATAAATAAATAAATAATAAAATAAAAATACATAAATAAATAAATGAAAAAAAAAAACTAAAACTAATAAAATAATAATAGTAACAATAAATAAAAATACAAACAAACAAATAAATACATAAAAATAAATAAATGCATTTACTGAAACTGTGTGTGGGGCACATTTTAGGGGGAAATCATAGTACATTTCAGCTTAGGAAAATTTTCCGATTTTGTCAACAGCAGCCCTGATAAAAAGAGGGCGTGGTTTCTAATTCAAGATGAAGATGGCTTATGCTGAGAATATTTGAATACTAAATCAATCTGTTCATCTATCAGAAAACATGAATCAAACTGGAAGATATTGCAAAATATTTTATAAAACCCTTGAATTATACAATAATTAAACTGAAACTGTACGCCTGGAAAATTGTTAAATGAATGAACAAACCACACCAAAAATAAAAGAATACAACATTTACCTTGATAGATACTTATCAAAACCCAAATCAGGAAAGTCTTAAAAGACAGGGAACGGCCCTAGTGGGGGAAAACCACAGTCAGAATCACTGTCATGCAGAAAACACCCACAAACACATGCCTTCATTCCTCTAAAGTCCATCATGCAGATTACACACTGCTTAATTCTGCTGGAAATCTGATGAGTTATCACCTTTGTGAGGTCTTTATAAAGTTCAGGGTACAGCAGAGCCATGTCAGGCTTAACATCCTGATCCAGCACCAAAGAAAACACAGGGAACATGGTGTAGATGGTGGCATAGCTAAAGTAAAGGGAAAAAAAGTGTGATTTTTGAGGTTCAACGGTGTCCAGAAATCAGCCTTTAGCTGCTTACCCAACCATGAGGAAACCTTGGTAGAGAGGGACCGATGCAAAGTAGAAAATGGACGAGAACACTGCCTGGAAGCAGATATGCAGGAAATTATAATTAAGTCACATTTTTGAGCAGGTACACAAACGATCGGCTTATAAACGGTCAAGTCTGGCACTAGTGACATTCAGAAATCTGTGTACCTGATGGCAGAGAAGAATAGGCGCAGTTCACTTTCACTTTTTCAGAACTTTACAAACCCTGGCCATTTTTCAGCAACTATCAATGATAATGATCAACTATCAACGATCAATGAAATCTCTTGAGGTAGTTGTCGATGAGGTTCTTTATCTTCTCTGTTGATAAAGCAGCCCATTCTTCTTGGAATTTTTATGATTATTGTATTTGAATGTAGATTTTTTTAGTAACAGAAAGGGCAGAGGAAAGTGACAAGGAGTGAGGTGGGGAGTAAGAGAATGGGAGAATGTAAAGGCGGGGTTGTTACCTGTGTACGTATGGTTTACATTGATAAAAAAAAAAGATTTTTGACCAATATTCTCCACAGTCATTAACGATAGCAAGTGTCTAACTGTAGCCATGCAGAACCAGCGGCAAACAGTGGTCCTAAACCTTTTCGTCATTTCAATATATTTAATTCCTTTTCATCTACAATTTAATTAATAATTTATGAATTATTTAATTAAATTATT